>CM022884.1:419233-433841 GCA_012654025.1 Pachypsylla venusta | reverse complement strand
GGCTCTAATTGTGCCCCGAAACTTTTGGGTGCAATCGAATACACCCTTGGCGATTTTTGCCGCTTTTTAGCGGTTTTCAGTATTGCTGTCTAAAAGGAGAATGGTAAGGAGCTAGAGATTTGAAATTTTATATGTATGTCACATTTGGGGTCTCAGCTATCTCCAAAATGGCACAACATCGCTGGACGTTGCTTAACTTCAGGGATCTAACGGGAACTGGTGTATTCAACATGCCCTAGGCGCTGCCACGTAGAAACGTTAATTTGGTACACAATTTACTTTTAGTATCGAGGTACGCATTAAGGAAGGAAAAAATTGAAAGTTCAAGTGGAAACGAAATATCGCCATAATGAAGATTATTAGCGATACAATTACTACAAATTCGGCAAGTCACAGTTCGATATCTTACATTTTGGTTTATTATTTTCAATAATGAACCTTCGTCACGAAAACAAAAAACATACCCCCCCTCAAAATTTGATATTTTACTTTTCAAGGTACGTAGAATCCAAAAATCGAATAAAAAAAAATCCGTTTGTCCGCCGTGGTGGTCACTTTTGCCCCTTAGCGTTGACCGATTTTGATAAAAATTTATATAGGCCCCATCTGGGCTCTAATTGTGCCCCGAAACTTTTNAGTTTTTGTTTTCAGATTCCTAACCCTCAATTTTTTTTGCCCCCCTCAAAAAAAAGCCCAAAAAGTTTTATTGTGTTTTGCCAAAAAAAATCATAAACTCATGTGTCACATTGGCAGAGTTTTTTTCGTAACATATCAACTCAACAAGAAAGATGGCCTTTTAATTCTTAACTTAGGCCATAGTTTGCAAAATTATGATCAACCATTCCAGAGTTATAAGTTCGAAACCGGGATGGGGTGAAATATTATCTTAAAAATAATGTAAAACTAGAATTTCTTTATGGTAGGGCCCAAATGGCCTTTTCATAATTTTTGTGGCTAAAAAAACTCAAACTTCTAATCTGTTTACTCTGGTAATGCCGCCACTTATAGCTACTCAATCGTCCTCATGAGGCTGAGTGCACCCCCGAAATTACAGCAATGCACTTCTAAAAGTCACTGTTGCTGCTAAAAACAGTAATAAACCGTTTTTTGTGTTCTCCGATCTGTCTTCAGGAACTCTGTTCAAATCGTCATCCCCCGTCATGTTAACCGAATCGGAGACCGAATATGTAGTTCGGTGTATCAAACACAGTTTCTCCACACATTTGGTGCTCCAGTTTGAATGCAATAACACTTTGAATGATCAATTGCTTGAAAATGTCAGAGTTCAATTAGAAGTAAGTTTAAAGTTGCTACAAGAGCGGTTGACGTAAAATTTATTTAATCTCTTGGCCAATCAGTCAATCGTGACATCTTCCTGGCCAATCAACCAATCGTGACATCATCCTGGCCAATCAATTAATAGTGACATCATCCTGGCCAATCAATCAATCGTGACATCTTCCTGGCCAATCAGTCAATCGTGACATCTTCCTGGCCAATCAGTAAATCGTGACATCATCCTGGCCAATCAGTCAATCGTGACATCTCCCTGGCCAATCAACCAATCGTGACATCATCCTGGCCAATCAATTAATCGTGACATCATCCTGGCCAACCAATCAATCAATCGTGACATCATCCTGGCCAATCAATCAATCGTGACATCATCATGGCCGATGTTAGCCATATGTACGAGACTACAGCTTTAAGTTAGTCACTGCGGCTGCTAAAGTTTCTCATTGTCAATATATTTTTGTGGCTCTTAATTGACTCCCAGACCAGGTCAGTCACTGCTATACAGAGTGATTCAGGTTGTATCAAGGGAATAGGAGTTGTAGAACATGAAAAAAGAATCACTTTTTAAAGGTGTGACTTTTTTATTTAGGCCTTAGTTTGGGAGTTATCGCTGAAAACGTGATTTTTTTTTCTTTGATGAGCTCATAACTCTTTAAAAAGAGTCCAATTTTCAAAAATTAAAATGATCTGAAAAGCCAATTTTAAGCTGCATTTATTTAGTTTTACACATTGACTGGAAATATCCCACTGTCAACATGAAACAACTTTAATAATGAACCCAAGTTCTAAATTGTCAGTTTTTTTTTCAGATTCCTGAAGGATACACTCTCGTCAAAGAGATTCCTATTGACAGACTTCCATACAATGAAACTCAAAATGCTTACGCCATTCTGACATTCCCGCAAAGTTTGGTTGATTCGGTGACAAGTGTTACTGCTCTGCTGAAATTTTCAGTCAAGGATTGCGATCCCAATACAGGATTGCCAGACAGTGACGAGGGTTACGATGACGAGTATATGGTAAGTTGGGAAGCATAACGAGAGGTTAAGAGCGGACGATTGGTTCTAATGTGGTCTCTAACGGTCGTGCCTCTAAGGCACCAGGGGAACGCGGGCACATCGTGCTAGACTAAATATATAAATTAGAAAACTAAGTGTATCAATGGGGTAGGGGCAGTATGGTCCAATACCACTGCTCAAAGAGTTACAGATAAAAAAATTATAGGAATGCCCCCCCCCCAAAAAAAAAAAAAAATATCTGTTTTTTTTAGTTCTGATAATTTTGTTTTCGAGTTACGGCCAAAGTTCCAATTTATTGACCAGATTCGGCAAGTTACGGTCCAATATCTTGAATTTTCTTTCGACGACATGTAAAGTCAAAGCGAGAATTTTTTTGGGTGGCCGTTTGGTCCTCATTTTAGGAGACAGATTACAAAAGTATGGCCACCCATTCCAAAGCTACAAGTTCGAAACCAGGATCAGTCAAAATAAATTTAGAAAATACCTCCTAGAAAGGACATGCCTCTAAGGGTCCCTGGCTAAAAACATATAATTGAAAAATTTGCCTGCAGATCACAATAAAACCATTTTGAACGCATACCTACAAATGTCTCTGTCGTGGACGTTAACAACAGAGACGAATAGTAGTGTTCTTGGTATGCATACTGTAATCTCAACATGGGTAATAAAAACATATTTTTAAAAAAATCATAAAATAATGAAAACTTTTTTACAAAAAAGACAATATCGATTCAAATTGACATAATTATAAGGCGAGCTTTCAGTAGCACTCAGGCTATCATCCTCAGGCGAGTGTTGACTCTATGATTCTGAACATCATAGAGTCAACACTGGCCACAGGATGATAGCGTGAGTGCTATTGAAAGCTCGCCTTATAATAATTTCAATCTGAATCGATATTGTCTTTTTTTAAATATTTTTTATTATTTTACGATTCTTTTTATGTGTATTTAAGTTTTTGTAATCTATATTTGCACAGGTTATGCAAACTATTTGTTTGGATGTCAATTTCAAAACACAACCAGTTTTTACAATCCAGGAGACATGTATGNCTGAGGATGATAGCCTGAGTGCTATTGAACCTATTCTGAACATCATAGAGTCAACACTGACCTGAGGATGATAGCCTGAGTGCTACTGAAAGCTCGCCTTATAATTATTTCAATTTGAATCGATATTGTCTTTTATGTAAAAAATGGGTAATAAATTATGTCCTTGGTTGGTGTGCACAGTCTTAATCTCTCCTTCTCTGATATGGCGCTCTCTAGCGACTCTCCACACTCTCCTTCTCTGATTTTTTTTTTCTCCCCACAGCTTGAAGATCTAGAAATCAGTTTGAGTGACCAAATGGCTAAAATTAATAAACCAAATTTTATAAATATTTGGGAAGAAGCCGAAGAATCAATGTCAGAATTGGAAGATACGTTTGCGTTGTCCAAAATGGAAAGCATTCAAGAAGCTGTTTCGAATATTATCAACTTTTTAGGAATGCAGCCCGCTGAGCGGTCAGATAAAATACAAGCCGGCAAATCATCCCATACCTTGTACTTAGCAGGTGGGTCTCTCAAATTTATTTATTTATCGTATGGTTCTTTACTATACATCAAAGATAGTGAAAAGTCCAACAAATCATCACATACCTTCTACTTAGCAGGTGGGTCTCTCAAATTTATTTATTTATCGTATGGTTCTTTACTATACATCAAAGATAGTGAAAAGTCCGACAAATCATCACATACCTTGTACTTAGCAGGTGGGTCTCTCAAATTTATTTATTTATCGTATGGTTTTTTTATTATACATCAAAGATAGTGAAAAGTCCGACAAATCATCACATACCTTGTACTTAGCAGGTGGGTCTCTCAAATTTATTTATTTATCGTATGGTTTTTTACTATACATCAAAGATAGTGAAAAGTCCGACAAATCATCACATAGTATATATAAAAGAGAAATTTAAGATATCGAACCGTGACTGTCCGATTTTGGAGAAGAGATTAGAAATTTGGCCGTAACTCGATAACGGCTTGATACATTTTAGTTCTGATAATTTTCCTGGGGATGTGTAGACCATGATTTGGGGGGGGGAGGGTGAAGGCTCCATTCTCATCGATTTTTCGCTATCTGCTACCGTTTGGGACAGACAACCCTTACCACATACGTGACACACACACAAGTCTGATTTAACAATTTAGATTGTTAAAACACATTATTGTCGATTTTCAGGTGTATTTCGAGGTGGTATCGATGTCCTCGCTCGTGCAAAGTTGGCAGTAAGTTCAGATTCTGGTGTCACTATGCAATTGACAGTTCGATCGACCAATTCAGATGTGTGTGAACTTATAACTTCTAATATCGGTTGAAGACCAACTATTACCAATGGAGAGACCACTTTCGAAAAATATATGAATAGGTATATCAATTTAGTACCCATATGTGAAAAAGACAGGTAGCGTTTTTGAGGAAAATTACAATATTACAAACTTTATAATGCAGAACCTAGAGGATGGCGCTAGAGCCGCCTTTTATAAAATATATGAAAATATCAATTAAGTACCCATATGTGAAGGCAGGTAGCGTTCTTGAGGACAATTACAATATTATTAGGGATGGCACGATATATCGAAAATCGATATATATCGATATATTTTTTTCCGATGTATCGATATATCGTTTCATATATCGATATATTTTTCACGATATATCGTTCAATATATACACTAATTTAGGCTTTTCTCAATTTCTTAATATAGCGATAAAATTTGAAGTTATCCATTTTTTTTTTTTTTTTTACTCGAAGTGTGCTATTGTGGGGGATCCTACTTGTCCCTTTGAAACCGACGATATATTTCTCATATATCGATATATTTGAAATTCGATATATTTTTGAACGATATGCCATCACTAAATATTACCAACTTTAGAATGCAGAACCTAGAGGATGGCGCTAGAGCCGCCTTTTACAAAAAAAACTCAGCATATACCTATACTACAAATTTGGACGGAGAAATAGCCGCTATTAAAAAAGGCCTTAAAACATAATCTCTACAGGATAAATCAATTTGAAAAGACTGTCATTTTTTCTAACTAGGGGGCAGCAATCCAGGTGACAGTAAAATATAATGAAGAAATAAGATGCATGTTAAAACAACCAAAAAAGCATCCAAAAACTGAATTACTATAGTGGAACCAAGCCCACTGCGGCCTTGAAGGAAAACAAAATGATTTCCTCGCAATAGTCTAGTCAACGAAGGGTTTGTAGAGTGCGAAAGGAATGACTGCAGAAATAAATCTCATTGATTGATTGCAGTGCAGCGGACATCTTGACAGCAATAAATGTTGTGATTCTATTGAAAGATAAACACAGCACACCTTAAATCTATTTTTTTTAAAAAAAAATCCGTTTGTCTACAGTAAGTACAGTTATTATTTAATGGAAATATTTTGATTTAAACATAAAATAATAGATTTCATTTTATTATAATTGTGTGTTTTATTTAATTAACAAATGAATTGATTTGATTGATGATGACATCCATTTTGTTGGCTGAAATAATTAAAACTTTTCTAAACGGAGTCATAGTGGCATCGTCTTCCATCCATCCGCCGATCATTCCCGAATCAGTTTCGTTTTTAACTGAAAATTCAAATTTCAAATCAGCTTCCTGTAACAAAAAATGATTCGAGTTTAATATGGCTAGGTCTTTTTTTATGTTGTAAAATGACCGTTTTCCTTGATTTTTATAATTAAAATAGTTGTTAATAAGTGAATTATCGTCACAAGATAAGTTAATAAGTGAATTATCGTTACCAAAAGGATGTCTAATTTGTTAAATAAAAATTGTGGTGATAAAACAAGACCTTCCGTCAAAAGAAGAAAGTTTGAGTGATGTTCCCACCAGATGGCGTATAATTTACCTGGTCAAACACATCTTCCGATGTCTAATTTGTTAAATAAAAATCGTGGTAATAAAAAAAGACCTTCCGTCAAATAAGAAAGTTTGAGTGATGTTCCCACCAGATGGCGTTTAATTTACCTGGTCAAACACATCTTCCGATGTCTAATTTGTTAAATAAAAATCGTGGTAATACAAAAAGACCTTCCGTCAAATAAGAAAGTTTGAGTGATGTTCCCACCAGATGGCGTTTAATTTACCTGGTCAAACACATCTTCCGATGTCTAATTTGTTAAATAAAAATCGTGGTAATAAAACAAGACCTTCCGTCAAATAAGAAAGTTTGAGTGATTTTCCCACCAGTTTGCGTTTAATTTACCTGGTCAAACTCTTCTTCCGATGTCTAATTTGTTAAATAAAAATCGTGGTAATAAAACAAGACCTTCCGTCAAATAAGAAAGTTTGAGTGATTTTCCCACCAGATGGCGTTTAATTTACCTGGTCAAACACTTCTTCTTCCGGTGTCTAATTTGTTAAATAAAAATCGTGGTAATAAAACAAGACCTTCCGTCAAATAAGAAAGTTTGAGTGATGTTCCCACCAGATGGCGTTTAATTTACCTGGTCAAACACTTCTTCCTCAGCGTTGCTCCAAAGAACATCAGGATCAGCAACGCCAGACTTGTTTTTCTTCTTCTTGCCACTTCCGTCACTTTTGTAAAGTTTAGATATTAAAATATAATGTTGAAAGTCGTAAGGCATTTGTTTATTTTTCGCTGATTTGATTTCTTTGCTGAAACAAATAACCAAATCAATAAAATAAATAACACTTCACTCGGTTAAATCAAAATACAGTGTTTTTTTTTCTTTTCTCAACATCTTTCAAACATCTAAAAGTCATTCGAGATGGTCAAAATTGGTAGCTAGTTTCAGAGGATTCGCTGAAAGCTTACGAACTAGCTACCCACGTTGACCTCAACCAACCTAGGTTGAGTTGGGAATAGTCAGCATCACGAAGTCGCGAACCTACGTAGTCAATCATCAAGTTAAATCTCGCTGGACGTTGCTTAACTTCAGTGATCCTATAGAGGTTAAGGGAGTTTCTAAACGAATGTAAAATTACTTTTGACACTCAAATACTTGAGAGCGCTGCTTCTGAGTGAAATAATCATACTAGAGCGAGCGTCTATGGCTCGTTGAATACACCATTTCTCGTTAGACCACTGAAGTTAAGCAATGTCTAGCAAGGTTTTACTAAGTGGTGACCACGTAGGTTCGCACCCTTGTGATGCTGACTTTTTTCGGCCCAACCCAAGCTCAGTAAGGTCAATGTGGGTACCTGGATTGTAAATTTCCACCGAATGGTGGTTAAAACCCCCCTCTCGGATGACCAATAGATGTTTAAGAGACGTTAAGCTAAAAAAAAGTCATACTAGAAATCAAATTTGTACGTTTTTAAGTGCTTGAAGACAGTGGTTCTCCACCTGGGGTCGCAAGCCGACGTCAGGGGGTAGTGTCTCGATGGAAAAATGTTTTTATAAATAAAATCCATAGGTATTTACGGCCCAACGGTAATCGAGGTCAGGGGGTAGTGGCTCGATGGATTTTTTTTTTTAAAAATAAAATCTGTACGTATTTTACTCACTTTGAGTTGGCATGTTGTAAAATTTAAGATTTCGGACCATGACCGCCTAAATTCGGTCAAAAATCGAAAAATCGGCCGACATTTTTGATTTCTGATAATTGGGGTTTCAGGCTATGATTTCGAGGGGGGGGGTCCATCCTCATAAATTTTTCGATATCTCTTACAAAACGGTAACAATTAGTGATACACACACATATATTTATCGTTACATTGAGTTTTTTTTTATTATTATAGATTAATTTACCTTCAGCCAGAGTCTATTAGTAATCATATGTAAACGCGCCCCTTTTTCCCCCGCGGGAGGCGCCCCAATTGGAATATTTAAAAATCCTTTCTTAGTGCGCATCTAAGACCTAAGTGCGACCTACATGTCAAATTTCAGCCTACATGTCCTAGGACGTACCAGTGCGGAGAAATCGCGATGAGTGTTAAGTGAGTGTGTTTCTCTTTTATATATATAGATTTACCTTCAGCCAGAGTCTATTAGCACGTTGAATACACCAATTCCCGTTCGATCACTGAAGTTAAGCAGCATCCAGCGGGGTTGTTCCATGTGGGTGTCACGTGGTTCGCACTCTCGTGAAGCTGGCTATTTTTCCGGCCCAATCCAGACTGGGTAGGGTCAATGTGGGTAGCTGGTTTACAAGTTTCCAGCGAATGGAGGGTAAAACCCCCGTCTCGAATGATCAATAGATGTTAAAGAAACGTTAAACCAAATTAAAAAAATACATACTCTTGATTATCGCCTATTTATTCCATTGTACATATTGACAATTGTTTTTCTTTCTTTACAAGTTTTCTAGCTTTCTCATTGATCGATATACCGATCACAGGTTAAGCGATTAATTGGTAAAATAGAAAATTTTACCAATAGATTAATTGGTAAAATTACCGATGTATCGTTTATCGATACCCATTCCTATGCTTTCCTACTCTTACCTGAGTCCTTGTAGAAGTGGCACAGATATTTGTGCGGGAATATTTACAAATCTTTCATTTATAATCAAACCAACGTGTTCATCATTGTCAAGAATGGTTTGCACATATTTCTGTATTCTCTCATCTGCATGTTCTTTAACAAGTTCAAATAGCAAACTTCTCAACTGTTGAACACACTCAATGTGTTTTTTATTTGTTATGTTCACTACGGTGGTGATCCCAAACACATCATTAACATCATCTTCCATGCCTAACAACAAAAAAGTTACAACTTTTCAACACAGGTTCTTTTCTAGGTATTATAGCAGAGATCATGAATAAAGATCTCGACATCTTTCAACACTCATCACAAGAACCAACACAGAAGTTCAAAGGGACTTCGTATGAGTGGTGAAAGGTTACAAGTTATGAGTGATCATAACACAAACAACGACAAATATAAGGGACTGCTCAGCATCATAACGGGCAGTCAAGTAGAGGAAGAGGTGTCTCGAGATCACAAGCTGGTTATAAGTTATTCTGCAACCCCACTGGAGCGTTCCTCATTCCATCATCTTCCATACAGGCTGGATTTGACTCAAAGGACAACAAACTACGAGTCTTACGATAGTATCAACGAGTATGTACGCAGTCTGATCGAAAGTTCGCGGAATTTTGAAAATTCGCTGGTTGTGTATAGCAACCTATTTCTTTTTCCTTTCGCTACGTTGGTACACTTTAACGTTTTTCTCAGTGCCGGCCATTTTGAATATTTATGTAAGTTTTGATGGTTGATAATGTGGGTACCAGACAGATACTATCATTTTTTTTGGAGCAAGTTACAAACTTAAAATGTGGTTTAATATAATTTAAAAAGGCTTTTTAAACGTTTTAGGGGTGGAAAATTAATTAATTCACTTTAATTTTAATTTATTTTAAAAAAAAAACTTTTTCTTCCGTATTTATTGAACTATTTGAATATATTGAACTGAAGCAGACATAGTTGTACCAATATGAAAAAAGTCCAGTGCAAGTTTGTTTATTTTATTAATATAAGCTATTAAATGAACGTCCCCCCCCCCCCCCCGAGAGGTTAGGAAACGTTTTGATCGGCCATGCCTCGATTAAACTTGTTCTTCTCATAAAGTCGCTCCCTAAAAACTCTTGTGCTTTCTCCAAAGTTTCGTAAAATCAAGCAATAAAATTGTGAATTAAACATTTAAATGTGAGTTTTCTCGTATTTTCCACCATTTAATCGTGAAAATTAACCTTCTACTTTCAATTAATCATATTTTAAGTTAGGTTAGCTGCTCAGAAAAAAAAAAAAAATGATAGTATCTGTCTGGTCCCATAATGTGTCACCTGTTTTCGTGTGCTTGGCGACTGCACCATGATAATACACCTGCTCACAGTTCGCTCCTTGTTCGCGAGTTCTTGTCAAAAACAATACCGTTGTGGTCCCGCAACGTCCATATTCACCAGACATGGCACCCTGCGACTACTTTCTATTTCCGGATTTGGAAAAAAACTTGAAAGGACGACGATTTGACACCATTGATGTCATAAAGGAGGAATCGCTGAAGAAATTAAAGGCCATACCTAAATTAGTCTTTGAGGAGTGTTTTCAAAATTGGAAAATACGCAGTCATAAGTGCATAATAGTCCAGGGGGAATATTTCGAAGGGGACAAAATCGATATTCCAGAATGAACAAACGAGAAAATTGAAAATTCCGCGAACTTTTTGATCAAACCGCGTATACATTTTTTTTATTATTTACCAGCAGGCTTTGCTTGTTCCCTTAACAGACATCCCGTGCTATGATTTCACATAAAATAATCGGAAAATCGCGCGTAACTCGAAAATGGTCACAGAGTTTTGAATTCTGATTTAAGGGGTGATTCCCCATAAATTTTTCGATTTCTCTTACCGTTTTGGCTAAACAATTAGTATGTTCTAATTTTTTGTTTTGCCCGATTGCGGGATTCGAACTTGTAACTGTGAAATGACTAGTCATAATTTTGATAGCACGACTGTTTTCCGGCCTTCCTCTTCATTTTTTCGAAATGAAAATTGCAACATTTTTGATGGTTACAACGACCACCAAAAAGTTTTGATTGTATTTACATTGGGCGACCCCCCATATCCCCGTTTTTGAAAACCAGATCATATCCAAACTTTTCACAAATAAGTACCACCTAAAGATAGTTTTTATTAGTATATAAGCAACGGGTTTTCTCACGAAATCAACCGTCCTTCCCATTTATAGATGCACGATTAATTAAAATGGTAGAAACAAATTGATATGAGTTTATCGAAAAGATTTTGATGATCCTTGGCTGGAACTGTGATGGTATGCGTTCCAGGTCGTCCTGGTGCGTAGAACCGGTCATCGTGGGGATGATTTTTTTTTATTATACTGGCTGCAGTCTATATTGAGACTGCAACCTCAATATAGACTGCAACCAGTCGTTAATGTTAATTTATATCAATGTTACAGAAGATGTCAATTTATATCAAATAACATGAATTTCATTTTTTTACCGTACGAGAGAACAAAGTTATTGAGAAAAAAACGGCATTTTTTTGTCCAACATTCAGAAACTGTAGCATGGAAGAGAAACCTTTTTGGGACATGGCTTTATACAGGGTGATTCAGGATTATGAGTTGTAGAACATGAAAAAAGAATCACCTTTTACAGGTGTAACTTTTTTGTTTAGGCCTTAGTTTGGGAGTTATCGCTAAAAACGAGATTTTTTTGCTGACCTCATAACTCCTCTAAAAATGGTCTGAAAAGCTAATTTCAAGCTGCATTTATTTAGTTTCACACATTGACTTGCTCTGAATAAATGTAACTAAATGGCGGCCATTTGAAATTTTTAATTTCAAATGGTCAAATTTCAAATTTGTAGTGCTTTTTATTTTTACAAAAATGAGATAAAAAAATTAAAAATCCATGAAGTGGTTTTCGAGAAAATCAAATTTCAAATGGCTGCCATTTTGTTACACTAATTCGGAGCAAGTTACTGTGTGAAACTAAATAAATGCAGCTTAAAAACAGCTTTTCAGATCATTTTAATTTTTGAAAATTGGACCATTTTTAAAGGAGTTATTAGCTCATCAAAGAAAATCACGTTTTTATCGATAACTCCCAAACTAAGGCCTAAACAAAAAAAGTCACTCCTGTAAAAAGTGATTATTTTTTCATGTTCTACAACTCATATTCCCTCCTTGATACAAACAACCTGATTCACCCTGTATAAAGCCATGTCTGAAAATACTTCCCTTCCATGTTGCAGTTTTTGAATGTTGTTTGTCGTAGAATGAAGTCATCTTATTTTAGTCTCAAGAATATGTTATGTAGTGTTACCAGGTCGTAGGGAATTTCCTTACGCGTAGGGAGAATTAGGGGTCCGTAGGGAGAGAGGGAATTTTCATCAAAAAAGGCCAAAACGTAGGGAAATTTAAAGATTTTACTATTTTTGCATTTAATTCGCATTTTGGGTTAATTCTAGAGAAAAGTGAATAATTCGTCCAAACTTTTTTGTAGAATTCACCCAAAATTGAATGTTGACAATTAATCAGATCAGATAATAAAATACGACTAATCGATATTTTGTGAATCGATGTGAAAATACCGCGGGAATATTTAAATTTTCGTTTAATTTTTTTTTTTCTTCCTTTTAGTTTTGACTTGACTAATTGACTCATGACTTGAAAATTTTCATTTTAAAGTTCACTTTTCACATTGATTTTTAAGAATTTTCATTTCTGAATGTTATATCCAATGTGGGTACCTAAAATCCGACAAAGATGGCCAAATTTATGATCCCTACTGGAAATCGAGCCCAAGTCTCTTATATTTAAATCTGTCATCATGTTTATCTCTAAGAAATCATCACTACGACACACTAACAGAAGCATAACTACAGGTTACATATACCTACTGATTTTCTCACAATAAACTTGTAAAAATTGACATTTTTAGCGTAGGGAAACTGTAGGGAGAAAGTTTTTTAGCGTAGGAAAATGTAGGGAGAAATCAAGGCCTCTGTAGGGAATTTTGACGAAAACGACCTGGCAACACTGATGTTATGTGGTTAACGGATTAACATCCAAGTATGTTACAATGTTACACCCTGGCAATACATACCATCTTCATCCATATCGTCATCTAGTTCTTCATCTGCAATACTTTGTTTAACAACACTTCCTATATTTGATTGACTTATAATTATATCTGTTAGTTCACTGAGATTGATATGGGCTTTCAGAAATAATTGCTTTAATAATTGTTTAATGCCATGAAAATCAGAATCAATTGGAGATCGACCTTCAAATGTGACTTCAATTTGCTGAAATAAAATTAATAATTGTTTAATGCCATGAAAATCAGAATCAATTGGAGATCGACCTTCAAATGTTATTTCAATTTGCTGAAATAAAAAAAGATATAAGAGAAGAAAAAAATAGCCAAATGCTAGCTGTTTGGTCCGTGCTTCGCTACGATTCTGAAATTACTATTTTGGGTTTTCAAGGACAAAGGAGATTTGTGGGGGGGGGGAGGTTGACTGGATTTGTGTCCACTCTATAATTTTGCAACTTCTTCTTTTTTCTTTCATCGTGGCTGCGGCCTCATTAAATTACTTTAATTACTGAGACATTTACAAAATACAAAATAACTTCTTTTTTTTTACAAAATTAAATTTTGTAAAAACAGTAATTTTGCAACTATAAACTAAAATTACCGTTTTGTCAATATTTATGATATCGGACCCTGACTTGCCTGATAAATAAATTGGAATTAGATAAAAAAAAAAAAAAAAAAAAAAACTGGAACATTAACCGTAACTCGAAAACAGCAGTTTGATGATTTTCATGAGGTTGTTGTAGAGGTGTTCCCCTTAAAACCAATTCTTTCTTGCATTTCTATATTCATGTTTAAAATATGCCGGAAACAGGATGATGTGAGGATACCGAAAAGATTTTGATGGCCCTTGGATGGTATGCGTTCCAGGTCGTCCTGGTGCGTAGACCGGCCATCGTGAGGACGAATATTTTAACGTTGGAGCCAACTTAATTTTTATCATTTTTCTACAAAATTATTTATAATTATTCTTTATTTACGTTTTCCTTTAAGAAAAAATCAAAATAAATCATATTCGCTGAGGGCCAGGTCTGGACTGTGGGAAGGTTTAAATATCTCAGGCCATGTCTGGATTGTAGGGAGGCTGAAATATCTCAGTGAAGCCACTCTCATGCATTATTTACATAATTTTACCTTGTATGATCACTTGAAAACGTAAAACCTTTAGTTGGTGGGCTATGAACTCTTGGAACCACCCTCCTAGATCTACATACTTACTTTTCCCCCAATATAGCCTTCCTCTGCTGAATTGTCAGACCTATTGTTGGTGGGCTATGAACTCTTGGAACCACCCTCGTAGATCTACATACTTACTTCTCCCTCAGTATAGCATTCCTCTGCTGGATTGTCAGACCTATTGTTGGTGGGCTATGAACTCTTGGAACCACCCTCGTAGATCTACATACTTACTTCTCCCCCAGTATAGCCTTCCTCTGCTGGATTGTCAGACCTATTGTTGGTGGGCTATGAACTCTTGGAACCACCCTCGTAGATCTACATACTTACTTCTCCCCCAGTATAGCCTTCCTCTGCTGGATTGTCAGACCTATTGTTGGTGGGCTATGAACTCTTGGAACCACCCTCGTAGATCTACATACTTACTTCTCCCCCAGTATAGCCTTCCTCTGCTGGATTGTCAGACCTATTGTTGGTGGGCTATGAACTCTTGGAACCACCCTCGTAGATCT
>CM022884.1:399596-416615 GCA_012654025.1 Pachypsylla venusta | reverse complement strand
ATAAATCAGAGCATAGATACGCATACGGCGAATTTGGACTTGGCTAAACCTTCTCAAAAACTGACTTTCCCTTACATGGAATAACTTTTTAATTTTGTAAAAGTCAAAGTTTATTAAGACCAAAGTAAAATTTAACAATGGGTGAATAAATAACTTAAAAATAACAAGCATTTTTTTTTTTATGTTTTTTTGGACAGTTTTAGAACCAATTTTTTCTTACCCAAATTTGTTTTGATAATTACCAAAGTCAATTAAACGAAAACTCGGGAAGCTAAGCCCCAAAATAAATCAGAGCATAGATACGCATACGGCGAATTTGGACTTGGCTAAACCTTCTCAAAAACTGACTTTCCCTTACATGGAATAACTTTTTAATTTTGTAAAAGTCAAAGTTTATTAAGACCAAAGTAAAATTTAACAATGGGTGAATAAATAACTTAAAAATAACAAGCATTTTTTTTTTAATGTTTTTTTGGACAGTTTTAGAACCAATTTTTTCTTACCCAAATTTGTTTTGATAATTACCAAAGTCAATTAAACGAAAACTCGGGAAGCTAAGCCCCAAAATAAATCAGAGCATAGATACGCATACAGCGAATTTGGACTTGGCTAAACCTTCTCAAAAATATGCAAATGAAAATTTAGAGAACTGATTTGTGAAAGAAAGAAAGAAAAGAAAAAAAAAAACAAATTGTCAGGACGACTAAGAAGAAGAAATAATTACACAAACTAGAATCCAAAAGTATTGAGAAGGTTTTAGATTTCGACCCTTATTCGCAAAATTCGCAGTTGAAGCGAAATTTCGAGTCAATCAAAATAATTAAATTAGTCGAATCGCAAGATATTTTTTTTCCCCATCACCCATTGCGGTAAGAATAATTAAACTATTTGATCGGGAGGCCCATTTCACAAAGTCATATAACCACCAAGTTCATATTGCAATACTTGCTATCTTTATATATAAAAGACAATGTCCTGAGTGACTGATCAACGTAGAGCCGAAACTATTAATGTTACAGACTTGAAATTTTGCAGGGAGCTTCGTTGCATCATGTAAGTGTGCACTAAGAAAGGATTTTGAAAAATTTTCATTTTAAGCGGTAGATATCGCGAAAAGTAAACAATCCCCATAAGAAATACATTGGAGCGAGAGAGATAGCATGATACATGTATATACAATACAACAGCGTAGAACGGCCATGCTTCTAAGGCGCCAAGCTATAGGCCGTAGCGAAGCACGGGCGAAAAAGCTACTTTTCTATAAATTCGTTATGCACATTACAAAACTAGCAATATGATCAAATTCATATTACAAGTAAAACACTTGTATTTTTATAATTTTGCTACACAAATTACAAGACTCGTAATATTAATTTCTAGTTTATTGTGAAATGGGCCTTGGACTACGAATTTCGGTCAAAAACTGCGGAGTTTATGACCTTCAGAATTTATCATTTGATGCCCACGATGGATAGGTCTCATACATCTGACTACATTCGAATATGACCTTACTACCTAATGACAATGAAATATGAGAATAGAGGTGATAAAATTACACGAAAAAAAAAGAGATATGTATGTGTGAACAAACTGATGAATTTTTTTCCATTATTTTCTTATCTTAAATGATTAATTTTTTTCTTAAATGATGAATTTTTTTTTCATTATTTTCTTAAATGATTAATTTTTTTCCATTATTTTCTTACTTAAATGATGAATTTTTTTCCATTATTTTCTTAAATCATGAATTTTTAACAAAATAAAAAAAAATCATCAGATTTGTGAATCAAAGTTTAGTAATCTAGAATTATTTTCTTCCAAGAATAACATTCGAGTATTCATCAATCATAGATAGATTTTTAAAAATATCTAAACGAAAGTCGTTTGAACCAAAAGGTAAGACAAATATATAAAAAAAGAGAACACACGATTTTTTTTTGTTTAACAAGTGTGAATTTTCTTCTTCTTCTTTTCGGCAAAAAAAAATCTGGCCCAAGGTTTTTTTTCTTCCAGAAACCGTGGTAATTATAAAATCAAATATTGTTTCAAAGAAAAGGGAAAAAGTAAAAGAAAAGAAAAAAAAAGAAACAGAAAGAAAACAAACAATACTTTCATCAAACAATGATAACCAATTCATTAAAAATAGAAAAGAAAAAAGAAACGGTAATTGTTTCAATAGACGACTTTTGTTTACATAAACTGATTTTTTAAAAAAAAAACACTCAAAACAAAAAGTGGAATATGTAAATACGTCCATTATAAATAGACTAAAATCCGTCTTTTGAGTTTTTTCTGATTTCTTAAAAAAAATTGTTTAGAAGTAAATAAAAGTCACCTAAAATTTACCTTACTTCATCCTGGTTAGTTTCATTACGTTATTGGAGTTTTTCGTGAAATACGATAATTTTGACGTATTATCCCCCAGCATGCCCGCTATAATAAAATCAAGGGGGTGTGTTTTAAGTGTCAAATTGACGGGTATATCCTCTAAAAATAACGCCATATTTATGGAGCATATGGCGCTGTTGATTTTATGAGAGTCAAGATTGACGATATAATAATCCAGCAATAACATTATATTTATGGAGCATATGGCGCTGTTGATTTTATGAGAGTCAAGATTGACGATATAATAATCCAGCAATAACGTTATATTTATGGAGCATATGCGCTGTTGATTTTATGAGAGTCAAGATTGACGACGATATAATAATCCAGCAATAACGTTATATTTATGGAACATATGCGCTGTTGATTTCATGAGAGTCAAGATTGACGATAAAATAATCCAGCAATAACGTTATATTTATGGAACATATGCGCTGTTGATTTTATGAGAGTCAAGATTGACGATAAAATAATCCAGCAATAACGTTATATTTATGGANATTTAAGGGTCCTTTAGATCATTGATTAATTTCTGCTTAAAATTTAAGGGTCCTTTAGATCATTGATTAATTTCTGCTTAAAATTTAAGGGTCCTTTAGATCATTGATTAATTTCTGCTTAAAATTTAAGGGTCCTTTAGATCATTGATTAATTTCTGCTTAAAATTTAAGGGTCCTTTAGATCATTGATTAATTTCTGCTTAAAATTTAAGGGTCCTTTAGATCATTGATTAATTTCTGCTTAAAATTTAAGGGTCCTTTAGATCATTGATTAATTTCTGCTTAAAATTTAAGGGTCCTTTAGATCATTGATTAATTTCTGCTTAAAATTTAAGGGTCCTTTAGATCATTGATTAATTTCTGCTTAAAATTTAAGGGTCCTTTAGATCATTGATTAATTTCTGCTTAAAATTTAAGGGTCCTTTAGATCATTGATTAATTTCTGCTTAAAATTTAAGGGTCCTTTAGATCATTGATTAATTTCTGCTTAAAATTTAAGGGTCCTTTAGATCATTGATTAATTTCTGCTTAAAATTTAAGGGTCCTTTAGATCATTGATTAATTTCTGCTTAAAATTTAAGGGTCCTTTAGATCATTGATTAATTTCTGCTTAAAATTTAAGGGTCCTTTAGATCATTGATTAATTTCTGCTTAAAATTTAAGGGTCCTTTAGATCATTGATTAATTTCTGCTTAAAATTTAAGGGTCCTTTAGATCATTGATTAATTTCTGCTTAAAATTTAAGGGTCCTTTAGATCATTGATTAATTTCTGCTTAAAATTTAAGGGTCCTTTAGATCATTGATTAATTTCTGCTTAAAATTTAAGGGTCCTTTAGATCATTGATTAATTTCTGCTTAAAATTTAAGGGTCCTTTAGATCATTGATTAATTTCTGCTTAAAATTTAAGGGTCCTTTAGATCATTGATTAATTTCTGCTTAAAATTTAAGGGTCCTTTAGATCATTGATTAATTTCTGCTTAAAATTTAAGGGTCCTTTAGATCATTGATTAATTTCTGCTTAAAATTTAAGGGTCCTTTAGATCATTGATTAATTTCTGCTTAAAATTTAAGGGTCCTTTAGATCATTGATTAATTTCTGCTTAAAATTTAAGGGTCCTTTAGATCATTGATTAATTTCTGCTTAAAATTTAAGGGTCCTTTAGATCATTGATTAATTTCTGCTTAAAATTTAAGGGTCCTTTAGATCATTGATTAATTTCTGCTTAAAATTTAAGGGTCCTTTAGATCATTGATTAATTTCTGCTTAAAATCTAAGGGTGACCACGAATGGGAAGAAGAAAAACAGGCCTCAAAAATAATCTCAAGGACTGATTGGTAAAATTAGGAGGATGGGTATGGATTAGACGATGAATCAAACTAATGGATTTCATTCAATCGGTTGTCTATGTCACAATCCACGTGTTGTTCAGATCAGGTTTTCTCTGAAGCAGGGCTGCGGAGCCGGAGCCAAGGAGCCGTGTGATTTTGTATAAAGAAGCTGGAGCCCCTTTTTCTTATAAGGAGGAGCTGGAGCCAGAATTTTTATCAACTGGAGCTAGAGTTTTTATCAACGGCTCTGCAGCCAGAGTTGCGGAGACGGAGCCGTGTGATTTTGTATAAAGGACCTGGAGCCGGAGCCCCTTTTTCTTATAAGGAGGAGCTGAAGCCGGAGCCAGAGTTTATATCGACGGCTCCGCAGCCCTGCTCTGAAGGACACATTTTGACACACAAAAGAAGCCCCCCAAATGCCAATTTGGCTAATTCACTCCTTTATTAGAACGACATTGAATAAAAAGTGTTGCGCTTGGTAATTTAGTATAAGAGGTATCACCGTTTAATTCATTTTTGACGGTCCAGCATTTCGGTCTTTTTATTTTCAATTATTTTCTTTTACTACACACGTGGATTGGTGATGCACTAGACGCTCTGACTGTTAAACATCTCCCAAACCCAGCGAACTCATGCAATTTTATACTCATAAATTTCGAGATATTTTCCAATATTGGAGGGCAAAGAAGGGTTCAAGATTATCAACATCCCGGGAGTACCCAACCTTTCCACCACTATCACTTTCCGCGATGGACACAGAAAGCAATTTACCCCTTGCTCATTTTGACAATATGACGATTTTTTTTTTCTTCACAAATTACGAGCTTTTCGATAAATCGACAATACTCGATACACTGAGCTCCGATTAATCGGTTATTTAGTCGACAATACTCGATATACTGAGCTCCGATTAATCGGTTATTTAGTCGACAATACTCGATATACTGATCTCCCATTAATCGGTTATTTAGTTGGTGAATAATAAAAGATGTCAATAACCGATTTATTCTTGTCCGATATCGATACCCATCCCCTATAAAAATAAACGTACAAGAAGTCTCATATCTGTCAACATTTATTTGTAATGAAAGCATGTTATCCCCTTCTTTTTGTTTTTCCCATTATCTCTTACTTAGTCTCGGCTTGAATTATTACATTCTCGACTTATATGTCCCGGCTGAGAACAGTTGTAACATAATTTATCCGTTTGAGAACAATCTCTCGCCATATGTCCAACTTGATTACATTTATAACAGGATATCGAAGAGTACCGATCATTCGAATCTCGCTCCGAACAATCCCGAGCTATATGGCCAGGTTTTCTACATGTATAACATGTACTCTCTTCGGGATCTTGATCGCAATCTTTCGCTATGTGACCGGTTCCGTTACACCGATAACACCGGTCTAAATCTTCCTTACAATCGCGAGCAAAATGGCCAGACCGATTGCATTTGTAACATTTGACGTCCATTCGACGATTGTTTCTTTCATAACCACCGCCTCCACCATCACCTCCTCGGCCGCCTCCTTGAGGACAATCTCTTCTCATGTGACCAGACTTATTACAATTATAACAAACTTGACTACTCATGATGACGAATGCGGCGGCTCTTGTTTGTTTGATATGTTCAAATCGGATGAATGGAAGTGTGCAAAAAAAGAGTGCTAATTGGAGTCACAAAATTGAAAGACAAATTGTTTTTTTTTAAATGGTCTTTGTTTTTTGGAATCAAATTGGGCAGATTTCTGAAATGGTAACAAAAAAGAGAGAGAAAATTATGAGGAATCCATGTCATTAAAAAAAAAAAAAGTTCCCTTCGAACCGAAGAAAGCAAGGGTAACTGTATTATTATTTATGTATCCATACACTTCGGGACTTGAAAATAATTCTGGTCAAAAGTGTTTACAAATAGATTTGTGCGTAAGCCTTTATATCTAGTAATAAAAAAAACTATAGCAAATGGCGGCGACAACAATACAAAAACAAGCCCTATCACACCAGAAAAAACATCAAAAGATAAAAAATTTAAACCGATCTCCAGTCATATAATTTACAAAATGTATGCATAAAATAGCAACCTGAGACAGAAAGAAACAAACACTGCTTTCAACAATACAAAAACAAGCCCTATCACATCAAAAAAAAAATCATCAAAAGTTAAAAATTCCAAACCGATCTCCAGACATATAATTTACAAAATGTATGCATAAAATAGCAACGTGATGGGGAAAAGAGACCAGACCCACTATTGAAATTGAGAGAAGTTACTTGCAGAGGCACATCCTCACGGATAGAGTGTAGGTGCTCACAAATTTAATAGCTCTCTCATTCTCGCACTGAGATTAATAGGTATATATAATTTAAGTGTTTCAATTTTGTGACTCCCAACTCTCATCAACTCGCTCCAACCAATCAAACATAATATAAAAATATCAAAAACGAACACAATATTCTCAGTTTAATTAGTTATTTAAATTAAAAATAAGACTTGGTAAGCTTTCAACTGTAATCAGACTCGTCATCATGAGACCAGAGCTATGATAGAAAAGCCATCAGATCTTGTGTCGGGCTGTGATAATGATCTGAGTACTACTGAAAGCTCATCAACTTAAATTTTAATTTCAGCTTTTATTTTTTTAATTTAATTAATATCTGGATCGATATTGTCATTTTTTTTATATATATTTTTAATATCTTACGCTAATTTTTAATTTTTGTTAAATTCGATGCGTGGAATTATTTTTTTATTTTCTTTTTTCAAAGATTGGTGGATCAGACAGAAGGTACCACAAGGTTAACAACTCGCCACTTTCAATAGATTCAGACAGAAATATGTAGCGTTATTATTCTCGAGTGAAAAAAAAAAATCTCTTACAAGTGAGGCATGGACCTGGTAGGGTACGAATTCGACGACCAAACGGTATTGGTGTTAAATTAAGAAAAGTTGTCTCAAATGATAAAAATGAATCAAATTTCAATTAAGAAATATCCGTCATTACCAGCTCGCACCGTCACTGACCCTCGGCACGAAATCCCCTTACTCGATCAACTGAGCTAATTACTACAGCTCGAACCGTCACTGACCCTCGGCACGAAATCCCCTTACCCGATCAACTGAGCTAATTACTACAGCTCGAACCGTCACTGACCTTCAGCACGAAATTCTCTTACTCGATCAACTGAGCTAATTACTATAGCTCGAACCGTCACTGACCTTCAGCACGACATTCCCTTACTCGATCAACTGAGCTAATTGGGTCGGTTTAAAATGTAAGGAAAATAATGTTAAAGAAACACACTGGGTCGTTTTGTTTGAGGATTTTTTTAAGGTAAATGACCCTAGACAAACCCTAAAAATAGCCAAGGAATAAAAATGATAATACACTTGACTTTATGTTTTACAATAATATTGAGTAGGACAGACCATTTGACAACTTTACTGTGATAAAGGATTTTTTTTTATCATTTCTTGTATTTGATAGTTCTACCAAGTGTCCTAAAGGTTTTCTCTCTTTGACTAAAAAAACTCATCCTATTTTTAGGTATGATGCAATTCATTCATTCATTCAATAGTGGCATCATCGTATCCGATGGTAGCCAGATGTATGAGACAGCAGCTTTAGATAAGTTATAGTATACTGCTTTGTTTTTAATTGTCACCATACATCCGTTCTTGGAGGCTGATAATTGACATGGGCCCCCAGAACCATGACAATCACTCTAATATAATTAGGTCAGTAACATAAAGAGTTATAAACATAATGATATTACAGAGTTGTTTTCTGCGTTATTTTACATCAGGTGGACTCGGCCCGTGAGGATGTCACCCTCAAGTAACTTCTTACAATCTCAAGTATGATTTACTTTTCCTCGTGGAAAGTTAGCAAGTCATTCATGATGCAATAATAAAAAAGATGATTAACATTATTTTCTCAGGGTTTGTGTAAAAAAGTTTTGGACTATTTCCACCGAAAAAGATCAGTTAAAATAATCCTGAAAATAATACGCTATCAAAATCCGCTTGCTTTCGAGAATTTGATATCGTGGTAAAACACAAAAATCCTTAGTTAAAACAAGACTTCACTTTGTTTAGTCAACCACAGCTAATAAAATTCATTTCATCAGCGAGACATGGCCATGCGCGGATATAGGGGAGGGCCCGGGGGGTACATGCCCCCCAGTTTTTTAAGCGGGTAGTGTTTCTCAAATTTCATTATACCTAATCATGTAAATTTTTTTAAAAAAAATCAGAATGGTGATCCGCTGTGTCTTTTATCACATTGAGAGGGGGGGGGGCTAAATAATTCCCAATCCTGAGACTAAATAGAAATACGTAAATAAAAAATCGTCAAAAATTCTGTCATCCGTCATGGTACATTTTTTCGTCATCACGATTATAAAATCGCTTATCACCCTTATGAAAGGTATTTGTGGTAAGCTCTACAACTTTTTACAAATTAGGTATCGCACCTCGATAAACATTGCATTTAAAAGTTCTGCCCAGGACTCCAACTCCTGGTCTCTAGTTTACGAGTCCCTCCCCTTCCAAATTTTCTATTAAGTATATTGTGCGATTGTGCCCCCCCCCCCCAAAAAAAAACAAGAGGACTATATCCGCGCATGGACATGGCGGCAAAAAGTGTTTTTCCGGGTACTGTTTAAGATGAATGTTTTAAACCACGATGCCACGCTGACATTAATAAACACTAATCTTAATTGATCGAACGAAGTGGATGTCTAGTTTTAACTTCACGATTTATCTTTTATCCGTTTGTACTACGATAAAGCTCGAACGTCTTGCCCGATTTGGATATAGACTTTGGAATGAAAATTCCTTATATTCATAGAAATATCTGATTAGTTCTAGAAATTGGAGGAGCCGAGGAAGTGCACGTCTAAAACGAACCATTAACTATGATAAACTCTCGTTCCCTATTTCTACCATGATAACAACCCTGATTACAAAAATGGGCGGAAACATTGAAACACCGCTAGGACAACCCTAATCCAAATATTTTACTGCTGCAGCGTTAAACTCCGTTTCGATATATTATGGACAAGCAAAGTGCCATGACACACTGCTTGACACGTAGGATTTTTTAAAGACAAATATCTACAAAAATTGAAGATCCTAAATAATCATATATTATTCGTATTCCAAAAAAATCACTAATCCATGTGTATTATAAGTTAGGTAACGTCGAGGTCACACAAGTCAAATTAAAATCTTTGCTTGAATGACATTTGACCAGTAAGGCGCTGGCTAAGAATCTAAAACATTTATCGACATTACAAATCGTTGGCCTAATTAGCAAACCTTGTAAGTCACATTTCATAAATTTGGGGGATTTTCTAGATTTACTTTTTAACCCAACCCCTGCCTTAAATTTCGTTTTTTCACTCTGTCTTATTCAGATTACATCATTAATGTTTAACACGTTGTGAAGGATCGAAGGATGTACGTGCCTTTCATATGAAACGGAAATCCACTTTTGAAAATTTGGACTTACAGAGGTTTGCCAATAAGGCTAAAAAATAAGATTCCTAGGTCACATCGAATAATCATTCAGATGAGTCAGTGATTTCACAACCAAATGAAACGAAAAATTATACAGCATAGAGTATACAAAAAAAACTTTGAAGCGAATGAGGAGTCAGTAATAGGAATTGAGACAATATCGAACAAAACTTAAGATTTGATTTGACAAAATATGAAATTTATACCAAATAGAACGTTTTATATAGTTTCAATCAAAAGCATTGTTTCCAGCTTTTACATTGAAATATCTAACACCCGGTAAATCTAATGTATTAGAAATATTGACATGGAACATAGCGAAATCAGTAAATTATTGGATTATTAATGCAAATATAAATACGTACCTTACAATATATTATTTAATAGATTAAAAAATAACTTAATTCAATATTATATAAGGAAAAAAAAAGTGTAAAAAGAATTTTCTTCACAAATTCTTGTGAAAAGGAACACGAGTTGCTTGGTTCTTGCTTCGCTGACACGAGAAAAAGAAAATGAAATCGTTTTTTTTTTTTTATTTCTAGGTTATGTATTTATGTAACTGAAGTTA
Organism: Pachypsylla venusta; assembly: GCA_012654025.1. Lineage (NCBI taxonomy): Eukaryota > Metazoa > Arthropoda > Insecta > Hemiptera > Aphalaridae > Pachypsylla > Pachypsylla venusta. The sequence goes on along the minus strand of CM022884.1, from coordinate 406,303 downwards.
GACGAAACGATTTTTGGGGAGACTTTTTCGCGTTTTCAACGGACGCGACACAAGGCCCGAATAGAGCAACAGTTTTTCCGAATTTATGCAAGAGTTTTTAGGGATAAACTTCGAGTTTTTAACGGAAAAACAACTTCATCATCGAGACATGCCCGATTAAAATGTTTCCTTACCTCTCTGTTCTTCTCATGAAGTTCGCTGACTCCCTAAAAACTCTCGCATCAATTCGGAATAACTGTTGCCCTATTCGGGCTTTGTGCCGAATCCGTTTTACATATAGAGGCGTATTTTATTTGCCGGATAATTGTAAGATTATTCAAAAATTATAAAACTAATGGAAATTATCTAAATAAATTAAATGTAATTAGATTAAATAATTTAATTAAATTAAATTATTTTTTTTAATTTAAAATTAAAATTTTAGTTAAATCAAAATTAAATTAAATAAATTAAATTAAAATAAATAAAAATTAAATAAATATGTAATCTATATGTGGTATACTCTGATCGCGTTTAAAATTTTGTACCTCGGTGATATGATAACTAATGTAAAAGTCAGATTTGTTCTCATTATTTCCCCCATTCTTTTCGAAATGAAGTTCGACGGGTCAGCTAGTATTTTTATAAGATTGAATGAAATGGTAAAAAAAAAAAAAATAAGAGCTGAAAATAGATTTTCCCCAACTCTACATAGGGACTATGAAAAGAAATTTAATTTGTAAGTACCCAACGAGTTGGGTACTTACAAATTAAAATATTTAAATTATTAATACACATGATTTTTGTAGGTAATATTAAAAAAAAATAGGTAAGTATACCTATATTATCAGTAATTGAATTTGTTTGTTGCAGCTTTTCATTTGTAAAAATGTGTTGCATCCATCATTCATTTTTTTTATTTATGTGTAGTACCTACTTTAAAGTGAGATCAAACTGTCACAGATATATTTAATTTCGCTTGAAGATATTGGCATTGAATCTTGATACCAATACCATAAGTAAAAGAGACATGGTATGTTTTTTGCTCTGCTGACGCCAAGAGAGACTGCTAGCGCTCTTCATATACAAATAGAGGTATAAATTGGTTGATTCATCTAAAAAATAAATATCAGCCACATGAGTACATTTTTCACAAAAAATAATACCTAATTCCATTCTACTCGAAATTTTCCGTAGTAAAGGAGACTTATGGATATAGCACACCATACACATCTCACAGCTGCACAATTATCGATTCTGCCTCTGAGTCGCAATCAGCCCCTCATTTAGAAAGCTATCAGCATTCCCAATGAGGATCTGATCAAAGTCACCTTTTCTGGTGCAAACTAATCATCCTGAGCTCTTGAGTGCACTGCTTAGAGTCGTCTTCTTTTGGTATGGGGTCAGAGTTTTGCAAACGATCGAGCTTTGGGCCATTGGTAATTATATGCTAGGTTCACACCTTTTAGCTGTCCCTAATGAAATTTTTAAAATATAAATTACATTAGGGTCATAATGTCACTTATAAAAATGGATACAAAAATAAATGTTCACTTGTATGCGTTTTTTGTTTAACGATTTGAATTGATTTCTTTTGGTGAAGGGAACTAACGACAGTTACTAAAGAGCTAGCACATTTTTTTATATTTTATACAGCATTCGATTAAACTATAAACACTCGATCGTTAAGGCGTGTAATTACCTATGAAGTTTAGAATACAAACACTGCAACTGCAATGCAATGTTGTATAAAATCAATTGTCTTTCATGAATTTTGACAATTATTGGTACCAGACACATACTATTAATTTTTTTTTGAGCAATATACAAACTTAAAATGTGGTTTAATATAATTTAAAAAGTATTTGTAGGGGTGGGAGGTTAATTAATTCATTCACTTTAATTTTAATTTATTTTCAAAAAACCTTTTTCTTCCGTATTTATTGAACTATTTGAATATATTGAACTGAAGCAGACATAGTTGTACCAACATGAAAAAAGTCCAGTGCAAGTTTATTTATTTTATCAATATAAGCGTTAGGATGAACGTCCCCCCCTAGAGAAGTTAGGAAACGTTTTGATCGGCCATGCCTTGATTAAACTTGTTCTTCTCATAAAGTCGCCTCCTAAAAACTCTTGCACCATTCGGAAAAAAACTAAAATAAATTAAATCGTAGTGATTTTTTTTTTTCATGTTATCTCAGTTTTCTCGTATTTTCCACCATTTAATCGTGAAAANAACCGATTTTGATGAAATTTGGTATGGAGATAGACTAAACTTTAGGAAAGGACATAGGCTACTTTTTATCGCGAAAAAAAGGGGGTTGGAACTATAAACGGCCATGCCTCTAAGGCGCCAAGCGAAGCGGGCGTATTCTGCTAGTTAATCATATTTTAAGTTAGGTTAGTTGCTCAGAAAAAAATTAATAGTATCTGTCTGATCCCCAATTATTTGATTTTAAAAAATAAATTAAAACAAAACACCAAATATTTATAATTATTTATGAAAAAACTAGTTTCGAATCATTCTATTCATCATCAGTCTAGTCGAGACCAAGTTAAGGAAAATTTCTTACTCTGAAATCTGAAATACTCCCCGGAATGACGTAACCCCCCAGCAGCAATTCATTTCAGGACTAGGTTCGTGATGTGGTTTGTGTTGAAAATGTGCATCGTGTGAATTATATATAAAAAAACGATCTCTGATATAAAATGTTCGATTTTCGATTATTTTTTTCGTTTTACTTTTTTGTTTATTTGTTTTTTGTTTATGAAAGTTCATTGTTCAGGATCGGAATTTCAATAGCTATTTTATATTTCTTTAATTAGGTATTTTAATTTTTGATATTTTGCTGTTTAAAACGATGGCAAAATCTCGAAATGGATTAATAGCCGCTGGTATTACTGGATTAGGATTTGTATTTCTACTATTTGCTTTTTGTTCACATTCCTGGGTTGTCGCAAGTGGAAATATTGATCATCCACAGTTCCAAAGTATAGGTAAGTGTTCAGTAGGGGTGTGTCCGGTGTGTCTTCCTATGCTAACGATAGATTATAATTCACTGACCCTTTGCTTAAATTCACTAGGAAACAAAATATAAAAAAAGGCAATAAAATAAAATTATCATCATTATTTTGATTTAAAAAAAATAACTTATTGTAATATATTATGGAGCTTCGAACTACCTTCCTTCTTGTGGTATTCATTCAGGCTTACGGGTCCATGAGAACTAAAACATTGACTCCTATATATTTTAAGAGATCATTTTTTCACAGGGTTTTATATAAATGAAAAATAAATATATATTTAGGTTAAGAGTTGACAAGGCCAAAAGACTTTTTAGAAAATATTTTTTCGAAATTTAATTAGAAATTCTAATTAAATTCTAAAAAAAATTCTAAATAAAAGAAAAAAAAAGTAAATATGATTTACTGTCGTACAAAATAATATTTCATCAGAAATCATATGCGAGTTAATTCTGTGCGATACAAAACTAGACTGACGATCCGCTCCAAAAGTTTGACAAAAGTGCCTCGTCAGCACAAATAGGGAGACTGTTCAGATTCTCAAGAGTAACATATTTTTGTGTAATATGACAATATTAGTGATAATCACTTTTAACAGCATTACAAGATTTACAAGGTATAATTCCAATCTTATTACACTATTTTAGCTACAAGAAAAAAGAGAACTATTTTAGCTGTAGCGGTCGGCTTCCCGTCAAAACAGTAGTCAGTACAGCAGAACGCCGATTATCCGAGACAGGTGTTGTCCAGGGTTATTCGGATAATCGGAAATATTCGGAAAATTTGGTTTTTAGGGTACTAAGGGGGGTATACGAATGTACATGTGTAATTCAGAGGTTTTTATTTTTTTGGAGACATTCGGATAATCGGCGTTCTATTGTATCTCCTTGAGGGAAAGACTGACAAATTAAAGCTGTTCATTAATGTCAATGTTCAGTGGCTCTGATGTTACTCGAAAGCCATTTCTGGGCATAACCTTTTTTCCACGTATATTTAAACTATCTTCTATTACGATCTTCGATAATTTCCCTTTTTCATTATGGATTCCAAAATTTCATTTTCAATAATAAATACAAATTTTGCTTAATTTTTTTTTTGATTTTATTTAATTTTCAGGTTTATGGTCAATATGTTTGTCCGGATTCGAAGAGATTCATCATTGGTATAAAGATACCAATTTCTATGGCTGTTGGTGGGTTTTCGAGGAGGAATACTACATCATTCGAGATTTTCTTTTCACAGGTAAACTGAAATTTTATACCATTTATACTAGCTGATGCCCTCAACTTCGTTATCGTCTTTTCTTCCGGTTTTAGAATTTCTTTTAGCCCAAGTAATTGTCTGTATTTTTGCAAATATCAGAAAATCTGTCAGCTGGGATACGAACTAAAATACAGTGGATTTTATTTGAGTATGCTTTGGGGCGTAGGGATCCATACCCGTTTAAGCTGTGAAATTTTACCGCAAAATTTCTGGAGATTATTGGCCTATTCTCATTGCGGTTCAAATAAAAACAAAAAGAATTTAGATAAATTATTTAGGATGTTTGTAGTTATTGTGATATATAAATTTAAAAAAAATTGTGTATCAAACTACAAATATAAAAAAGGGGACGAAAGCGCTCGTGACTCCCTTTTTTATATTTGTAGTTTGATAAACAATTTTTTTTAAATTTATTAAAATAAAATGGATCACATCAGAAGGTTATTTAATGCTCTAAGGTCTGCAATCAAATAAATGGTTTCATTTTGATCTGCATTTTGGTTGATAGTTTTATATTATTTATGTAATTAATTGATATAGCCCTAGCTCTACTTTTACTAAAGATATGATTCAATGCTAGATCCAAGCAACAGTATATTTAAATTAACCTAGTTCAAATTAGATGCTCTATAGTCCAAACAAATAGAGATATGTTGTTGTCGGAACGAAATTTTGACGATCTTTGGTCGGAAATATCCCGAGTGGACTTGGTTCGTAGTATTAATTGCCTGTGAAGTCGTTTATCAATTTTAAAATTTTCAGGTTTCTACATTGCAACAGAAATTTTCATGCTCATGTGTTTCTCTGCGGCTCTCATAGCTGCATTTCTAGCAGGCCTCTACATGTGTTGCAGCAGAACTCAAGATAAATTCGTTCTCTTGTTGAGAGTTATTGCCGGAAATAGTGCATTGTCGGGTGAGTTAATACATACCTATTATTATCAAACAAATGGCCATTCTAACTCCAAATTGTCATCTTTCTTGCAGTGTATAAATTTTATCAAGCTGATATAGCTTCCGAGGGGGGATATATTTGTGTAATACAAGAGATTTTTCCAAATTGTCATCTTTCTTGCAGTGTATAGATTTTATCAAGCTGATATAGCTTCCAAAGGGATATATTTTATATTACTCGCTACTTTCAGCGACAAATCCAGCTCCAGGTTGATTTGAAGTTTGTAGCGTGTAGTCACTCGTAGTAGCGTGAGCTTGTAGTCGCTTCCTAAGGACTGCCGGGGTCATTATTTTTTTGACATATTTTTGGTATATAGGTAAATACCCAAATAATCTATTAACTCGATTTTTGGTTTATTATTTTCAATAATGAACCTTTGGAATCGTCATGAAAAAAGAAAATACCCCCCCCCTCAAAATTTGATATTTTTATATACGTATGTTGGTGGTGGAGTTGTAAGACGCTCTGATATTAAACAGTAGGGCGTGAGTTCACACCCAGCCCACCCATGAAATTTTATCCTCCTGAATTTGAGATATTTACCACTATTAGAGTACATGGATGGAACCGGGATTATCAACAACTAGTTCGACATTCTTAAAAACGCATATTACCCAACCCTCCCACCAATATCACTTGCCGCGATGGACACGCGAAAGTTTTAGGCTCGATTTTATCAAATTCTTCTCATCTTTTTCGTTGGCTTTTCATTTGTATATCACGAATGATACAACTGGTTTCAGCTATCCTTTTGGTTTAGTTGGTATCACACTGGCATTGTATTCGTGGGACCCCGCTTCAATTTCCGGCAAAGTCTGACATTTTTCGATTTAATTTTTGTGATTTCGGAGTGCACTCAGTTTGAGTAGCTATTTTAATTTGACTGGCGAACAATGCGGTAACACCTGAGGTAAAAGATGTGCTAGAAGAGATTTTTGGTGCTCTAAGTCAGTGATTCTCAACCTTTTCACCACCACGGCACACTCCACATGATGGTATAGTAATTTCGCGACACACTTCGTTAACAAAGCATTCCCCTCCCCATAGAAACAAAAGAAAAATATTATATATCTTTATTGTTGGAGTCCACTGTACATATTTATTATTTATAATATACAATCAGTAATGAGTATAGTAGCCCCCAATAAACTTGAAGACAGCGGCCTTGATGAAGGCAATATGTGGTGGATGGACATAGCAGATCTAGTTGGACCCAACCATGAGAACACACCTCTCAGACAGTTTCACACAACATCAGTCGAGTTCGGGTCAAACCATTATAGACCTAACCGTGTCCTGAACTCCAAACCTCCAGAAGTCTCCATGGAAGAAATTAAACTCCCAAGGAAAACCAGGACAACACTCGCTCAGCTTCGCTCATTATAGACCCAACCGTGTCCTGAACTCCAAACCTCCAGAAGTCTCCATGGATGAAATTAAACTCCCAAGGAAAACCAGGACAACACTCGCTCAGCTTCGCTCAT
>CM022884.1:290269-303350 GCA_012654025.1 Pachypsylla venusta | reverse complement strand
CCCCCCCCCCTTGGCAATGCACGTAATTGAATAGAGGTTGGCAAACCTAGGGTTATTATGTATTGATGTTCATGAAATTTGGCCAGCCGGTTCCAAATGATGGCCAATTATTTGAGTAATTATTACGAATCTCATAAAGTTCTTGGAGACATCTTCTGCACAGACAGAGAAGCAAACAGACCAATGACTGAAAAGTGTTCTAACATTGAAAAATTTAGCACTATTAATACTTTCCTTTTGTAGTCTAAGGAAACAGTATGCATGAAAACAGGATATCGAAAAATTCAGCGCTATTAATACTTTCCTTTCGTAGTCTAAGGAAACAGTATGCATGAAAACAGGATATCGAAAAATTCAGCGCTATTAATACTTTCCTTTTGTAGTCTAAGGAAACAGTATGCATGAAAACAGGATATCGAAAAATTCAGCGCTATTAACACTTTCCTTTTGTAGGCTAAGGAAACAGTATCCATGAAAACAGGATATCGAAAAATTCAGCGCTATTAATACTTTCCTTTTGTAGACTAAGGAAACGGTATGCATGAAAACAGGATATCGAAAAATTCAGCGCTATTAATACTTTCCTTTTGTAGACTAAGGAAACAGTATGCATGAAAACAGGATATCGAATAATTCAGCGCTATTAATACTTTCCTTTTGTAGGCTAAGGCAACAGTATGCATGAACATCAATATTATGCAAACCGCCACTTGTAAATTGGTACCTTTTTTTATTAGTATTATTATTTGCTTGTAATATTATTAATAAATAAATATTTTTATAAATATGTAACAAGTTAGGAGTGTGGAAACAATTTTACGAGCTCCTTGAAAAAAATGTCGACTACCGAATAAGCGTGGGAATAACGAGTTAATGAGATTTGAACTTTAAGTATTAACACGCAGTAGCGTAATATTTTATCCTTCGCCTTTGGGAACCTGCTGGGTTGGGGGTTGGGTCACCGATTATCTCATCAGCAGTTCCCGCAAATATCGACCGAAGCTTCAGATAAAAGGCGCTCGCAGAATTAGTTTTCTGCAGAATTAGTTTCGTATATTCCTGTTGTATCTCTAGCCATTTTTGAGATGCAGACAGGTCCGTATACGGGAGGGTCATGTAAAGGGAGTTTTACCATACATGGATCATAGGAAAAATCAACTGTTTTCAAAAATTTCGAGGGGGGAGGGTCATGTAAAGGGAGTTTTACCATATAAGGAGTATAGGAAAAATCAACTGTTTTCAAAAATTTCGAGGGGGGAGGGTCATGTAAAGGGAGTTTTACCATACATGGATTATGGGAAAAATCAACTGTTTTCAAAAATTTCGAGGGGGGATGGTCATGTGAAGGGAGTTTTACCATATAAGGAGTATAGGAAAAATCAACTGTTTTCAAAAAGTTCGAGGGGGGAGGGTCATGTAAAGGGAGTTTTACCATATAAGGAGTATAGGAAAAATCAACTGTTTTCAAAAATTTCGAGGGGGGAGGGTCATGTATAGGGAGTTTTACCATACAGGGATTATAGGAAAAATCAACTGTTTTCAAAAATTTCGAGGGGGGAGGGTCAAGTAAAGGGAGCTTTACCATACAGGGATTATAGGAAAAATCAACTGTTTTTAAAAATTTCGAGGGGGGAGGGTCATGTAAAGGGAGTTTTACCATACAGGGATTATAGGAAAAAATCAACTGTTTTCAAAAATTTCGAGGGGGAGGGTCATGTAAAGGGAACTTTACCATATAGGGATTATAGGAAAAATCAAACCTTTTCAATTTTTTTTTTTTTGGGGGGGTCAACNGGGGGGGGGGGGTTGAACCCTTAAACTCTCCTGGATACGGCCCTGGATGCAGGTATATATTGTAGATTAAAAATGTATTAAAAAATTTAGTAATAAAGTTTTAAATTTGGCTGAAATTGTAAGATTAGACTAAACAATACGCCAGCGTCTATGGCACGGTAAAAACACCAGTTCCCATTAGACCATTGAAGTTAAGCAACGTCCAGCGTGGATGTGCCGAGTGGGTTTGCGCCCCCCCCGTGATGCCGATATTTTTCCGTCTTAACCCAGGCTGGATAAGGTTTGTAAGTTTCCAGCGAATGGAGGGTAATACCCCCCTCTCGATTGACCAATAGATGTTAAAGAGAATCTCAATGTACATTCTGAGAGTACATTATTGAATGATTCACCCTGTATTTATTGTCACCTTGCTATCAAGTCGTGCCAGAGTACACCTCAGCCACAATGTACGTACATCTCAATGTACAATGTACATTCTGACTGTTTTATTTCATTTACCATATCTGGTCCGAATGTACACAGTAAGTATACGACTAATCTTAATCACTGTTCACCGAAAGAAGTGAGAGTCCAAATTTAACTCCACTATTTTTCTTTTGCTTTGTTTTTGTACTAAGATAACTCTTGAGCGCCTTATCACCGAACGAAGTGAGAGTCCAAATTTAACTCCACTATTTTTCTTTTGGTTTGTTTTTGCACTAAGATAACTCTCGAGCGCCTTATCACCGAACGAAGTGAGAGTCTAGATTTAACTCCGCTATTTTTCTTTTGCTTTGCTTTTGTACTACGATAACTCGCGAGCGCCTTATTTTTCTTTTGCTTTGTTTTTGTACTAAGATAACTCTCGAGCGCCTTATTTTTCTTTTGTTTGTTTTTACTGCGATAACTCTCGAGCGCCTTATTTTCTTTTGCTTTGTTTTGTACTTTGATAACTCTCGAACGCCTTATTTTTCTTTTGTTTTGTTTTTGTACTACGATAACTCTCGAACGCCTAATTTTTCTTTTGCTTTGTTTTTGTACTAAGATAACTCTCGAGCGCCTTATTTTTCTTTTGTTTTGTTTTTGTACTACGATAACTCTCGAGCCACTTATTTTCTTTTGCTTTGTTTTGTACTTCAATAACTCTCGAACGCCTTATTTTTCTTTTGCTTTGTTTTTGTACTACGATAACTCTCGAACGCCTTATTTTTCTTTTGCTTTGTTTTTGTACTAAGATAACTTTCGAGCGCCTTTTCAAATTTTAATGAAATTTTGGTATGACCAGCCATTTTGTACATTCATTATATTCACAGAATTGGCTGATTCGGATTACGCAGCATTATTTTCTGGTCAGCGTCTATGACACGTTGAGTACACCAATTCCCGTTAGAACACTGAAGTTAAGCAACGTCCAGCGACGTACAATGTGGTTGTACTCGTGGATTCGCGCCTTCGTGATCTCCTTGTGAAGCGAATCCACGTGTACAACTATTCGTTTCCAGCCCAACCCAGGCTGGATGAGGTCAATGTGGATAGCTATACTTTGACAAATCTCGAATGACCAAAATGGTAAATAGAATTGGGAAAAGGTAAAGTTAAATAAGAAGAATATTTTGGTTTATTATTTTCAATAATGAACCTTTGGAATTGTCACGAGGAAGAAAAATACGCCCCCTCAAAATTTGATATTATACGTTTCAAGGTAGGTAGAATCCAAAAAAGAATTCTTTTGTCCGCCTCGCCGTACGCCGTGATGGGCATTTTTGTCATTTAGGGTAGGATTTGGATGAAATTTGGTATATATTTACTTATGCCCCGAAAACTTTGGCTGCAATCGAATACACCCTTGGCGGTTTTGGCCGTTTTTTTAGCGGTTTTAATTAATCCTCTCTAAAAGGAGAATTGTAAGAGCCAGAGACTTCAAATTTGTTATGCATGTCAAATTTAGGATCTAATTACGACCCAGATTTGGAATCGTCACGATAAAATGGGGGGGGGGGGGGTTTNGGGGGGGGGGGGGTGTTTTATTAAATAATAAACCCAGGTGTCTCGTTGACATTTTTTTTTTCATGAGAATCCTTAATTCGCAGAAATTCGGAGCCAGTAATTTACATTCTGCGAATTTAATTTCCAGCACGGTTTTCATTTTGTTGAGCAGATTTTAGGTTACACGCTTATTGTGTTCTTGTACCCACATTATGCACTTTGCACTATTGTTTTCTCCATTCTAGCTGTTGAAATAGTCACCAAACGGAGATAGATCAATCCAGGGGTTTCCAATTGACAAACGAAGCGTCAATTTATAATAATGTGATATATAGAGCGGCAATGAGAAGGCAACTTTTGGTTTATTATTTCCAATAATGAACCTTTGGAATAGTCACGGAAGGAAAAAATTACCCCCCCTCACAATTTGATATTATACGTTTCATGGTACGTAGAATCCAAAAATCGAATACAAAAAAATCCGTTTGTCCGCCGTACGCCGGGATGGGAACTTTTGCCACTTAGCGTTGACCGATTTGCATAAAATTTGGTATATAGGTCCCATCTGGGCTCTAATTGAGTCCTGAAACTTCCAAATCTGGGGCGTAATTAAACCCTAAATTTGACAAACCTACGAAATTTGAATTCTCTGAAAACCGCTTTAATTCTCTGAAATTCTCTGAAAACCGCCAGCGGTATATTTGATTGAACCCAAAAATTTCCGAGCTAGCTGAGATTCCAAATATGACATATATAAAAAATTTCAAATCTCTAGCTCTTACCATTCTCCTTTTAGAAAGCAATACTGAAAGCCGCTAAAAAACGGCAAAAATCACCAAGGGTATATTCGATTGCACCCAAAAGTTTCGGGTCATAATTAGAGCCCAGATTGGACCTATGTACCAAATTTAATCCAAATCGGTCAATCGGTCAAAAGTGCACATCACGGCGGACAAACGGATTTTTTTTTTATTTGATTTTTGGATTCTACGTACCTTGAAACGTATATCAAATTTTGAGAGAGCGGATTTATTGAAAATAATAAACCAAAATTTGGATCTCAATTAATGTGTTTTTGTTTTGAAGTGATCAAATTTTTTTAATGATAAGATAATTATACTTACACCTTTTCGTGCCAAAGTAAAAGTCGATTTATGCAAAATTTTGTTACTTACGCCTCTCTGTGTTTCATTGGTCGCTATGTCCTAAAACCACGTTCCCACCATTATGATTTTTTTGGTCGTATCGGTCGAATGTTTCAGTTACGTACAATTTAGTNAAAATGACTACAAACATCCTAGATACCATCTCCAAATTTAAAGAGAATGTTTTTTTTAAATTTATAATTCAAAATGACTACAAACATCCCAAATACCATCTTTGAATTTAAAGAGAATGTTTCTTTCAAATTTATATTTCAAAATGACTACAAACATCCTAGATAACATCTCTAAATTTAAAGAGAATGCTTTTTGAAATTAATATTTCAAAATGACTACAAACATCCTAAATACCATCTCTAAATTTAAAGAGAATGCTTTTTGAAATTAATATTTCAAAATGACTACAAACATCCTAAATACCATCTCTAAAGAGTGAGAAATTTGAAGAGTTTTTTTAAAGAGGATCAAGAAATCGAACGAGCACGGATCTTTTGCTATTCTTGTGGCTTTCCATCAGGTTCTAAGAGACATTAAGAGAGGTGGCCAGGACTCCTGAGACACACTGTATTTCATAATCCCTATTTAATAAAATAACAATAAATAATTAATCAGTCTACGAGTATTCAAATTCAATTAATGAACATTGTATATAGGCTCCATTTTATATTCAATCACTCATTCATTTGTTAATGGCGACATGGACAGTGTTAATTGTACACTGCCATTCCAATATCATTTGATCATGATTCATAGAAGAGACAAGGTAAATGATACAACGGCCGACCCAAATTGGTCAACATCTACGCATGACGTAACAAGTGCACCATTTTATTCAACCATTCATTCATTTGTTAATGGCGACATGGACAGTGTTAATTGTACACTGCCATTCCAATATCATTTGATCATGATTCATAGAAGAGACAAGGTAAATGATACAACGGCCGACCCAAATTGGTCNTCAGCATTGGATGATTTTGGATACCCCTGAGGTAACAGATAAAGATACAACTTTGGTGAGAAATAAAACTTGAGACAATATTACAACTCACAACAGATTCCTGGCCAGATAAAAGTTTATAAGAATCGTGCACAGCAAGAGGGAGGTCTTCCAGTGGAAGACATTGGCTTGACTCGCGCCACCCATTACGGTGGAAATAGTTTACCACCATCAAAGCTGTGAGAGCCATCTCACTCTATCAAATTGCTGTGATGGTCAAAGCAACTAGTTTTGATGCAACGAGGGATGTGCGCAAATTAAGGTCTTCAACGAGCTACCGTAGCGACGGAGTGAGCTGGCTTAAGCTTCGCGTTCCTAGCTTCCCTCATTACAATAAGGGTCGTTCCCCAATCTTCAGTGTTGGCTTAGCAGCCTTTCACCAGGGGCGAGACTAGGGTTTCATACACGCGTCCCCATACACATCGGCAAATTGACAATGGATTTTAGTAAGGGGTGATCGTTTAAACCACAGACATCTAATCACTGAACGCAATTCACTCTTGGTCACTGAACACAATTTACTCTTGGTCACTGAACGCAATTTACTCTTGGTCACTGAACGCAATTCACTCTTGGTCACTGAACGCAATTCACTCTTGGTCACTGAACGCAATTTACTCTTGGTCACTGAACGCAATTTACCCTTGGTCACTGAACGCAATTCACTCTTGGTCAATGAACGCAATTTACCCTTGGTCACTGAACGCAATTCACTCCTGGTCACTGAACGCAATTCACTCTTGGTCACTAAACGCAATTCACTCTTGGTGACTGAACGCAATTCACTCTTGGTCACTGAACGCAATTCACTCTTTTTTTCAATTCACTTCACGCAATTCACACAATGTTCACAGAACATTGTGTGGGCCAAACTTTCTGCATTTACTCGGGCTTAGGACTGCCACCTAATGAAACTGGCTTGCTCCCCTCGGTGGCTACAGAAATACACCCATCCAATAATAATGAAATACGCTCGATTATTTCTGTAGGTATGTTTGATTTTTATTCAAATTTATACAGAAGCCCCCAATCAAGTGAACCAGATATCTATCTGTTGAACATTGTGTGGGCCAAACCTTAGGACCGTCACCTAATGAAACTGGCTTGCTCCCCACGGTGGCTACAGAAATACACGCATCCAATAATAATAAAATACGCTCGATTATTTCTGTAGGTATATGTTTGATTTTTATTCAAATTTATACAGAAGCCCCCAATCAAGTGAACCAGATCTCTATCTGTTGAACATTGTGTGGGCCTGGGTTACATGCGCTACTAGACAATTTTTTTTAACTTCTTAAATAAAAGTGGAATGTCGTCAGCAAAGATGTTGTTTTTATTTTATTAATTGGACTTCCTCAATATTTTTAAAAAGAAGTTTTCATGGTTTGGGTTATATATTTTTGTTTATTATTTTCAAAGACTTCGTGATTCCGTCGGATTTTTCCTCTCTTGTATAGGTTAATTAATAGGAATAGTGATGGTTTTGTGCAGGGGCGTATACAGAGGGATCGGTGAGGGGTGAGCGATTAGGGTCCGCTACAATTCAGCTAATAATTGTGAATTTTGGTATAAATATTTGGGGCATGAAGGAAATTTGCTTTTTGGGAGCCCTTTTCGTACCTACAATTTTATACAAAAATTATTAGGAGAATGATACAAGAATGTGTTTTTTTTTTTTTTTTTTTTCAATGAAAAATATATCTGGCATCCGGGGGGGAGGTGGGCGATCGCCCCTTCGCCCACCCTGAATTTGCGGTATAGATACTTTCTTTGGCCATCACGGAAAATTATGCTGGTGGAAGGGTTAAGTAGGATATTATATTTCTCTTAGGCCGCCAGACTAGATATTGATAATCAATATTCTCCTATAGTGGTAAATATCTCAAACAAATGAGGATGAAATTCCAACAGCTCTCGCCCTACTGAGAGGGCGTCTTACTTCTACGCCACCAACGGCCGCCACAATTAATAATAATATGATAAGTAAATAGCACCTCCTCTTATATTCACCGATTCGGCTAAATTTTAGATTCAGGTTGATAAGAAGTTACCGAAATAATGGCCCTTGGCTGGATCAGTGATGGTACTCGCTCTTTGTCGTCCTGGTGCGTAGAACCGGTTGTCGTGAGGACATAATAGTACCTTGTAGTCGCGCATAGTCGCGCTTTCAAAGGACTATCATATTGATTAGACTATCATATTGATACTCTTAATATATTTTAACTGAGAAAGCAATGTGCTGATTGTTGTTTCAGTGAGTAAAGTTATTTATTTTGTTAAATTTATTGATTTTAAATTGATCGGATATTAGTTCTGAATTAATAAGCTCTGATGATGTCCTCTACTCAACATAACGTGAACGACTCGCCTTCTTGTCCCCTATCCAGACCAGACCGGTGTGATGACGATCCTACCCGATGTCCAGACCGGTGTAATGACGAGCCTACCCAATGTCAACTAAAATAAATTACCCAATTCACTCCAGGACTTCCTATACAATCCTTCTTATAATAATGTAATTGTATATAATAATCATACTAGTAAAATGAAAATAAATATACTTCTCCTTATAATTATTATTTCTTTTTCTAATTATGACACAATTTTCAGGCAATATCACAGATTATTGACAAAATGATATACTATAAATCAGGGTTTTCCCTTTGTCCAACCTTCGTGGACCAGTGGGCCACAAGAGAACAACCTAGAGGGCTCGCGGGCCGCAGAGGCAAATAAAGGTAAAAATGCTATGACCGAGTAGGTACCTATTATTTGTAGGTAGGTGAGTAGGAATTTACGTAAATTTAATGTAAACTTAAATAAAATTAATCCATACTAATATTATAAATGCGAAAGTATCTCTGTCTGTCTGTATGTGTGTATGTATGTATGTTACGCTTTCACGCTAAAACTACTGAACCGATTTTGATGAAATTTGGTATGGAGATAGACTAAACTTTATGAAAGGACATAGACTACTTTTATCGCGAAAAAAAGGGTTGAAACTATAAACGGCCATGCCTATAAGGCGCCAAGCGAAGCGGGCGTATCCTGCTAGTAATAAATAAAAGTAAAGCTAGGTTCAAATCAACAACTCCATAGTCGAATCAAGTCGATCTTTGGTCGGGGAAAAATACCGAGTGAACCTGGTAGGATGGCATATCCAAAAATTGATGATTGATATTATCAATGAATTAGTTGACCGATCGAAGATAATGTAGTCACCGCGGGCAGCAAGCCAGATTCATTAGGTGACGGACCTTTTAGCTCGTGTAAATGGAGAAGGTTTGGTGTTAGGAAGGACATCCAGCCTATGAGAGGATAGCGAGGGTCAGTAGGCCGTAGACAGAAAATCCGGACCGGGGGAAAAAATACGGGCCCCTCTGTCATTCTTTCATCTAAAATCACTGTATGGGGAGTGATAAAAGTAAAGTAGGCAATTCACGTAGTTGATGTAAAAAGGCGTGTACGCTCCTTCTTGGCAACAAATAATTCGATTATCAGATGGTAATGTTTACGAAATATATACCAATATTTATGATTGCTGTACAAGCTGAAAGGTCGCACTATATTTTAAAATCAGTGTCCTGCAATAGCCATTGTCCCATATTAGCCCACTATCGCTAAACTTCTGATCTTGTGTGTTTAGTTGCTTTATTTATTATTCAGAAAAAGCTTGAAAATTTTCATTATGATAATTTTCTCACCGGGCCTCTTAGGAAATCCCGGGCCTGGGGGGGGGATTCCCCCCTCTCGTCGGGTCTGGCGAGGGTTACAGTGCCAGGAAAGAATACAGCTAAAGGAAGAAAGACAATGTCGATCCCAACATAATGCAATTGGGAAATGGTGAAGTTGAATAAGAAGAAGAAGACATGGAAGCAGATTTGGTCCAAAATGTATATAAACACAATATATAAATAATCCTTTTAATGATAACTCTTCAGGGTTAATCACACAAAAAACTAACTTGAATTGTATAAACACAATATATAAATAAAGGTTTCGATGATAACTCTTCAGGGTTAATCGCACAAAAAACAAACTTGAATTGTATAAACACAATATAGAAATAAACTTCTCAATGATACATCTTCAGGGTTAATCACACAAAACAAACTTGAATTGTATAAACACAATATATAAATAAACGTTTCAATGATACCTCTTCAGGGTTAATCACACAAAAAACAAACTTGAATTGTATAAACACAATATATAAATAAAGGTTTCAATGATAACTCTTCAGGGTTAATCACACAAAAAACAAACTTGAATTGTATAAACACAATATATAAATAAACTTCTCAATGATACATCTTCAGGGTTAATCACACAAAAAACAAACTTGAATTGTATAAACACAATATATAAATAAACCTTTCAATGATAACTCTTCAGGGTTAATCACACAAAAACAAACTTGAATTGTATAAACACACTATATAAAAATAAACTTCTCAATCATACCTCTTCAAGGTTAATCACACAAAAAACAAACTTGAATTGTATAAACACAATATATAAATAAACGTTTCAATGATACCTCTTGAGGGTTAATCACACAAAAAACTAACTTCAATTGTATAAACACAATATATAAATAAAGGTTTCAATGATAACTCTTCAGGGTTAATCACACAAAAAACAAACTTGAATTGTATAAACACACTATATAAAAATAAACTTTTCAATGATACCTCTTCAGGGTTAATCACACAAAAAACAAACTTGAATTTTTTTTTTACAAAAAACAGTTCCAAACATTTTTTTAATGGTCGTATTTTGCTTCGCTAATTAGGAAGAAATTGATTTCAAATAAGATAAAAATTAAATTTAATAAATTGTTCTGGGGCTTCTTATTATTTTATTGTGAATTTTATATTTTAAAAGAAAAATATTGATTGCTTGATGTCGTTTTACTATTTAATTGGTTTAAGGAATTCTTAATCAGCTCAATATTTGAATTTGAATTTCTTTTCGCATGTTGCTAATCTATAGGTAGCATCAGAGAATTTGACCAGAGGATTTGCATGAAGGGGGAACTAAAACTATCCGTCTTGCCTTATTTTATACCTATCAAGCGATTAGAAGAGGATCAGATCTCACGAGTTGCTGTGGCTTGATTGATTCTGTCCTAGTGAAATGTGAGATGTCAAATCAAGTCCATCTTCTCTTCTTCCTGAGTGGAAAAAAAGCTCAGCATCCATACTAATATATAAATGAGAAAGTAACTCTGTCTGTCTGTATGTATGTTACGCTTTCACGCTTAAACTACTAAACCGATTTTGATGAAATTTGGTATGGAGATAAACTTTAGGAAAGGACATAGGCTACTTTTTATCGCGAAAAATGTTGGAACTATAAACGGCCATGCCTCTAAGGCGCCAAGCGAAGCGGGCGTATTCCGCTAGTATTCTGTTATATTTTTTAAAAGTCTGGGGAAAAGAAAGGAATCAGATGCATCAAGATGAGTTTTGTCCAATGCATCACATTGAAGTGAGGTGAAATAGCGGTGCATTGCCCTGGTTAAAGAACCAGTTCCCTGGTGCCCAAACATCGAGCCTTTACATTCGAATGTTCCACTTCAGCCTCTTCAATACCTCAAGGTAGAGCACCTACCCGAATGTCTGGTCCAGGGGAACAAAGTCGTAATGCGTAACACCTCTCTTATCAAAACACATCATCGTAATCTTGTCACGTTTTCACCGAGTGGGAGAAGGCCGTTTTACGAAACTATAACACACTCTAAGAAACTTCACCCCTGGCGTCGAGTTCCTGCAACCTTTTCCCTAGTTCGCGAGATTTAGGGTGATTCCGGATATTTTAAACACCTGCGCCTTTTCAAATCCTTTTTTTTCTTAAAAACTTGGCAATACGATCATGGAATTGACTCCGGGCACACGACACTGTGCGCACTTAATTGAGTCAATATATACAGGCTTAATTTTATTGCAGTAAATATTCCACCGCCCCGTCTGAATGGATTCCATCCGATGAATGTATCATCAATGTATATCCTAAAAATATTCTAGGTAAAGTACCAAAAAAAGGTACCCTACCTTTCTTGGTGCAACAGGTTTTGAACAAAATCATTGCTGGTTGGGTTTAAAATCAGATTATTTAACACTGGAAAGCGTTCCAGGTCTTCCCGGTGCTTAGAACCGGCCATCGTGAGGAAGAGAAATATTCTTCGGATCTCTTTTCAAGTTTTGATTTATGAATACCCTTCTCTTTTACTCGCAACATAGAAATCAAAAAAATATTGGGTATTTCACATAAAACCCCGTTATTCTTTGGAAACGACTACGCACTATTCCACTATTCATACTGGAAATGGATTTGTCGCTTGAAATTGCTCGTAGTAATGTGAACTTGTTGTCGTTTCAAAGAACTACCACCTATAAACAAATATACTAAACTAGCTATTTTCCCGTACTTCGCTACAGTTACAAAATTCAACAACAGTTCCAAGATAGCGAAATTAAATCTTCTCAATTTTAGATTTTTGGTGGAACCGACCCCCAGAGTCAACACGGCTCCTATTTAGAAAATTCAATATTTTACTCAAAGATATTACTTTTTGCACTGCGAAACACCTTCGTATAAAAGTTCACCTTTCTCGCTCATCCCGAAGTGATATTTCTTAACTATGGGTTTTTGGTGGAACTGAACCCCAGTTAGAAAATTCAATATTTTATTCAAAGATATGACTTTTCGTACTTCGGACTATCTTTTTATCAAATTTCAATTCCGATTTTTTGGGGGTGTAAACCGTCCAAAAATAGGGGAAAAACCGGAAATTTTCAAATTTTATATTTTTTATGGGGTCCTTATATACTATTTGGGGGGGGGTCTATTCTCGGTATTTTTTGTTATCTCTTTTAGTTTGCCCAGAAAAAAATTGCAAATAGACCCGCTAAATAGCGTCATTTTTGGCGGTAACTTGCTCCCACTTCAATAAATTTTTTCCTTTCTTATTACGCACCTACATACTAAAAGGGATCTGTGTGTGTCAAATTTCAAGTCTCTAGGTTTAGCCATCGTGGAGCTACGTTGATTATCAGTCAGTCAGTAAATCACTCAGTCAGTACTCCACCTGTAAGTGTTGAAAGGAGAGGTTTTTGACGAGTACCTAGGCTGTAATAATTGAAATAAA
>CM022884.1:230563-246956 GCA_012654025.1 Pachypsylla venusta | reverse complement strand
TTTTTTTTTTTTTTTAATTTGGCTTAACGTCTCTTTAACATCTATTGGTCATTCAAGACGGGGGTTTTACTCTCCATTCGCTGGAAACTTGCAAACCAGCGGAAAAAAGAGCCAACGATACGTGATGTTCCCAAGCGGTCGCCCATCCAAGTACTGACCACGCTCGACGTTGCTTAACTTCAGTGATCTAACGGGTATGATCGTTGGCTACGGATGAAATTAAAATATCTAATATCAATATCACTGCTCACTGAATGTCACTCCAGGCCGTCCTTTTTGTGTCACGCTATGCCTAATTAGACCAATACAAACCTCGTCAGTGTTTTGTAAATTTCTCTTCATTCTATTTTATTAATTGCAACACACTTTTTTTATTTATAAAAGCTAAATGATTCATGTAGCAATTTTAATTAGCTAATTAAGTTGACTAATTAAATTTAATTAGTTCATTGAAATTAGTAATGATATTAATACAGTATATAGAGTGTTCAGATAAGCCAACGATCATAACACGTTGAATACAACAGTTCCCGTCAGATCACTGAAGTTAAGCAGTGTCCAGCCAGGTTTTGACTACGCAGGATCATGCCTCCTTCATGGTTGCTATTCACAGCCTGGGTGCGGTCAATGAATCTCGTAGGATCACTGAAGTTAAGCAGTGTCCAGCCAGGTTTTGACTACGCAGGATCATGCCTTCTTCGTGGTGGCTATTCACAGCCTGGGTGAGGTCAATGAATCTCGTAGGATCACTGGAGTTAAGTTTCTTCATGGTGGCTATTCCCAGCCTGGGCGAGGTCAATGAATCCCATGGAATCACTGAAGTTAAGCAGTGTCCAGCACGGTTTGACTACGCAGAATCATGCCTTCTTCATGGTGGCTATTCCTAGCCTGGGTGAGGTCAATGAATCTCGTAGGATCACTGAAGTTAAGCAGTGTCCAGCCAGGTTTTGACTACGCAGGATCATGCCTTCTTCATGGTGGCTATTACATACATGCTGGACACTGCTTAACACTAAAGTTAAGCAGTGTCCAGCATGTATGTATGTATCACTAATTGTTTAGCCAAAACAGTAAAATATATCGAAAAATTGATGAAAATGGACCCTCACTCCCGATCCCATAGGCTGAAACCCCAGAAAAATTATCAGAATTCTAAAATGTCGAACCGTTTTCGAGTTATGACCGATTTTTCGATTTTTGACCAAATTCAGCCGGTAATGGTCCGATATCTTAAATTTTGTCGCGACAACATATTAACTTAAACCGAGAAAGTTTTAGGTGGCCTTTTAATCTTTAATTAGGTCATAGCTTGCAAAAAACTGCCCAACCGTTTTCGAGTTACGACCGTTTTCCGAACTTTGTAAGGGAAATCATAGAATATGTATTATTAGCACGGGAACGGTCAATTCTTAGACGCCAAGCTATATGCCGTAGCGAAGCACGGGCGAAACAGCTGGTTATTTATATTTACAAACACTGGGAGAAGGGACTGAGCATGCGATGACCTTTTCTAGTTTCCAGGTATGAAATAAATCTTAAGAAAATGATAAATATTTGGAGATGTATGTAGCTCTCCTGGACTTGATCATCAGCTGCTCTTTGTAAACATCAAAGCAATGATAATGATGGACACAATGTCCATACAAGAGTACCACAAATTCCTTGAATTTTCTCTTTGAACAATGATCGCATACAATAGAACGAAGTTAATAAAAACTAGGCCTTTGAATAGCGATTGAAAGGAGGCACAAGCATACTATTAGAAAGGCACACTTAGAATTGAATGCCATAATGAGCACCAGGGATGGCATCATACCATAAGAAAAAAAAGAGAATTATTTTGAGGGGGGTGGGGGGGTTCGTGACGATTCCAAAGGTTCATTATTAGAGAGATTTCGTTAATTTATCGGATTACGAAAACCATCCCGAAAACTAAGTTTTGTGATGAGTTTTCGTCTCTGCGCATGACAAAAATTATCGGAGCACGGTCTTCGTTTTGGGAGTCCCCATAATTCGAGTAGATTATCGAAATGTTCTTTTCGTAAACGAAAAGGAAACGAGTTAAGAAAATCGCGCGTTGTTTCAAAATAAATATAATTCAGTTATGATTTTTATGAAACTTTTTTTTTCTGGCAAGTGTTCATTTTTTTAATTCTTTTTCATCCGAGTATTTGGTGTTTCATTTGTGTAATTAGTATTTGCTTCTCTGTTGTCTATCAGTCTATTGGGATGGAAAATGTTAAATGGGGATAGTACGTTAAATGTTTTAAATTTATATGTAGCGAAATATTTAGAACTATTTTGTTAAAACAAAAAGTTAAATTAGTCTCTTTTAATTGTATTATAACACTAGAATTTATTGAATCTCAAGCTCTTTGAGTATTTCATACATACGTCTTGCTTTTTGAATATTATGGGATAAGAGTGATACGACTAAAAACACGATCGTGTTGTATGTTTGGAAATGTGAAAAGTTTTCTTTAATTATCCGCTAGAGGCGCTTAAGATTTTGTTTTCGTATTTCGTTGTGTTGAGAAATCTAAAAAAATCTTCCGCCTATGAGACACGAAACCCATAAACTTATCGTTTTTATATTGATTATGGGGACACCATAACCGATTTGCAAAATCTCTCTAGTAAACCAAAAATAATGGAGGAAATCATTTTATGAGTTCTGAAAGATATATCCTGTATACATATGAAACGCTAACTCCGAGATTTTAGCATCGTTTAGACTCTAACTGTAACCTACATACCAAATTTGAACAAAATTAATCAACACAATGTCACATGAGGTTTCAGATTCTATGTCTGAATTATATGCTTAAGATTTTGTTTTCGTATTTCGTTGTGTTGCGAAATCTAAAAAAATCTTCCGCCTATGAGACACGATACCCATAAACTTATCGTTTTCGTATTGATTATGGGTACACCATAACAAATTCGCGAAATCCCCCTAGTAAACCAAAAATAATGGAGGAAAAAGAAAATCATTTTATGAGTTCTGAAAGATATATCCTGTATACATATGAAACGCTAACTCCGAGATTTTAGCATCGTTTAGACTCTGTAACCTACATACCAAATTTGAACAAAAATTAATCAACACAATGTCACATGAGGGTTCAGATTCTATGTCTGAATTATACATAACTTAAAACATAAAATATCAGCCTTGCAGAAAAGTTCATTTTTTTTCGAGGTCTATTTCAAAAGTTCAATATTGAAATCAATAAACAAAAATGTCCAAAGAGACTGAAATTATCTAGGGTCCGTCAGTGGCGAATTTACCGTACAAGTAACATAGGCCATGGCTTAGGGCGGAAAAATATGAAGCAACTTAATAAATATGGGGAAAAAGAATTGGTTTGAGCAGAGTTTTTAAAGGCTGGATACTCTTCCTAACACCAAAACCTTCTGTATTTACACGGGCTTAGGACTGTCACCTAATGAAGAAGGCTTTCCCCCCCCCCAACCACCCACCGTGGCTACATTTAATAAAACTGACGATACATGGGTGTATTCAAAGGATAGTCTGAGTTTATCCCCATAGCCATTATGGTCCACTCGCACATTGGATTTGACGGCAATGAAAATAGTGTCTATGTTTATACATTTTTCTCGCTTCTTACACGATTGAAAATCAGAAAGATACTCTACAGTTTGCATTATACAGAGCAAACTCCAACCGCCGTAAAACATTCAAATATACGAGCGTGAGCATCTTGATGTTGCTCACGCAACATCAAGTAAAATTTTGATATGTTATGGCTTTTGAATTTTGAAAACTTTTAAATAACAAATACGTAACAAGAGACACATGCAGCCATCCCGGCGCCCTCTCTTCCCTCACTAATTCCATCAAAATTTCTGACGGAAAGCAATTTTCTAAAGAAATTNCGGATAGACATGATTGCGTCTTGCAACAGAGCTATTACCATGTCGACAAAATAATCGACAAAATTACTGAGTAAGCACTAACGAATCAAATTATCAAAATCGCATTTCTTGTCAAAATAGGGGCGGCAAGTTCTAAATTGGCTAGGGGCGGGCAAAAGTTAAAATCTGTGTCCGTCTCATTGCAGTAAGCAGACAACTGATTGGACAGATGGCAGATGAAAGAAACCCCTCAAAGTTTCTATACATTGGACGAACAAATAAGAATACTTCTTGTCCTGATTTTAAACCTCTTAATGTGAACGTTAGTGAACTCCACTTTTGACCCCGGTATACATCCCGAAATGCACTTGAATATGTATATGTATATGGGTGTGTATGTTTGTTTGTCACCCGATACATTTTTATATTAAAAAAAAAAAAAAAAATTTTGAAAACTTACCTATTCATTATAATTCTGCAAAATGTTTCAATGCCCCCAGGTTGACTTTTAATAGAAATTTCCCTTTTACGTATAGGTAAGGTTTTTTTTGGGGGGGGGAGAGAGGCCTTAGAAACAGGCATGGCCTTAGAAACGTTTTTGTTTCCGTCACGACAAAAACACGTGGGAACGACGAGATGATACTCCTTGACAAGATGGTAAACCTAACCATCACTTGTGGTGTTCTGTTTAGAAGCAATCCATCCCTGAGTGTCAGGTGACAATGATAGCTCTAGGCATCTGATTGACCGAGTAGGTACCATCACAATGGGCAGGTGTGGTAGGTCTTTCTGTGTGATGAATGAAGCAAACACTTCAGACTGGACGTTGTTTGTTTGTTATTGAAACTGGAGTTAATTTTCAAGCAATTTATATAAAAATAAATAAAAGAATAAATGAATATAAAACGGAGAATCAAATAATAAAAGAAATGACAGTGGAAAGACAGAGCTAGCATGGCACAATTTTCTATCTTGCAATTGAAAAAGAAAAGCCCAGTTTTGGCATCTCATCCATAAATCTTTGAGTTGTGTTAATTATAAATGTTAAAAAATATTAACTTTTAAATATATTAAAACAAAACACCAACAACATTATTTATGAAGAAACTAGTTTCGAATCATTCGATTCATCATCAGTCTAGTCGAGTCGTAAAGATTAAAGTTGACACAGCCAATTTCCATCTTTCGACTCGACTAGACTGATGATGAATCGAATGATTCGAAACTAATTTCTTCATAAATAATTATCAATAGTGTTTTTGGTAAGTGTTTTGTTTTAATTTAATTAAAAGCTAATAACTCAGCTATAGAATATATATAAAAAAAAACCGAACTCACAATTATCATACCTCAGCGTAATTGTTGAATTGGGGTAAAATGCTTTTTGCTTAAATTTTTTTAAATGAATTTAATTTTTGATTTTTGAAATTTATATTTGCGTTTTATTGCAAATAAAGGTTTATTTATTTAACTCAGCTATAGAATTGGAGACACCGGAACAAAAACCAGGTGCCGGACGTATTTAGATATGCCCAGGAATTATCTGCTTACTGCCCTGACTACAAGCGTTTTCTCTTAATCTTCTTCTTTTTTAACTTCATCCTTTCCCAATTTTATTTACAGTTCCTTTTTCCACCACGCCGCAAACTTTTGATCAAATTTAAAGTCTGTAGCATTAATAGTTTCGGCTCTACGTTGATCAGTCACTCAAGACATTGCCTTTTATATATAAATATTTTATTTTTGCTCAGCATCTCTTTAACATCCAATGTTCATTTGAGATAGAGAGGGTTTATCTTCAATTTGTTGAAAAATGACAAACTGAATGGGACCGCAAACAGCCAGCATCACGAAGGTTCGATCTTAAATGGTCACCCACCTAATAAAACCCCACTGGACTTTGCTTAACTTCAGTGATCTTACTAATATTGGTGAATTTAACGTGCCGTACCGATGCCGTAACGATGGCTTCGCTTTTTTGTGAACGTCAATGAACTCCACTTTTGACCCCGAAATACACTTGTATATGTGTATGTATGTTTGTTTGTTACACGATACAAGCCACAATTTTCATCCGATTTTGACGAAATTTGGTATACATGTTTAGGACATGAAGAAAATTTGCTGTATAGTTTTTGGGGGCCCAGGAGACACAACATTGTGTTTTTCTATAAATGTTTACAACACTAACGTGAACACTAATTCTATTGATCCCTACAGCAGCGATAAGGACAGTTGTTCAAAACTTCTAATGTGAAATAGAAAGGGAGAACAAATTGAAAGTACCCACTAGAAGCCAGAAGTCGATAAATTTTCATGAAATCAAAAACCAAACAAATATAAATAAAAGATAAAGCAGCCAAGATGAGCGAGAAGATTTAGAAATCTAGAGCATCACTCTAAATCTATGTATACGCAGGAACATGAAAATAGACGCATGGGGAGTCTACGATTTACAACATTATATACAAATAGGTAATTCCCGTACTAATAGAGTATTCTATGATTTCCTGTGCAAAAATCGATAAATCGGCAGTAATACGAAAACGTTTTGAAATTTTTTTGCAAACTTGAAATGCCTCCTAGAAATTTCTTACTTTGAATTGGTATGTTCCCGCGACAAAATTTAAGATATCGGACAAAATTTAAGATATCGGATTGGGTAAATCCGGTCAAAAAAAATATGAAAATCGCCCGTAACTCGAAAACGGTAAGACATTTTTGAATTCCGATAAATTTTCTGGGGTTTCAGCCTATGGTTTCGGAGGGGTCCATNTAAATAAGGTAAGATTAGGAGCGAGCATATGTCTTGTGGCCCTCGTATAAAATAATACGAGGGCCACAAGACAGTTTCAAACGCTTGTGCCTATATTTAGGACAATACTTTTTTCATGATTTTTTTTTAAAACTCCTATGAGGACATTTTGCTCGAAAATTTTTTTGAAAAAATAAAGGAATCGTCTGTAGTCCTCCGAGGCCCCATGAGGCATTTGGATAGATTACGTCCTGCTTTGGCATGCTGAGTACAGATTGGAGTCAGTTCGGAGACTTTATGTATCTTTGTCTTTATTACGTGCACTCAATTCCATGAGGACAACTGAGTGATTGTTGGAAATTGCATCCAAATATCAGTGCTATATCTTATTTCACGTAATTGTAAACTTTTGGTGGCGACGTTTGGTTATCATTTTTCAATAATTAATAACCTACCCGCAAAATTTGATATTTTAGATTTCAAGGTAAGTACGTAAAACCAAAAAATCGAGTAAAAGATCTGGTCGTCTGTCATACCTCCGCACGACTTAATTTTGCCAATCAACAATTACTTGGATTTTTTTTAAAAAATGTATGCTGTGACATTGAATTTTCGACAATTTTTCGACAAAGAAGTAAGTATAAGTATAGGATATCGTACTGAAAAACAGAATAATATATTTTTTCAACAGATCCCGTTAAATAACTGAAGTAACCTGAGTCGTGTTAAGTACTCGGATGATTAGCTAGTCTAAGAACTCTACGTATTGTTGGTTCTATCGAGGTCAACTCAGCCTCGTGTCGAAAACTGTGTAGCTGCTGTTCGACAGCGGGAACTATACTTTAGTTTCCCTAATTGTAAAAAAAAAAAAAATTGAGGAGGGGGGTAATTTTTTTCCGTCTCTTGTGACGTTTCCAAAGGTTCATTATTGGAAATAATAAACCAAAAGATGTCTTTCACAAGGTGCTTCAAGAATTCATTAACATCAGAATTCCAACAAAATGAAGAGGACCGATTTTTTTTAAGGAGGGTATACTTTGAAACAGATATTTTGGAGGCACGTGGAGGGCGCTAAAATAAACTCAAAATAAACCACCCCGCTGAGATTGTTCCTCTTTCAATTGTATTGAGAAATATCTCAGGTACCTTCTCTTACAACAATTTGATTTTAAGAATCATTACTTGTAACAAAAAGAAGATTATATTTTGTGAAATTTGTTTTTTGGACTCCCCCCCGGGGAGGATGCTCTCCTTAAGTGAATTTCATTCTGTTTACTTTCATACAATTAAATTTAAAAGTAAACAATTTTTCATGATCATTGATGGGTAGGTAATAATTGATTGAGAATCAAAATTGAAGAGGTTTTCATGTAAGATTACAATAATGAATTTACTTCCTCCTGAGATTCTCAGGAGATAGAAAAGTTGTACAAACAACTTTTAAGATATTATATCCAAGAGATCACTGAAATTTAATTACGTCTTGTGGGGTCAGTGTTAAAATGGGTTATCTTTTTGAGTAAACCACTTTTCATTGGCTATTTTGAGGTTTTTAGGTATAAAACTGAGTATTGTCATTTGCCATACATCAAAGAAGAGAGAAAGTACGTATGAAATTATTCGACAAATAAGTTCAGAGTGGCTAAAACATCAGACGTCTCCACTGAACACAAAGTAATCAGGCGTCTCCATTAAACACAAAGTACACCAGGCGCTCCACTAAACACAAAGTACACCAGGCGCTCCACTAAACACAAGGTACTTCTGGCGCCTCCACTACATACAAAGTACATCAGAAGTCTCCACTAAACACAAGGTACATTAGGCGTTTCCACCATACACAAGGTACATCAGGCGTCTCCACTAAACACAAGGTACATCAGGCATCTCCACTAAACACAAAGTACATCAGGCATCTCCACTAAACACAAAGTACATCAGGCGTCTCTACTAAACACAAGGTACAACAGGCGTCTCCACTAAACACAAGGTACATCAGGCGTCTCCACTAAACACAAAGTACATCAAGCGTCTCCACTAAACCCAAAGTACATCAAGCGTCTCCACTAAACACAAAGTACATCAGGCGTCTCCACTAAACACAAAGTACATCGGGACGTCTCCAGTTTTCTGGTACTACAGATTTGATCAAATATTAGATCTAAATACACTGAAAGAAAATATCTTTAAAATCATAGAATTTAGTTACTTATTCATTTAAGGAGAATCACATTTGGATCTATTCCATGGCCAGATCAATTGTGCATTGATTAATTTTCAATCAGGCGGCCCATTGTCTATCTTTGGCGCAGAAAAATCCCGAATGGACTGAACCGATTTCCTAGTGTGGCCCCTCATGAGTCCTTGAGGTTGAATATTTTTGACGGAAGGAAGACCGATTTTTGTACTATGAAATCTCTCCAACACTCTATCCGATTATGATGAATTTTGGCATGGGCATTCATTGAGTTTGGAATTACGTAATTATATATTAGGCCCAGGGCCATTTATATTTGGCATGGACACTCACTGAGTTTAGAATAACGTAATTATATATATTAGGCCCAGGGCCATTTATATTTGGCATGGACATTCATTGAGTTCAGAATTACGTAATTATATATTAGGCCCAGGGCCATTTATATTTGGCATACACACTCATTGAGTTCAGAATAACGTAATTATATAATAGGCCCAGGGCCATTTATATTTGGCATGGGCATTCATTGACTTCAGATTTACGTAATTATATATTAGGCCCAGGGCCATTTATATTGGGCATGGATATTCATTGATTTCACAATAAGGTAATTATATATTAGGCCCAGGGACATTTATATTGAGTGATTTTTTTTTATATTTATATTATATACCCAGCGATAGTGGAGGGGAAGAGACAAGTCCGCTTTGGATACATTGATTCTCACATGCTGACATCAGTGTACGCCAGTCGGCTGAGCAATGAACCGCGTCGGAAATCCGTCACTGCCAAATCTCAACCATTAGCAGCACTTCCGGTTGTGTGAAACATCCCAGCCCCATTCAGCAGGCCTACCCCGAACCTTACGTTCATGCCGCATGAGTACTGGGTCTCTGCCTACTTAGAATGCTGGGAGCAAAACACTAAAACTTCTCTCCCTACACCAGCACAGGGTTTAGGCTTAGTCCTCCAGGAACTTAGGACACTACTTGAGTGAGGTCTACAATTTAATTTAACTATTAGTCATTATTGTTTAACAAGTTTATATTAGACATCCTATTGGTAAGTTTAAAAAACACTACCGTTATTTATGACGAGGATTCACTTACTTTTTCACTTCCGACTCGATTTTCGTTGAACCTACTAGTTTCTTATTATTTAACAAATTTATGTTAGACATCCTATTGGTTTCGTTTACTTCGTAGACATTAGGTTTGAAAATGTCTATGAAGTCCTTGAAAATGTCTACGAAGTAGACTCACCTCGAGTCGGAAGTGAAAAAGTAAGTGAATCCTCGTCATAAATAAGGGTAGTGTTTTTTAAAGTTAAAATAACTATTAGTGCAAATTGTGAGATTCCACACCCATCGTTTCTTCATAATTTCCTATTAATGATCTTGAAATGAGGTACATTTTATGTATCCAAAATCACAAAAGATAGTTAAGGGTATTTTGAACACAAAGGCCGGATCTACAGATATCTTTTAGTAGTTTATTAGTTTTTATTGCTGAACAATAATACTTGAAATTAAGAGCCTTTGAATAATACTTGAAAATAAGAGCCAGGAGGTTCCATCTATTTATTTTACTTCAACTTCAATTTTCAATTAACAAACACAATTTGGAGATCATTTTTTTAAAAAAAAATTTAGGCAGTCAAAAAATTTTGCAGTTACTAATATACCTACAAAAAGCGTTAAAAAAATTTGACAGGCTTATTTTAAAATATAACTAGCTCTTTCCCCCATGCTTCGCTACTATTCTTGTATTGATAGGTATTTATGTTTTTGGGGGGTATGGGTTTGTGTCCATGGAATTTTGTGGGGTATGGGATTGTGTCCATGGAATTTTGTGGTGTATCGGTTTGTTTCCATGGAATTTTGTGGGGTATGGGTTTGTGTCCATGGAATTTTGTGGGGTATGGGTTTGTGTCAATGGAATTTTGTGGGGTATGGGTTTGTGTCCATGGAATTTTGTGGGGTATGGGATTGTGTCCATGGAATTTTGTGGGCTATGGGTTTGTGTCCATTCTGTATATTTCAACCTTTAAAATTCTACTCGTAACCCTGGAATGGCTTACCTTTGCAGAAAATGTCCTCACATAAGGACTACACGGCCACTTTCTCGCATTGAGTTGAATATGTTGTCGCGACAAAATTTAAGATATCGGACCGTGACTGTCTGATTTTGGTGAATAAATATTAGAAATTTGGCCGTAACTCGAAAACGGCTTGATAATTTTTCTGAGATCGTATATCTTGTTTGGGGGGGGGGGGGGCATTACCACCAATTTTTCGCTATCTGGTACCGCTATTTCTGATTTATACCTATATAGGTACTTATACCTAATCGTATATTAAGATTTTTTTTTGGCTTAACGTCTCTTTAACATCTATTGGTCATTCAAGACGGGGGTTTTACCCTCCATTCGCTGGAAAGTTGCAAACCAGCTACCCACATAGACCTCACGCAGCCTGGGTTGGTCCGGAATAAAAGCCAACGCGAGGGCGCGAACCCACGTGGACACCCACATAGTACAACCTCGCTGGACGTTACTTAACTTCAGTGATCCAACGGGAACTGGTGTATTAAAAGTGCCAGTGTCTAGGCAACGCGGACATCTTTGATATTCAGGAAATCACAATCTTCGTGTGATCGGCAAAACATGAAACATGTTCATGTTTTGACGGATCGACAATTTTCATTTGCTTTATTGGCAAAGATAAAATTTGACATGCTCCATTCTGACGGACAAGCCTTTGTGATGCATTAAGTAATTAGTAATTTTAGGAAAAACACATTCTGTTATGCCGATAATGTATTAAAGGTCAAAGGTATTTTACTGGGTCTATCAGAAATTGGTTCGCCATATATATTGATTGCTTGTCAAGCGTCTGCACACCAATTACAGATTCTGATTCTGATTTTCAATAATAAATCTTTGGAATTGTCGCGAGAAATAAAATTCCGGAGATTTTCGTTTTTGCATTCCGAAAGATCCCATTTGATCATTTTTATTTGACATGATTCAATATTTTTTTTTATGTTGGCTTAACGTCTCTTTAACATCTATTGGTCATTCAAGACGGCGGTTTTACCCTCCATTCGCTGAAAACTTGCAAACCAGCTACTCACATTGATCTCATCCAGCCTGGGTTGGGCCGGAAAAATAGCGAGCATCACGAGGGCGCCAATCCACGAGGACACCCACATAGTACAACCTCGCTGGACGTTGCTTAATTTCAGTGATCTCTAACGGGAACTGGTTTATTCAAGGTGTCATAGACGTTGGCTAGATTTAATATTTGAATGACCAATAGATTTTAGAGAGCCGTTAAGCCAAATTAAAAAAAAAAAAAAAAAAAATGTCCACGCTTTATAAAATCGGTTACTACTTTTCGTGTCCATCGCAGAAAGTGTTCGTGCTGGAAGGGCTGGGTAGCATTACATGCTGCTCTGAAGACGCCGGAATAATTATTGTTGTTCCAGCCCCCTCCATGTCCTTCAATAGTGGTAAATATGTCAAATGTATCCCTATTGGGGGACATGGTTTACATAAAATCAGTTTATGTAAACAAATATCTTTTACTTTTATTTTTGAGCCTTAAGTAGAGTATAGACATTCAATTAAAAAATATAAGACGTCTCCGCGGCAGAGTGCGCATCACACTCGGTTTGCACCAAAAAGGTTCCGGGTTCAATTCCTGGACGAGTCGTTCCAAGTACTGACCACGCCCGACGTTGCATAACTTCAGTGATCTGACGGGAACTGGTGTATTCAAGGTGGTATGACATTCAAATATTTAGGATAAATTTTTTCATATTAAGAATTCTCAATTGTGGCCGTTATTGAATATTGACGACTGAGGCTGATTACACGTGCATGGAAGAGCTGAG
Organism: Pachypsylla venusta; assembly: GCA_012654025.1. NCBI lineage: Eukaryota > Metazoa > Arthropoda > Insecta > Hemiptera > Aphalaridae > Pachypsylla > Pachypsylla venusta. The sequence goes on along the minus strand of CM022884.1, from coordinate 234,226 downwards.
ACTTTGTTTGTTGTGATGTTCCCATATTGAATATTGACGACTGAGGCTAATTACACGTGCATGGAAGAGCTGTGACTTTGTTTGTTGTGATGTTCCCATATTGAATATTGACGACTGAAGCTAATTACACGTGCATGGAAGAGCTGTGACTTTGTTTGTTGTGATAATATTTAGGATACATTTTTTTCATATTAAGAATTCTCAATTGTGGCCGTTATTGAATATTGACGGCTGAGGCTGATTACACGTGCATGGAAGAGCTGTGACTTTGTTTGTTGTGATGTTCCCATGATAAAAAGTGAACTCACGTCAGCTGACAGCAGTATGCTTCTATCTAAACCGAAGGTTGTGGGTTCGAATCACTCCCGGACCAAAAATTTTCTGATCGAAATTTCTCGGCATGGCTGTAAAAAGGATTGCCCTGAAGTAATGCGAAAGCGATTCCTGGTCATAACTTTTTTAAAAAAAATCTAAACTCATTAAAAGCTAGTCCAGCATGTTAAGTAATCGAATAGGTTCTTATTCGGGCATACCGTGTTCTACCGTTTGGCACCGCTACGGGGCGGTCCCATGATATGGTCCACCCAGTATGAGTAGCGGCCTTTTTTTGGCCAAAAGAAGGTTTATTATTTTTTGCCAGAAAAATAATAAACCCATTGGCATGTGTCACATTGGTGGAGTTTTTTTGTTTGTATTTTTGTAACACAATGACTCTAAAATGCATTATCCGATTTTGATAATAATTATCGATTAATCGGAAAGTTCAAGAACAGTGTCTGTTTTAAATCTCATCAAAGTTAGAATGATATTACCAGTTTTAGAAAAGTGACCCGATTTTGATGTTTGACCCAAAATATGTCCATGATATTATACAAAGAGTCTCTGTTTTAAATTTCAGTAAAATTGGATTGATATTACCGTTTTTAGAGAAGTGACACAAATTTGAGGTTTGCCCCAAAGTGACCTCAGATGAAAATAGCCCTCTAAGGTCCAAAATTTGACAATGATATGTCAGAAAGAATGTCTGTTTTAAATTTCATTAAATAGGTCTTGCCGTTTGGGTTTTAGAAGATCACCCCTAGAGACCCCAGAGGGTGCTCTCTTCAATGTTAAGGTTTAGGCTCGAATTATGGTATCAAAGAATATTGGTGCCAAATTTGGTGGTCACAATCGAACAAATAGTGAAGGCTGCAGATGCGCGAACACGATTTTTGCGGACGGATGGACACACATTTTTTCTAGACGCGATGTTTGGAATGTAGGTGCCATCATAAATCGTCCAGAAAAGCAAAAAAAAAAAAAGACATCGAAAATTTTCACCAATTCAATACTTTATTTTAGCCAGCGTCTATGGCACGTTGATTACACCAGTTCTTGTGCGATCACTGAAGTTAAGCAACGTCCGGCGAGGTAGTACCATGTGGGTGTTCACGTGAGTTTGCGTCCTCGTTGATGCTGGCTATTTTTCCGGCCCAACCCAGGCTGGGTGAGTTCAATGTGGGTAGCTGGTTTGCAAGTTTCCAGCCAATGGAGGGTGAAACCCCTGTCTTAAATGACCAATAGATGTTAAAGAACGTCTCTAAGGCAAATTAAAAAAAAAACTTTTATTTTCCTATTCTTCATATATGGGAAGATAAAGTAAAAAACTCTGCCAATGTGATACAGAGGTTTATTATTTTTCTATATTTAGGGGGGGGGGGGGGGCTCATGAAGATTCCATGACATACCTACTAAATTTAAAGTTTCTGGCTTCTACCATTCACTTTTTAGACAGGATTAATGAAAACCGCTTTGAAGCGGTAAAAACAGCCAGAGGTATATTCGATTGAACCCAAAAGCTGAGCTAGCTAACTGAGACCCCAAATATGACATACATACAAAATTTCAAATCTCTAGCTCTTACCATTCTCCTTTTAGACAGCAATACTGAAAACTACTAAAACGCGGCAAAAATCGCCAAGGGTGTATTTGATTGCACCCAATTTTCGGGGCACAATTAGAGCCCAGATAGGACCTATATACAAAATTTGATCAAAATCGTTCGCTAAGTGGCAAAAGTGCCCATCACGGCGGACGGCGCGGCAGACAAACGGATTTTTTTATTCGATTTTTGGATTCTATACGTACCTTGAAACGTATATTATGAAATTTTGAGGGGGGGTATTTTTTTTTTCGTGAAGATTCCAAAGGTTCATTATTGAAAATAATAAACCCAAACGATAAGTTATACACTGTGATGGTTACTCGGCTCGGAGCCCCTCTGTACGCTCCTCTTTGTTTATCTATTTTTAATTATTACTTAATTAGGGGCACTATTTTGTTGTTCGAAAATATTTATTTTAATTATCATTTTACTTATCTCACTGATAACCGTGATGAATAAATAATATTAATGATCCAGAACGGAACGGCGCAGCTCTTTATTAACATCAGCCGACTATCATTCCAAAAGCGACCTGAGCGCGGTTGGGTCCACTTTGTACGGCGGTGGCGGTTATTATCATGTTATTCACATAGGCGGATATAGGGTGGGTCCCGGGGGGGCACGTGCCCCCTCTTTTTTTTAAGCGGGCGGTTTTTCCCAAATTTCATTATACCCAATCACGTATTTTTTTTTTAAAGAAAAAACAATTGCATGGTGATCCGCTGCGTCTTTTAGCCCATTGAGTGGAAGGGGGGCACGGACCCCTAAATAATTCTCAATCCTGAGACTAAATAGAAATACGTTAATTAAAAATTGTGAAAAATTCTGTCATGCGTCATGGCATTCTTTTTCGGGTACTACACGGGGAAGATGTGTTGAGGCACATTGTTAAAAAAAAAAAAAAAATACCCCCAAAACAATAGGGCTATATCCGCGCATGGTTATTCACTCAAAGGCTTGTTTTGTTTGGCAAAAGAAGCCATACTATCCCCAATTTCAATGGGTTGACTCGTAGTTCTGTAATCTGTACTCAGTTTAAATGGTACCATTCTGTTCCACATGGTGAAATAAGACCAAATCCCCTATGTAATATGGTGAATACCAAATACAATTCGTTCACTCAATACCATAATCAGGGCCGTACCCCAGATTTTTTTTGGGGGGGAGGGTTCGAAGGATTTACAGCCAAGCCAGGAAAATGACAAACTGCTGAACATGATGATCATGGAAGGTGATGATGTTGTTGCTGTTTGTTGATGATGATGATAATATTATTGTTGTTGTTGATGATGATATTATTGTTGTTGATGATGATGATGATGATATTGTTGTTGTTGTTGTTATTGTTGACGATGATGATATTATTGTTGTTGATGATGATGATGATATTATTGTTGTTGATGATGATGATGATATTGTTGATGATGATGATATTATTGTTGTTGATGATGATGATGATGATGATATTGTTGTTGTTATTGTTGACGATGATGATATTGTTGTTATTATTGTTGATGATGATGATATTATTGTTGTTGATGATGATGATAATATTGTTGTTGTTGAAGATGATATTGTTGTTGTTGTTATTGTTGATGATGATGATATTATTGTTGTTGTTGATTATGATATTGTTGTTGTTATTTTTGTTGTTGTTGGTGGTGGTGGTGATGATGAGTTACACCTTACAATATTACATAAGTTATGCATAAAAAAAATAATGAAATTTCGGGGTGGGG
>CM022884.1:176209-189491 GCA_012654025.1 Pachypsylla venusta | reverse complement strand
AAAAAAAAAAAAAAAAAAAAAAAAAAAAAAAAAAAAAAAAAAAAAAAAAAATCGAATGAAAGCATTTATTTGGCAATAATGAAATACAATATTGAAGGACTAAAAATACCCGGAAAATTAAAAAAAGAAAACCTCGAATGAAAGCGTTTATTTGACAATAATGAAATATAATATGGAGGGACTAAAAATACCCGGAAAACTAGGTAATACTAATTTTTTGTTTCATCCGGTAGATTTTACTTACACGTTATTAAATATGGTTTAAAATAAAATAAAATATTTAACATTTCATGATGAGTAAATATATTATTTCATTTTTAATAGTTTGTCGAGTGGGTGTAATGTTTGTTAACAGAGATCTGAAATGATTAACTTTGGATTATCAAATTAACTACCTACTACCCGTAGGTAGTTAATTTGATATAGGTATAGGTATAATTTGATATATAATAGGTCACTGAATACGTAAATCCATGATGCAAGGAATATAAGGTATGAGCTTGAGGATAATGTAATGACGTTACGAATAATACTAACAAGACAAGGTAACAGAGATCTGAAATGAGTAACATTGGATTATCAAATTAAATACCTACTACCCGTACTATGATAGGTCACTGAAGACGTAAATCCATGATACAAGGAATACAAGGTATGATCTTGAGGAGAATGTAATGACGTTACGAATGATACTAACAAGACAAGGTAACAGAGATCTGAAATGAGTAACTTTGGATTATCAAATTAAATACCTACTACCTGTACTACGATAGGTCATTGAAGACGTAAATCCATGATACAAGGAATACAAGGTATGCTCTTGAGGAGAATGTAATGACGTTACGAATGATACAAGACAAGGTAATAGAGATCTGAAAGCATTAACATTGGATTATCAAATGAACTACCTACTACCTGTACAATGATAGGTCACTGAAGACGTAAATCCATGATACTAGGAATACAAGGTATGATCTTGCGGAGAATGTAATGAAGTAACGAATGACTAACAAGACAAGTTAACGGAGATCTGAAATGAGTAACATTGGATTATCAAATGAACTACCTACTACCTTTACTATGATAGGTCCTGAAAACGTAAATCCATGATACAAGGAATACAAGCTATTATCTTGCGGAGAATGTAATGACGTAACGAATGATACTAACAAGACAAGGTAACAGAGATCTGAAATGTGTAACATTGGATTATCAAATTAACTACCTACTACTTGTACTAAGATAGGTTACCGAAGACGTAAANGGAATATCAAATGAACTACCTTTGCTATGATAGGTCACTGAAAACGTAAATCCATGATACAAGGAATACAAGGTATTATCTTGCGGAGAATGTAATGACGTAACGAATGATACTAACAAGACAAGGTAACAGAGATCTGAAATGTGTAACATTGGATTATCAAATTAACTACCTACTACTTGTACTAAGATAGGTTACCGAAGACGTAAATCCATGATACAAGGAATACAAGGTATAATACTTGCGGTGAATGTAATGACGTAACGAATGATACTAGCGAAACAAGGTTTGAATGATGCTAAATAATGGAGACGCCTGATGTACTTTATGTTTGGTGAAGACGCCTGATGTACTTTGTCTTTAATGGAGACGTCTGATATACTTTGTGTTTTTTGGAGATGCCTGATGTACTTTGTATTTTTTTGGAGATGCCTGATGTTCTTTGTGTATGGTGGAGACGTCTGATATACTTTGTGTTTAATGGAGACGCCTGATGTACTTTGTGTTTAGTAGAGACGCCTGATATACTTTGTGTTTAGTGGAGACGCCAATTGTACTTTGTGTTTAGTGAAGATGCCTGATGTACTTTGTGTTTAGTGGAGACGCCTGATGTACTTTGTGTTTAGTGGAGACGCCTGATGTAAATTGTGTTTAGTGGAGACGCCTAATGTACTTTGTGTTTAATGGAGACACCTGATGTACTTTGTGTTTAGTGGAGACGCCTGATGTACTTTGTGTTTAGTCTAGACTCCTGATGTACTTTGTGTTTAGTGGAGATGTCTGATGTACTTTGTGTTTAGTGGAGACGCCTGATATACTTTGTGTTTAGTGGAGACGCCTGATGTACTTTGCGTTTGGTGGAAATGCCTGATTTACTTTGTGTTTAGTGGAGACGCCTGATATACTTTGTGTTTAGTGGAGACGTCCGATGTACTTTGCGTTTGGTGGAAATGCCTGATTTACTTTGTGTTCAGTGGATCATAAACGTCACTCACACTGCATACGAAAATTCCGCTAGCAAATGGCACTTTTACCGAACCCGTGGTCCCCAATTCGGAACTGGTCGCGGCAGGTGACTACGTAAAGAAAACCTATAATTTTCCGGACTTCACAATGGACTGTTTTATTTTCGACCTAATTTCGACGTTAATATCATAAACTCCAAATATTAAGAGGAACCCATTGACCTCTTGTCGGGCAATGTCAAAGAAAATCAAAATAGAAACCGAAAAGAACTTCTGTTTTTTGGTTTTATCCTTTTTGTATTTTTATTGGCACCATATGACGCCCCCAAATTTTGGTATCTAATACCTACTGGGAACATTTTGTTTGGTAAATCATGTTCCATACATAAAAACAGTATCATAAAAATGTTTCCATCACATTATAACCAATGAAACTAGGGTAAATGCACCAAATGTGGCCATCATATTTCTCCTATACAGTATCATAAAAATGTTTCCATCACATTATAACCAATGAAACTAGGGTAAATGCACCAAATGTGGCCATCATATTCTCCTATACAGTATCATAAAAATGTTTCCATCACATTATAACCAATGAAACTAAGGTAAATGTACCAAATGTGGCCATCATATTCTCCTATTTTTTTATGATACTCGCAAAACCCAATGATAAAATGATATTAATCAATGCTTACAAAAAAATGCTCCGCTTAATATGCTGACTGAATCATAATGAAATAAAAATTAAAATATATCCTGTTTCTTTGAGTTATTATGTCACAACTTTGGTTCTCACTGCACCATTGTAGGCTTTTCTCAATATCAATAATTATCCAATTCCTTTGAATTTTTCTATTTTACCTACAATGCTGGCACCGGATCGCTATGCGCATTTATCTCCATATCTACTCATTGTCCTCACCAGGCTGAGTAGTCCCCAAACATCCAAACCACAGTGACACATGTTTGCCTCCGCCAGGATTCGAACCTGGGTCTCCCGAGTGCAAGACTTGTGCAGTGACCACTGATCCATGGGAGCTGGTTCCGTTAATATGCTGACTGAATCATAATGAATCAACATAACTTGACGATCACTGAACTACGAATATTCCAATTTGGAACTATTAGGATAAATTGAGATGATCGCGCGGGACCGCGCGTAACCTCGCACGAGGGGGCATTCACATGACAACTTATGTACGCGCGGCAGTCTAGCATCAAAATTGATTAAGATTGAACTTCCGTTTGTCTTAAACCGCGCGGATCAACTGAACAAGTCGGTTCACGTTACTGTTGTAGTCATTTATAGAAAAAAATATTCTAATCAAATTTTAAAAAAATTATTTTGAAAAAAATTAAATATTGGGCCACCAGGGGGGGGGGGGAGGGCAGGGCCCTAAAATTTTTCAAAATCGATAAGCCCTTAAAACCAGCCGTAACATATCAAAATTTTACGTTTTCACAATAAACAGCTAAAAAGATAAAAAAATATTTTTAATAAACACAATATTGGCCCCCTAGGCCCTCTCCGGGGGGGGGGGGGCAGGGCCCCCAAAAACTATACAACAAATTTTCTTCATGTCCTAAATAATATACCAAAATCGGAGAAAAATTGTGGCTTGTATCGCGTAACATACATATACAAGTGCATTTCAGTATGTATACCAAACTCAAAATTGGAGTTCACTAAGGTTTACAAGTAACAAGGTAATCGCTTCTCGGCCTTTTGACAAAGCTCTATTCAATTAGTTCCATGTTTAAGAGTATGCTGTCTCCTTTTAGATTGCAACGGGATTGACGGGGTCCCCGATATTACAATTTATAGGAGTATATGTGTCCATTATTGGTGGACATTATTATTGATATTAGTGTGTATTAGTGCTACTAGTGTCCATTATTGGTACTAGTGTCCATTATTGGTACTAGTGTCCATTATTGGTACTAGTAGCCATTATCGGTACTAGTGTCCATTATTGGTACTAGTTGCCATTATCGGTACTAGTGGCCATTATTGGTAATTTTAATGTATTAGTGTTAATAACCAAAGTTACCTTTGGTTATTAACACTAATACATTATCGTATTCAATCGTAACAAATAATAGTTGTCAAATAGTCAATAAAACTTTAGAATGATAAACTCACAGATCGATTCAACGTTCCAACTTTTAAAATACTAAATGTTAATTTTTACAGAGTGTCCTCGCCGCTTCAAATCAGAAGACTCGACCAAAATGTTCCAAATTTTTGACATGAAAATCCGGGAGCATACCTCAAATAGCTTACCGATGAAACGTAAGTACCAGAAGAGTTTGTAAATATCAAAAACTCTGCCAATTTTCGTTACTCTTAGTGACATATAATAGGTCCAGTACCAAACAAAAAAAATGGGTGCGTGTACATATGTACGCGCGTGAGAATTTATACTTCTTTTTAAAAATAAATTTAATAATATTTCAAAAAAACATACTACCCCACCCGGGAGTGAACTCAGAACCTACCAACTATGAAACAGAGGCCTTGCCACTGAGCCACAATGTTCTATGGATATAGAATGAGAAAATACAATATTTAAATTTAACTCTCATCATTTTTTCATAACTAACTCCATCTTCATCATTTTTTCATAACTAACTTCATCTGTGTTAATTTTGTGTTACACTGATGCGGTGATAATTTTTTGTTACAGGGCGCATCTTAAAATTTCACTCTCATCATTTTTCATAACGCGCCTAAAGAAGTATAACTTCAAAAAAGCTCAATTTTGATTAAAATTTGTTTGTATAAGAAATTTTCATTAAAAATATTTTTTCTGATATTTCTAGGGAACCCAAGTGTTGTAGCTTTTGTAGATTGGGTATTTTGACTCCAAATGTAACCTACGGAACCCAAGTTTTGTAGATTGGGTATTTTGACTCCAAATGTAACCTACGGATCCCAAGTTTTGTAGCTTTTGTAGATTGGGTATTTTGACTCCAAATGTAACCTACGGAAACAAGTTTTGTAGATTGGGTATTTTGACTCCAAATGTAACCTACGGAACCCAAGTTTTGTAGATTGGGTATTTTGACTCCAAATGTAACCTACGGAAACCAAGTTTTGTAGATTGGGTATTTTGACTCCAAATGTAACCTACGGAACCCAAGTTTTGTAGCTTTTGTAGATTGGGTATTTTGACTCCAAATGTAACCTACGGAACCCAAGTTTTGTAGCTTTTGTAGATTGGGTATTTTGACTCCAAATGTAACCTATGGAACCCAAGTTTTGTAGCTTTTGTAGATTGGGTATTTTGACTCCAAATGTGACCTATGTACATTTTATGTAGTTACCAAATATCATTAAAATCGTTCTTATGTAGGGTTACATACATCTCCCTAAGATAAGCCCTGGCAATGATTACTTACAACTTGATCGGGATTTTTATTTCCTAAGCAAGTAGATAGATATAAAGAAATCGATCATACCACGTTGAATACACCAGTTCCCGTCAGATCACTGAAGTTAAGCAACGTCGGGCGTGGTCAGTACTTGGATGGGTGACTGCTTGGGAACACCACGTATAGTTGGCTCTTTTTTCCGGCCCAACCCAGGCTGGGTGAGGTCAATGTGGGTAGCTGGTTTGCAAGTTTCCACCGAATGGACGGTAAAACGGTTTTTTTTTAGAACGGGGGTCTTGAATGACCATAGATGATAAAGACACGTTAAGCCAAATTAAAAACAAGAAGAAAGGAATCAAAAAGCCATGGTTAAATTTTTATTTTCAGGAAAATATATTGTTTGTTTAAATCGATTAAGAGTAAACCATGTACTTTGCAAAGCATATCTCCACAAAATAAATATAGAACCAAATCCTAATTGTACAGAATGTGACGAAAAGGAAGATTTCGAGCATATATACTAATGACCTGCGAAAAATGCACATTATCTCGCAAAAAACTTTTTGATCCTCTAACCAAAATATGTAAAAATTCCTTTTCACATTTTTAATTTTTTGAAAAGTAATAAAATAATTTTTTAAGCCCTTAATATCATAATTTAAATAAACGGGGCCTTCTGGCTGTATGGAATGGACTCGATATCCGATGCCAACAAACCAAAAAAATAAAAAAATAAATAAAAAAAAAAAAAAGATAGCACATTATAATCAGTTACCAGTTTGGAACGCTGGCTTGGTTTGACACCCTGTAACCAAATTAAGTAGTTAATAAAAACATTTGGTTGTAAAAAAAAGAAGTAGTCATGAATAGGCAATTAAACACATAATCTTAATAGAACCCCACGGGGGGGCGCCTTACCATAACCCCTCTTGGGGAGATTTTAATAAAGCCGAAATATATGAATTAGGTATATTTAAGTATCTATTTTTTTTTTTTTAAATCTGAAATAGAATGGGGATCTATAGTTCTTTAAAATGATTCGAAGGAACTTTGGCCTGGCGCACTGCCGTGCGCTCAGATCATAAATTTCATAAAAGAGAGCTACAAATGATGCCATTATTTGATCGCAAGATGTCAGTTTAGATTTATGAAGCAGTTTTTTTTTTACATTGTGAACTTTACTGTTGGATGAGTGGAATGATAGGGAAAAATCTTTCCTCAGATATCGCGCTAGTCTTGGAGGGGGCTTTTCGCCGAGGATATCGCGGAAATAACCCCTCCAGACCATAGCCCGGGATGTCAGATTCCTACTGACTAAAAACCTACCAAACCTACCCCCCAACAGCCCTATGTATTTTGTCCCGGAATGGCAAAGCTTTACTTCAGGACTATGGAGAATCAGGAGAATTCGAATACTATGAAGCAGTTTGTTGGAAGGTAACTGCTAGGTAAGTTTAATGCCTGAGGAATTTTCTAGTACTTAACCATTAGAGCTCTATTTTATGTGGTCATATACTCAAATTAAGGAAAAATTCTGCCTCAGCTTGGAATGGAACCCACACACTTCTGATTGTCAGACGAGCTCGTAACAACTACACTCCCGTGGTAGATAATTATACTTACCTATTCGAATTCTCCTGATTCTCCATTTAATTCTGCATACAGTCAACTCTATGCTTGATTTTTACAATCAACTCTATGCTTGATTTTTACAATCAACTCTATGCTTGATTTTTACAATCAACTATATGCTTGATTTTTACACTCAACTCTATGCTTAATTTTTACAATCAACTCTATGCTTAATTTTTACAATCAACTCTATGCTTAATGCTTAATTTTTACAATCAACTATATGCTTAATTTTTACAATCAACTATATGCTTAATTTTTACAATCAACTCTATGCTTAATTTTTACAATCAACTATATGCTTAATTTTTACAATCAGCTATTTGCTTGATTTTTACAATCAACTATATGCTTGATTTTTACAATCAACTCTATGCTTGATTTTTACAATCAACTCTATGCTTAATTTTTACAATCAACTCTATGCTTGATTTTTACAATCAACTATATGCTTGATTTTTACAATCAACTATATGCTTGATATTTACAATCAACTATTTGCTTGATTTTTACAATCAACTATATGCTTGATTATTTTGATTTTTCAATAAGAAATCTTTGGAATCGACCACGAAAAAAAAAAAAAAAAAAATCCCTCCTAAAAAAAAAATTTCCGAAAAAAATGTCAACACTTCAATTTTCCGAAAAAAATGTCAACATCCCTGACGCCGCTCTGTGATCTATTATTGTTGAAAATGAATCGTGCTCTAATATTGTTCACATTCAAGTCACTTGTAAACTGCCCATCTCTCTTATGAAATATTATTTTACTATCTTATAATGAATTGTACCATCAATAAACAATTTAATAGCTTCTGAGATTGAGAAATTAATAGCCCTTTTGTTTGGGAGCAAGAAACCATCACCTCAAAAAGAATCGAATCATTTTCGAGTAGGTTGTCAATCGTAAATGGCTTTTTTTTTGGGCTTACTTAATGGCACTCAATCGATTTTTTTTGGAAAAATTTAACATTTACAAAATGTCCAGTACAAGATACAAAATAAACGAAGGAAAAATATTTGCAGATGATATTTATCTATCTATACTTATAAAACGCGAAGCCCAGTTGGTATACTGACTGACTGACTGATAATCAACGTAGCTCCAAGATGGCTAAACGTAAAGACTTGAAACTTGGCACACAGGTTCCTTTTAGTATGTAGGTGCGTAATAAGGAAGGAAAAAAAAAATAAAGTTCAAATGGGAGCAAGTTACCGCCAAAAATGACGCTATTTAGCGGATCTTTTTGCAATTTTTTTCTGGGCAAACTAAAAGAGATATAGAAAAATGACCGTGAATAGAACCCCCCCCCTCAAAATAGTATATAAGGACGACCCCATGAAAAATATAATATTTGAAAATTTCCGGTTTCTCCCCGATTTATGGATGGTTTTTAACCACCAAAAAATCGGAAATGAGAAGTACTACTTCTGGATGAGCGAGAAAGCTGAAATTTGATACAAAGGTGTTCCGGAGTACAAAAAGTCATATCCTTGAATAAAATATTGAATTTTCTAACTAAGAGCGGTGCTCAATCTGGGGTTCGGTTCCACCAAAAACCCATAGTTAAGAAGTATCACTNGGACCTGTGTTCTGGTTTACCCTGTATAAACTAAACTCAGTAAAGTGGGTATTTTTTGGTATCGGTGGATATGATATGATCTACGTTAGGACCTGTGTCCTGGTTTACCCTGTATAAACTAAACTCTGTAAAGGGGGGATTTTTTGATATCGGTGGACTCATAAAAAGGATGAGAATTCCTTCACAAATCGTGTGCACATATTGATTTTTTTTTTAAATCTATAAAATTCAAAAAATGGAATGTCCCATTAAATGGTTTTCAGTGATGTAGGATGAGATGATCTTTACATCATCTCGGGTCATTACCAAACTCTATACAGAGTGTCCAAGATTGAACGGTCACACCCCAATTGTCACACTTTTGAACGGATTCAAATATTTGAATTCTCTAAAGCTCTTTCAGAAGGGTTAAAAAAGTGTCCATGACCAATCATATTGTTATGGTGAGGCCCACATTGAGATCCCGGAAGTGATTTTTGATTCCCTGAGTGTGTCTAACAAAAGGTTTTAAATCATCAAAAGTTCACATTTTTACCTTCATCAGTGTTTTAGGATTGGAAAGTCAAATCTCAATTTATTCGCGAAGGTTAAAATTAGGCCGTTTTCTAAACGTTAAACTGCTATTTATTTTCACGGCAGGGCCAGAGGAATGAGGAAATTGTTTTTCGTAATCTCTTGCCTTTTACCATAATGAAAATATTCAGGCCCCTCAGGATATTGAGAAGTACATTATTCCTCTGGCCCTGCCGTGAAAATAAATAGCAGTTTTACGTTCTGAAAACGGCTCAATTTTAACCTTACCCTATACGGAAATGGACCCCAAGATAGCTAGGGCCACCCAAAGTTGGCACTTAAAAATCGAAAAATAATTATTAAAAATTGCATGACGTCTCCGATTGTTATCGTGCTTCTTTGGTGAGTATTTGGCACTTTTCCCCCGATCAGGGGCGGAGTTATAGGGGGGTCATCAAATGAAAATGCCCAAAAGCTCATGTCTAAAACACTATAAAACCAACCGTTGACCTTTTAAAATCACAAAAATTGAGCGTAGGGCGATTCTAAATATGAAGTATTAATCTTGACCTTAGTTCATTGCAAAAAAAAATTCCAAAAAATTTGCCCAATCTGGATCTCGAACCTCGGACTTGATGTATTTCCTGGAGATGCAAGCTTCAACACGCGTTTTCAGGTTTTCAAATTTGTAAATCATTTTCCTTTATCTTGTGCATGAGTTTATTTTTAAGTGCCAACTTTGGGTGGTCCTAGTATCTTGGGGTCAATTTCCCTATAGGGGTTTATTAAGCAAAGATGCCTTTATTTGAGCTCTACTATATACGTGGTTTCTTGTTTTGCATAACCTTTTGAAACACCCTGTACATGTAACTTCAGACTATTTATTGCCTCTTGAGTGAAAGATAACGGCCAGGCGATCCTCCGTCCTAGGGACATATTGTCCACAAAGGGACACACACACACGGACCAATGGCTGAACTTAACATTTGGACTTGGGGACCCCTCAAAACGTGTGTTGGCATTGAAAAATCGACATCGAAAATATCAGTCTATTACATAATTTTTTTCTTCTTTTTTCATAAGGAAATGTCGCCTGGTGTTCACATCAGATTCTTTTACTTTTCTGTAAGTTATAAATAATGTATGTTAAGCGATATAAGCCACAATTGGTTCTTTGTACCGGGGCTACCCGTGCCCTCGGTCACGGCCAAAGACCATCAACACCGTTCCGAAAAACTCACTGTGTTTTTCCTCCGTTGGACCCAGCCGTGCTGCTCCAGATACTTCCTCAAAGAGTTGGTATATAAATCTTTCCTAAACCCTGAAGTATCTGATCGTTGTCGTCTATGTATGCTGGCTGCTCATGATGTAAATCATGAGCAGCCAGCAACTATCCATCAAATCCAACTAATCTAGAGCCGTCAGCATTATGGACAGATCCTGTTGGAGAGGCCGCCTTTCTTGGCCTGGAGACACAGTGAGAGTCGTTGAGAACGTTAACAACAACAAGAACTTTTCTGTTACCATTGAACCCTAAAAAAAAAATTGCAATAAATATCTACCTATATCACAAGGGTCTGATCGTGGTGTGGGGTCAATTCAAAAACTTTTTGAGTACCTATTAAGCATTTGGGCAGTATAAGGAAGAAAATAATTTTATTAGTAGCATCTGAGTGTTGACAAGTTCTAAATAATAATAGCTTTACCTTTACTTGTATTACTGCAACGTTATACCTTAACACATAAAATAATCTCAGGGAAAAACAAAGTATATTGATGGTGAAAAAAATGGGGGGTTGTTTTTGTTTTATTGTGAACGTTAGTGAACTCCACTTTTGACCCCGGTATACATCCCGAAATGCACTTGTATATGTGTATGTATGTATGTATAATTGTGAACGTTAGTGAACTCCACTTTTGATCCCGGTATTCATCCCGAAATGCACTTGTATATGTGTATGTATTTATAATTGTGAACGTTAGTGAACTCCACTTTTGACCCCGGTATTCATCCCGAAATGCACTTGTATATGTGTGTGTATGTATGTTACGCGATACAAAATTTGCTCCAAGGAACCCTCCTTATTTACATTTCAAAAATATTCCTTAAATGTGAAAGCATATCGATTTAAAAATACAAAACGCATTTGAATTAAAAGTGAAGAAATGTGAACATTATTGATACCCTGATGTGTAATGTGAAGATGAATCGATATGGACTTTCAATACAATCATAACTTTCGTTGATTGGTGGTTTGAACGTATTAGTGGAAAAAAAAACAAGAAAAAAATATGAATTTTTGACAATTTTTGGGGTGCTCAAAAAAGGCGTTTCCATTGACGGACAAAAGTTAAACTTCATCTATTGCACGTGCGAACGACGAATATGAAAAAAAAAAAAAATTAAAAAAGTTCAGTTGAGAATGGTCAGAATTGAAAGTGAAGATACCTACAAACTAGGTCTAGCATACTTATACCACGCTCGTTTTGTTTTTCTTGGCGTTTCAAAACAAGCGTTTTGCTTGATGTCTTCATGGAGTTCATATTGAAACTAGTGGATAAATACGATCTAGTGTTCACGTTATAGAAAAAAATATCTTAATCAAATTTAAAAAAATCATTTTCAAATGNGGGGGGGGGAGTTCACTAACGTTCACTCTTTTTTCTCAACGTTCGATTATGGATTCTACATTCCTTGAAACGTAAAACATCATATTTTAAAGAGGGCATTTTTTTCGTGACGCTTCCAAAGGTTCATTATTGAAAATAACTAGTGGATTAAGATGATCAGGTGTTCACATTAGCGTTTTAGTCATTTATGGAAAAGAAATTACTTAATCAAATTTTAAATAATCATTTTCAAAAAACAAAATATTGGGTCTGCGGGGGTGCAGGGCCCCAAGATCGAAAAGCCCTTAACACCAGCCATAACATATCAAAATTTTACGTTTCTACAACTAACCGCTAAAAAGATAAAAATCATTTTCAAAAAACAGAATATTGGGCCCCTGGGCCCTCCCGGGGGCCCCAAAATCTATACAGCAAATTTCCTTCATGTCCTAAATATGAACACCAAATATCGTCAAAATCGGATGAAAATTGTGGCCTGTATCTCATTTAAGGAATAGCTTTCACATTTAAGGAATATTTTTGAAATGTAAATAAGGAGGGTTCCTTGGAGCAAATTTTTTTTACCTAAACCTACCGAAAATTTCAATAAAATTTGCATCTTACAAAAACAAAATAAATTCATTTATTATTTCCGGACGTGTTTTCGGTTATCCTCTCTAGTTACTATCCATGTCCACCGGGAATCTGATGGTATAGTGGAAGGATCGGATAGCATACTATGCTATGCTGAGGACGCCGGACTAGATGTTAATATTCCGGGTCCCTTCGGTTATCCTCTCTAGTTACTATCCGTGTCCACCGGGAATCTGATGGTATAGTGGAAGGATCGGATAGCATACTATGCTATACTGAGGACGCCGGACTAGATGTTAATATTCCGGGTCCCTTCGGTGTACCGAAATTAGGGGAAAGGAACACGTGATTCCCAGTTTGGACGATAGTGTTTGGATAAGATACCTTCTGTCTGATTTTTATTTTATTTCATCAAAATTAGACTCTGCTTTATTTTATCGCTTCATGATTTTATGAATCTCGTTTTAGTATTTATTCACTTTTTCCACTTAATTTTTATTTCCATTTTAAATAATTCATAAATATATTTTTTTATTTTTATTTTTGATGTTCGGCTTAATTCGTCAATA
This sequence comes from Pachypsylla venusta, assembly GCA_012654025.1. NCBI lineage: Eukaryota > Metazoa > Arthropoda > Insecta > Hemiptera > Aphalaridae > Pachypsylla > Pachypsylla venusta. Next base: position 176,383 of record CM022884.1, on the reverse strand, counting down.
ACACGATTAATGTATTGATCAATGGAGGAATCTCTACACGAGTATGAAATATTTCAAATAATATTAAAAGTCCGAAACCGAAGATAAAATATAAATATTCCTTAAATAAAATATAAATATTCGTATTACTTAAATCATCTAACTAGTGGATTAAGATGATCAGGTGTTCACGTT
>CM022884.1:152503-163677 GCA_012654025.1 Pachypsylla venusta | reverse complement strand
AATAACACACGATATTCTTTGTCAAATAAAAATGAAGAAAATGGGGAGACTAGTGTGAATAACACACGATATTCTTTGTCAAATAAAAATGAAGAAGATGGGGAGACTAGTGTAAATAACACACGATATTCTTTGTCAAATAAAAATGAAGAAAATGGGGAGACTAGTGTGAATAACACACGATATTCTTTGTCAAATAAAAATGAAGAAGAAGGGAGACTAGTGTGAATAATACACGATATTCTTTGTCAAATAAAAATGAAGAAGGGGAGACTAGTGTGAATAACACACGATATTCTTTGTCAAATAAAAATGAAGAAAAGGGGGAGACTAGTGTGAATAACACACGACATTGTTTGTTAAATAAAAATGAAGTAGAAGAGGAGGCTAGTGTGAATAACACACGACATTCTTTGTCAAATAAAAATGAAGTAGAAGAGGAGACTAGTGTGAATAACACACGACATTCTTTGTCAAATAAAAATGAAGAAGAAGAGGAGACTAGTGCGAATAACACACGACATTCTTTGTCAAATAAAAATGAAGAAGAAGAAGAGAAGAATAGTGTGAATAACACACGACATTCTTTGTCAAATAAAAATGAAGAAGAAGAGGAGACTAGTGTGAATTACACGCGACATTCTTTGTCAAATAAAAATGAAGAAGAGGAGACTAGTGTGAATAACACACGACATCCTTTGTCAAATAAAAATGAAGAAGAAGAGGACACTAGTGTGAATAACACACGATATTCTTTGTCATATAAAAATGAAGTAGAAGAGAACCTGTTTTCACGTGTTACTATGATACAACTGGTGCTCACTGCAGCATTGCAGGATTTTCCCAATATCTATCATTATCCAATTACTTTGATACCTACAAACCATGCACGAGTATCTCCATTGCTATTTATTTTCCACACGAGGCTGAGTGGGCCCCGAAACATCCAACCCACAGTTACATTGCCCCTTTGAACCCGGGTATCCCGAGTGCAGTGACCACTGAGCCATGGGTACATTTGATAATAAAATACAGGAAAGTATTGTACGAACGCAACTAGTTCAGTTGGATTAATCATGGAGTTTTCATATCTCTAGCACACACTGATCTCTTTTGGTTCATTATTTTTAATAATAGACGGGACCAGACAGATAGGTACTATTAATTTTTTTCTGAAAGTAGAAGATTAATTTTCACGATTAAATGGTGGAAAATACGAGAAAACTCACTTTTAAATGTTTAATTCACAATTTTATTGCTTGAAAATCGACGAAACTTTTGAGAAAGTACAAGAGTTTTTAGGGAGCAACTTTAAGAGAAGAACAAGTTTAATCGAGGCATGGCCGATCAAAACATTTCCTAACCTCTCTGGGTGGGAGGGGGACGTTCATCTAAACGCTTATATTGATAAAATAAACAAACTTGCACTGGACTTTTTTCATGTTGGTACAACTATGTCTGTTTCAGTTCAATATATTCAAATAGTTCAACAAATACGGAAGAAAAAAGGTTTTTCAAAATAAATTAAAATTAAAGTGAATTAATTAATCTTCCTCCCCTAAAACTTTTAAAAAGACTTTTTAAATTATATTAAACCACATTTTAAGTTTGTAACTTGCTCCAAAAAAAAAATTAATAGTAATGGTACCAAATAGACTTTTGGAAACCAATTTGACAGTGACGAAAAAGGTGTCTCTTTGGTAGCTCTAGAGTTTGGGTTTGGCTCTTTTATGATGTTTCTTCTCCAACTAATTTAGAAAAAGTAAAAAATGAAAATAATTTGTATGTTGGTTTTTCAGAAAGATAGAATGAAAAAATATTTTATTATAAAAGTTAATTTGGCTTAATCCCGAATTGGTGCATTAAAAAATTGTTAGCCACTTTTTGGTAAACATTTCTTCAGGCGTCTGGTGCGCTAACAAAAGGTACAGCCAAATAATATAAAAATTGATCAACGCTCAGTGAAAAAAAAAAATCCAAACAGTTTTTTCAAACAATTTTTAGATTCTGCGTACCTACCTTGAAATGTAAAATATTTTCTTTTTGTCGATTCCAAAGGTTCATTTTGAAAATAAGAAACCAAAGTAGAACTGTAAAGGACTTGACTTTGTTAGGTTGTATTGGTGAAAATCGGCCAAAAGATACAAACGATCACCAACGGTAGGTTGACATTGACATACCTACATAGGCACCAAATTTCAAGTCAGTGGCATAATTTGTCAATATACAAACCAATCGCTGAATCTCGATACTTGGAAGCGACACAAAAGGCCTGAATAGAGCAAGAGTTTGTAGGAATCAACTTTGTTTTTTACCGTAAAAACAACTTCATCATCGAGGCATGGCCAATCAAAACGTTTCCTAAGCTCTTTGGGGGGGGGGGTCATCTTAACGCTTATATTGATAAAATAAACAAACTTGTTTTCTCATGAAGTTCGCTAATCCCTAAAAACTATTGCATCAATTCGAAAAAACTGTTGCTCTATTCGGGCCGTAAAAGTTCTATTCCTCGATACTTGGGTTCTGGGGATCACAAAACTTGTTTGGCATTGAAAACTCGGCATCGAAAATTTCAGACCATTGTATAAGTTTCCATTTCCCAGGATACAGAAAATTAAATTGTATTCCTGGACCGCCCTCCAGGGTTAATAAACAAAAGTAGCATAACAGATTAAAATTTCTCCTCACATAAATTTGCTTCGGAAAATTGAAGGGGAAATTTATTTTTCCCCCCAAAAGGGGGAGAAAAATGAAGAAAAGTTGAACATCAACAATAAGACAGCTAGTGGCAACAAAGAGAGGGAGATTTTATTGTTAAAATGTAATGATAATAATTTGAAGAGAGACAGAATGCTGGGGGAAAATTATGTATAGAGAAAAAAAATTGGGGAATAATATTGTGGAGAAAAGAAGAGAAGGAAGAGATACAAAGCTTTAGAGAAATGATGTCTCAAGACTGGGAAAAATATCTGGGGAAAATTATAGAGAAAGAAAATTGGGGAATAATATTGTGGAGAAAAGAAGAGAAGGAAGGGATACAAAGCTTTAGAGAAATGATGTCTCAAGACTGTGAAAAATATCTGGGGAAAATTATAGAGAAAGAAAATTGGGGAATAATATTGTGGAGAAAAGAAGAGAAGGAAGAGATACAAAGCTTTAGAAAAATGATGTCTCAAGACTGGGAAAAATATCTGGGGAAAATTATAGAGAAAGAAAATTGGGGAATAATATTGTGGAAAAAATAAGAGAAGGAAGAGATACAAAGCTTTAGAGAAATGATGTTTCAAGACTGGGAAACATATCTGGGGAAAATTATAGAGAAAGAAAATTGGGGAATAATATTGTGGAGAAAATAAGAGAAGGAAGAGATATAAAGCTTTAGAGAAATGATGTTTCAAGACTGGGAAAAATATCTGGGGAAAATTATAGGGAAAGAAAATTGGGGAATAATATTATTATGGAGAAAATAAGAGAAGGAAGAGATACAAAGCTTTAGAGAAATGAAGTTTCAAGACTGGGAAAAATATCTGCGGAAAATTATAAAGAAAGAAAATTGGGGAGAAAATAAGAGAAGGAAGAGATACAAAGCTTTAGAGAAATGATGTCTCAAGACTGGGAAAAATATCTGGGGAAAATTATAGAGAAAGAAAATTGGGGAATAATATTGTGGAGAAAATAAGAGAAGGAACAGATTCAAAGCTTTAGAGAAATGGTGGCTCCGGACTGAGTAAAATGCTCGGGAAATCTAGCTAGAAAATGTTCTTTTTCTTTTTTTAGTACAGGCTGCATAGGTACATGTCACTGAAAGCAGTGAATGCTAAGTTGTAAAAGTCCTACGACCGGATAAATGATTGAAAATGAAAAACCTTGAAACGTTATTTCTTTCGTTGTCGATTCCAAAAGTTTCCCTAACTTTGACCAATTTGAATGAAATGAAAAGTCAAGTTTTAACACAAGTCGTCTTTTAATGAAAATAATAGAAGCCATGTTCAAACAAGAACAAGATCGCTGAACTGAAATAAAAAAAATATGTTTAAAATCAAACAATTTCCTAAAAATTCGACAAATTCCATGTCTTTCAAGATTTATCCAATTATTCCTTAAGGATGACAGGCCTGCTGTATTTGCCCAGCTAACAATATTTATGAATCGTTCACACATCTCATAATAAAATTCATTTCATCATATAGTTTATCCTGCTTGCATCCCCACACAACTACAACATCCCTTGCCTCCAAAGACATCACCTCCACAATAATATCATAAGCATAAAACACTCAAAAAATCAATCTCTCCACCTCCGTGACACACAACAATGTTCTTCCATTTCTCACAACATAATAATAATAATAAAATCAAAGTTACAATAAAATTTACAATCTAAAAAAAAAAACTATATTGCTAACAAACAATAAAGTACAGAAAGAGAGAGAGAGAGAGACAGCGATAGAGGTAAGAGTGAATGAGAAAATATATACCACTTCAATAAACACTCAACAACTCATAGTGAAAATAACAAAAAAAACACACTAAACTCCACCTATTTGATAGGAGGAGTTAAAAAATAAATAATAGCCATAATAAAGAGAGAAAAAAAGGCGGATTTTAATTTCTATCTTCTTTTATTTGAAAATAAAAAAGAGAGAAGTGATATCAAAAATTACCCTTCCCTTTTTAAATATTCCCTTCCTACTTTTAGTAATAACAGCTATTGCCCATTCAGTTACTATTATCATCTTCACATTTATTGACATCGGTTAATATTAATTTTTAACACAAGTTATTATTATTATTTTTTTTTTTTTTCAAATCTACCTATTTCTCCTCTAAATTCACACAAAAAATTCAATATTTTTCTTCTAGTTGGTTTTAAGTGTGTTTTTTCTCAAATTAGTTGATTCATAACTTTACCTTGTGTACTTTTAATTTAAAAGTGATTTTTTTTTTTAATTTGGAAATTAGAATTTTAAAATAAATTGTAAATTTTAATTTATCAGTAATTAATTTTGAATTATAAATTAATCAACTCGTTTTTATTTTAAAGACCTTATATAGATATTAATCTATGTGATTGTTATAATATGTGTTTCTTTTTTAATATAATTAATTTTTGAAAAAAATCTTACGAACAAATTAATGTTTAATAGATGTAAACGAGTTTAATTTATAGTAATAAGTGTTTTTCATGTTTATTTTACAATTAAATAACATTTAATTAGTTCTACTCAGTGTAATCTGATTCAATTTAGTTTTATTTTCTAACAATTCTTTCGTGTTTATTTTTAAAATTTAATCTGCCCCGTTTACTTTAAAAGTTTTAAGTACTAACGATTAAATCCCTTCGAATTATGTTGAATACAACATAGAATATTTAAAATCAATGTTGAAATCAAACGGAATTAAATATTATAATTAGTTTAATTAAAACCATCTCATGAACAATTAAATTAACAATATAATATAAAAAAAACACAATTATTTATTGTTAATGTTAAAATTTAATTCTAATTCTAATAGTATGACGATATTAAATATAAATTCAATAATTAATAATAACAATAGTAAACAATCGGATATGGAATATAAAGATATGATCGATGAGAAATATGGAAAAAATTTAATCATAAATAATAAGATAGATCGAAATAATGTTGTACATACCTCTGGTGACAATAACAATATATCTAATACAAAAAATAATCTAAGTAATTTTAGTGTAGCTAGTTTATTATCTAAAAACAATAATAAAACTGATTCTGGAGGCACATCTCCAGAACATGATAGAGAACAGCATAGGGAATCTAGATGCAATTCACCAAATAGTATTAAAACATCAAGAAATAGTCATAGTCCTTCTAAACAATTTAATCATTCACCTAAATCATCTTCTTCACCATTAAGACAAACACATTCACCATCGAGACGATTAAGTTATGATGATGAAGACTATGATGACCAAAGTGACATGGATGATGACGATATATCAATCGATGTTGAAGACTGCTCACAACAAATTCCTAGATCTCCTTCATCGAGACCGTTAAGTCCATCAAATTCTTCATCTCGATCTCCACCTTTGTCTACAAATTCATCTCAACAACATTCAGCAAATATAAATTCGTTACTTTTACAACAAAATCATTTGATGGTTGCTAGAATTATGGCTGCAAGTGGTGCAACACCTATTCGACCAATTCCAGGATATCAAATGGGTGCTGCAGGTCTTCCTTGGAGTCATCCAGGACACTATCCCAGTGGTCATCATAATTTGTTTAATAACTTTCATTCAGGACTTAGTGGATCTCCAGGTAAGAATCTACACTTTTATTAAAATGTTTTCAGGAATCGTTTGAAATAAATATTATTTTCACTGAATTTTATATAAGTTTTACACCAATGTGGATGTGATTAAGATAAGACACTTTCCCTCATGTCACTTATTATTATTATTTCTGCTAAATAAAATAGCATGAAATGGATTTCTTCGAACTTGAATTTTTAGAAATAGAGAGTATATTTACCATCTAAAATCAATCGTCAACCAAAACTGTTTCATATATTTCCCCAGAAAATTGTATTTGATAGTTCTACCAAGTATTTGATAGTTCTACCAAGTATTTGATAGTTCTATCAAGTATTTCCAAGATTTCTTACTCGCATTTTTGCCTAAAGATAGCCTAAGGGTGCTCTCAAGCTGCCGCTTACTTACATATCATATCGCATATTGTTTATATTAGCAAGAAAGAACGAATACACTGGTTCTTATGGGAGTCCACATATCGAGCAATTTGCGCACTGTGCGATATGCTAGGTAAGCGGCTGCCTGAGAGCACCCTAACACATGATAGAGGTATAAGCGATATCTGTACTAAAAACCCCAAATCGTTAATGTTTCTCCACAATATTGAAAATAGGTTTTAAAGAACACTGTTATTTGATAACTCCATTCCTTTATCCTGGAAATATCCAAAACGTGTAACGTTTCTGTACAAATATGGGCCACTAACGAAGTGGAGATCAAATCGGATGCCTTGTATGCAATTCAAGAAAGTGCTGAAGAAATTTTAAAAGCACAATCCTAGAAATCATCCAAAGACCTGGCCAACATAGAACATTATACATAAGAAACAACAGACACAATCTGCAAATCCTTATTCTTTGAAATAGGATACACCAGTGAGAAAAAAAAATAGCGGGAGGGGGAGAGGGGACAGGCGCGCAGACAGTAGTCAGTAGCATTATCGTCATTATAGATTAACACATTTTAATTTAATTATAATTTTTCTTATTGTTCGATTAATCATTGTGTTAATTATTTATATATTCATTTAATTAAGCCCGTACAGTGATGCCTCGAAATAAAATTCTTATTCTTTCTACTTTTGTTCTCATTACATCTTATATATACATGTTTTGCAATATTGTTGTTGGATCTGTGCTGTTGATAGTATTGATTGCTCCTTAAGAATGCGAGTTACAACTTCTCTGTCCTCAAATTATTGCGTCATCCTCATTAGAGTGAATAAATTAATAATTCTTCATGTGTTTCTTTTCAAATATTTTGGACCCGAATCAATCTTTCTATCTGTGTTTCTTCAGCCTGGCTATATGATTTCTTCATCTCTTAGTTTCAATAGCCTTCAGGTTTTATGATTTTCTCATCTCCTCTTGGCTTCCTTCAGGCTATATGTTTTCCTCATCTCCTCTTGGTTTCCTTCAGGCTATATGACTTCCTCATTTTCTCTTGCTTTCCTTCAGGTTATATGATTTCCTCATGTCCTCTTGCTTTCCTTCAGGTTATATGATTTCCTCATTCCTCTTGGTTTCAATAATATTTTCTATATTACTTTGAATGCTCGAAATTTGTCTAATTTCCAGTAGGCACTGACTATTGATTTGATATCTTCATTCTTCTGAAGATATTGTCCATTTCTATAATTTATTCTGTAATCCTCCATACTGACCTTCTACCATATCTCCCCATTCTGCGAGTTTCTTACTAATGTGAAGGTATTATGAAAACGCTTCCTCTCCTAATATGATAGGCAATAACATTCAGGTCCTTTACAAACCGGCCTATAATTTATAAAACAAACAAGAAATTTATAAATACCTAAATATATATATATATATTTTTTTATTTTTATTTTTACAAAAAAAAACATTTATAAATAATAAATTAGAAATGATATCTTTTGCTTAATTAGTACAAAATATAATAAGACTTATTTATATAGGGTAGTTCAATCACCAAATAAGTCACAATCTAGAATAAAATGTCCACTAAGTGCATCAGTCACCTCTACTAAACACAATAACATTTACATCAGGCGTCTCCACTAAAAACAAAATGTTCATCAATCACCTCCACTAATAACAAAATGTGCATCAGTCACCTCTACTAAACACAATAACATTTACATCAGGCGTCTCCACTAAAAACAAAATGTACATCAGTCACCTCTACTGAACACAATCACTTTTACATCAGACATCTCCACTAATAACAAAATGTTCATCAGTCACCTCTACTAAACACAATAACATTTATTGTGTTTAGTAGAGGTGGCGCTGTACTATGCACAGCACGTTTTTACTCAAAAGTTAAATTCAGTAAAAAGTTTGAGAGTTGAAAATAATAATTGTGGGAGAGAGTGCGGGATATTATTTTAAATAAACATATTAATTTTTTAACTTACACGCCGGGATTATCAAATCAGTTAACCTCCTCACCCCTCTGAGATTTAGCGGCGGTGTGATGGTGGGAAGAGTAAACAATCTAATAAAACAAAGTTCAATATTGTGGAGGGGGGGAAGCGCGAATTAAAGATTTGACTTTTTGTGGAAGGGGCTGGTCTCACATCGATCCCATGTGAATGAGTTTATAAATATGGTTATTTGATATTTTTTGTTAAATAAAATCCTCGGAAATATTCCCTTAGAGCTTAAAGATGCGTTTGGATTCTCCATGAAAGAACATGATTATTTAAAAAAAAAGGCTAACATGAAAGTCGGCGCCGTCAGGTAGGGAGGGGCCTTTTTTAAATTGGCACGCCTTAAACTGAAAAACTCCTCCAGTTCAGCTGTTGACGTGAGTCATCCCGTATGTTTCCATATCCACAGTGGAAGAGCCTAATTAACATATCGTGGTCTTGTTAACGAGTGCTAGTGCTTACTAAACTTGAACAGTGCTGTTAGTGTTTTCAAGGATGTCTCTAACAGGAGGAAGAGCTCATCAGCCTCATGCATTACTTGCATTAGTGGTCAGTCAGGGATTTTTTAGGGCAATTCTCTCTGAAGTTAGTGTTTTCAAGGATGTCTCCAACAGGAGGAAGCGCTCATCATCCTGATGAATTACTTGCATTAGTGGTCAGTCAGGGATGTTTTAGGGCAATTCTCTCTGAAGTTAGTGTTTTCAAGGATGTCTCCAACAGGAGGAAGCGCTCATCATCCTGATGCATTACTTGCATTAGTGGTTAGTGAGGGATGTTTTAGGGCAACCCTCTCCTATTGACGTAGCCAGAGAATGTTGTATATCCTGTCTTCAAGTCCCATTTGTTGTTGGTTGTTGGTAGATCCCACAAATATTACATCGGTATAAATAAGAAAGTGTGCTCCTTGGTTTACTAGTCCCTCTTTCAGGGAGTTGCTCCCGAATTGATTTTTTGTACAGACAGTCTCTGAAGATCAGTTGGTTCGAATCTATGAATGAACATAGAACTGAAAAAGAACAAGGGGACCTACGTTGTGACAAGCATACTAGCTTAACTCAAATCCATATAATTTATTGTAGAGAGCTTATGAGCCGAAGGTTAACATCGTCTATCCCACTATCATTATCATCATCAGTGAGTAGCATCATCGTGTTCGATGATCGCCAAACTTGATATTGTTGACTGTAACCCCGAATACTTTTCTATCTTGGGCCAGGGTTTTACATTCTTCTATGGTTGATATCTGAAGCCAATCCTTGATGTCATCAAAGCATGTTCTTCTTGGTCTACCTCGTTCTGTTCCTTTTTCTATAACATGAGGACGTGTCCGGTGAATTTCAATTTCTTTTCTCGAATCATATGACATTCAAATCTATTTTTAACTCTGCTCCGAAGGATTTCCTTATTTGTAACTTTCTTATCTGTAACTTTATTTCCTTATCCCATTATACAGGAAATAAATCCTTATAGCGCGTTTTTTATGAAAAAAAAACACCCACCAGAAAACGCTATTATTTAGAAGGGAAAAAACTGTGTGTTCGATCATTAGAATCCTGCATATAAGATATGTTGGGTTAATGGAAGGCAAAAGACAAGTCTTATTTTATCCTCTACTCGAAAAAGATAAAATTTAATCAAAGTTTCGTTTTCTCTTTCAAATATTTGATGTTTTTCCAGGAACTATTTTTCATATATTATGATGTCGGCATTACTGTCCCTAATCCTTCTCCTCCATATTTTTCTGTCTTTAGTCTCCAAATTTTTTGATTTTCCATCTAGCAGATCTCCATTATTTATTTCCATGTCTACCTTGGTATTTTTCATTCTTTTTTCCTTCTTTTTCATTTCTTTCCCACTATCTAATTACCTATTTCCCAATAGAATTCACATCATTCTTGAAATCATATAATTTCGCAAGTTTCATGCAAACCTGTAGTCCTGCTAAATTCGTTCCTGACGACTCATAATTACAAATTCGCTAAAACAAACATAATCCTCGCCTATCTCTCAGTGCTGTTGTTTATTCTTATTTGATGGACATTTCATTTGTTTGTTGCATTTCAGAATAATTAAAAATTTATGATTAAAAGTGCAGTATAAATTATTCATCTATATGAAATAAAATATTCACTATCCAATTAGCTCATCAGTTCATAAGGAAGAGAGCTTCCGCGAAGAGAGTTGGCGTTCGAGAACCGTGTTAATTATTGCAGATATTTTATGTTTTTTTTTTTAAGGAAAAGAGAGTGGCCATAACTCGTTCAAAATATTTGTATAGAACTAGGATTCCTCTCAAATCTGCTCACTAAATCAATCTGAGAAAAATCCTAGGTTTTATCTCTAAACTAGCGGTTTTGCCCGTGCTTCGTTTACAGCCTCTAGCTTGGCGCCTTAGAGGCATGGCCGCTCCCGTACTAATAGTATTTTATGATTTCCCTTACAAAAATAACAAAATGTACG
>CM022884.1:99496-125034 GCA_012654025.1 Pachypsylla venusta | reverse complement strand
CATTTAAAGTCCCTTTGCCCGGGATCTTGGAATCCATTCAAATGTTCTTCTCTCTACGTGTCCCCGAATTTATTTTACGATTCCCTTCTGATTTGCTTTTTGGAACAATTAAAGGAAATCAAATGTCAATGTCAATTCCAATGCTAATTAGATAATTTCTATGAAATTAATTAGCCATCGACTTGAAATTAATGCAAATGACATGTGAATTATTCATACATAATAAGTAGGTACGAATGTGTGGCCTATATGAAGTAGTTATACGAAGTTCTCTTGATTAAATGGCCTCTATTTGGCGCCGAGTGGCCCAATATAGTCTAACAACTGATCATCTAATTATATGAATATAAAGAATATAACTATATGAATATAAAGAATATAATTAAATGAATATAATGAATAAAATTTAATGAATATAATGAATGTACATACGAAATTTCATAAAAATGTATTAAATTTAGATATTTTATTTAGGATGTTTGCTGTCATCTATACTTATAAAATTCAAAGCCCAGTTGGTATACTGATTGAATGATAATCAACGTAGCTCCACGATGGCTAAACCTGGAGACTTGAAATTTGAACTGGTGTATTCAACGTGGTATGATCGTTGGCTAAAGTCGAGGTCTTTATTCACGATCTCTCCTCATCACTCATATGAGGTCTCCTTAAACCTTATTGCTGATTCCTGTTATTGAAAGATACTGACCACACCCGACGTTGCTTAACTTCAGTGATCTGACTGGAACTGGTGTATTCAACGTGGTATGATCGTTGGCTGAGAGTTGCTTTCTGATTTCTTTTACACTGGTATACACGGCGGTGAGTGTGTCACCCTCAAATAACATCTTACAATCTCATGTATGATTTACATTTCCTCGTGGAAAGTTAGCAAATCATAAATGGATTGGAAGTAATTACGCCTTTAGTTAAAATCTCGTGACGATTGCAAAGGTCCATTTTGAAAATAATAAACCAAAAAAGCTTTAAACCATCAATTAATAACAGAGCGAAAAAAAATGTGAAATCGCGTCTTGTGTTTAATTTAAAATTAATTACGAAGCACACCAACAATAATTATTATTTTACAATTCGAATAATTAATTAATTAGTGAAATAATAAACCAATAAAATAGAGTTTATTTTTATTGCTTCCCAGAATGAGACTATTAAATAAATATATTCATGAAAATTTCAGTAAGGTAATTAAAAATAAAATTAATTAACAAAATATTATTTTATTTTAATAATTATAATACAATATATACCCTGTGCCCCGTGGTGCGATGGTTAATTGTTCTTAACACGCAAACTATATCTTATATACAGGGTGATGTATCTAGATAACTAGATAACAGGGCCATAAAACTACTGAAACAATATTAAAACGGTCTAAATAATAAAAATATGAGCAATAACTTAATTTAATTATTTTGATTTATTATTTTCCATATAGAAAATAACAATCACAATAAACGTTGTATTTCTTTTTTAATTCGGCTTAACGTTTTTTAACATCTATTGGTCATTCAAGACGGGGGTTTTACCCTCCATACCCTTCCTACGCCCATGCCTAATCATTCTTTAATCGCGCATTTTTTCAACTGAATTTTTTAACCACAAACCTTATTGACTATGTAAGAGTCATTAGTGATAATGGCGTTTAGTCAATTTAAAAAGAAAAGATTACAAATTACAGAAGAAGAAAAAAAATTACAAATATTTTACAAATGGTATACAAAAGTACAGTCATTTTACAAATCCATTCAGCATTACTTCACATACAAATTCATATATCAATAGAATGTCCCCCCCCCCCCCCCCCAAAAAAAAATACACTCCTTGAAAATTTTATATTTCACACTTCAAGGTACGAGAATCCAAAAATAGAAAAAGCTATACTTTCGTAACTTATCGTTAACCATTTTCAGAGTAGCTCTTGGAAGCTTCATAATTTTAAGAACAATAGATTGCAAAAGTATAAATGCGCCCTCAGTCGTTTCGTTGCAATCAACCACATCGGTTGCTCAGTTGTTTACAAAGAAGTCAACAACGCGTGATATTTCCAATCCATGTACTTGAAATTCCTGACGTTATTCAACTTCAATTTTTGTTACATAACCCTAATTTGGATCACATCACATGGGACATCATTGTCCTTCATGTTACCATCATGGTCAAATATTATTCACTGTGTTTCAGAGGTGTTTTTAACCTCTGACACATGACAATATGGGTTGTTACTCAGGAACCAGGGTGGCAAGATCTGTTGCGCCCGTGCTTCGCTACGATTCTTATATTGCTATCTTTATTTTGTCCGTAAAAGAAATCCTGCCTTTTCTTTTTTTTCATTTTGTCTGCATCACCATCCTGTTTGATTTGAAAACAAAAATTTCAAGCACGCCAACATTGTTGGAGTACTAATTTATAAGTGGGGGTTCTATTAGAATTATTTGATTTGCTAAGTGGGGAATTCAGTCAAATAAGGGTTCAGAGAAAGATATGTGGGATTTCAATTAAACCAAGAGTACTGAAGAAGCCAGTGGAGAGTGTAAGGTATAACCTCAAAGAAGATTTTAGATCACAAAATATACAAATACTAGCTGTTTTCCCGAGCTTCGCTACGGTTCCAAATTCAATAACAATTTCGAGATCGCGAAATTAAATCTTCTCAATTTTATATTTTTGGTGGAACCGACCCCCAGAGTGAACACGGCTCCTATTTAGAAACTTCTATATTTTTCTCAAGTATATGACTTTTTGTACTTCGGAACACCTTTGTATCAATTTCAGCTTTCTCGCCCATCCCAAAGTGGTACTTCTCAATTCCGATTTTTTGGTGGTGAAAACCGTCCATAAATCGGGGAGAAACCGGAAATTTTCAAATTTTATATTTTTTATGGGGTCCTTATATACTGTTTTGGGGGGACTATTCTCGGTAATTTTTCGTTATCTCTTTTAGTTTGCCCCAAAAAAAAGTTGCAAAAAGACCCATTAAATAGCGTCATATTTGGCGGTAACTTGCTCCTACTTGAACTTTATTTTTTGTCTTTCTTATTACGCACCTACATACTAAAAAGGAATATGTGTGCCAAGTTTCAAGTCTCTATCTCTACGTTTAGCCATCGTGGAGCTACGTTTATTATCAGTCAGTCAGTATACCAACTGTGCTTTGCTTTTTATAAGTATAGATAGATGACTTTCAGAATTAAAAAAAAAAACATTTCTAATACTTGGTTGAACTATCGAAAACAAGAAATAATGAAAAAATTGAGTGAATTTGAAAAAAATTTTTTTTTGGTTTTTACTGATATTTCAATTATTATATTTTTGTATAGAAAATCGGCACTAATAGTTCTGAGAACTGTATACATCAGTTACTTAAAATGGGCACCATTTGGCCCCGGGTGACCCAATAGGACCTAAAAACTATTCCGCCATTTGTATGAATATAATGAATGTGCATACAAAATTTCATCAATGAAACTTTGTTCAATAAAAATTATTTGGAAGACAGATGGAACCTGCACAGATATCAAAATGAGCTGTTTAAATTTCTTTTTCTTCTTGAAACGTAAAACATCCAATCCTGAGAGTGTACTTTTTGGTTCCTTGGTCGATTCGAAAGGCTATTGAATAATAATTATAATAAAGGGATTAGCATAGCAAATAAGATAAAAAAAAAGTAATATTAACATTTAGCCATGTTCTTGTAACATTCTAATTTAATAGAGAAAACGATTGCAATTGCTTTGACTGAACTGAACATATTAATATAAGTGCTACGTAGGAACATGATCTTAGAGAGATAGAAGCAAAAGAGAGAGAGAGAGAGAGAGAGAGAGAGAGAGAGAGGGAGAGCAAGAACAATTATAATAATAAAGAAATAATTAACCTATAAATTACAACATGAATAATGTCATAGGAACTACAGAGTACATGGTGTTTGAAAAGAATAGAAACATAATTTTATCTCAATGATAGAGAGAAAAAACTCTTTATAATCCCCAATAACTCTCGAACTCCTTGTCCGATTTTGTTGAAACTTTGTATGGAGATTTACAAGCATTATGTTTAAGAATTTTCATGTTACACTCGGCCTTGATAAATACAAAAGGATCCTACGATGCAACTTAAAAAAAGCCTTATAAGAAGTAAGAGGGAAATATAATTATGGGATCGAAAATAATAATTGAACAACATTCATAGTCCGGAAGATGGGTTATGGTTTGCGAGACAAATTTATGCAATTACTAGCGGGTTTGCCCGTGCTTCACTACGGCCTCTAGCTTGGTGCCTGTGAGGCACGGCTATTCCCGTACTAATATTTTTTTATAATTTCTCTTACAAAATTCGGAAAAACGGCCGTCACTTGTTGAAAACGGTTGGGTAGTTTTGCGCAAACTATATATGAACTAAATTAAAGCTTGAAAGGCCTTCTAAAACTTTATCGCTTTGAGTTGGTATGTTGTCGTGACAAAATTAAGATATCGGACCATGACCGGCTAAAAATCGAAAAATCGGTCAAAACAGGCTGGTTATAAGTTATTCTGCAACCCCACTGGAGCGTTCCTCATTCCATCATCTTCCATACAGGCTGGATTTGACTCTAAGGACAACAAACTACAAGTCCTACGATAGTATTTACACGGGCCTAGGATCGTCACCTAATGAATCTGACTNAAAAATACTAAACACAATTATGCAAGTATTTTCAGAGCAAAACTTGATCCCAAGTATCAGTAAAGTACCCATTCTCTTCCGAACTAACATAGGGAAGTACTGTACGACCTCATTTCGGTCATGACAAGAAACCTCTGAGAGAATGCAGAATCTATAAAAGATTCCAAAAAACGGTCTCCGCGCGTATAAGATTTATACCATTTAACGTTGCTTATAATGAGATTTGGTATAAAGATTCTATTCTGTTATCTGATAGGTTAGGTTCATATATACGAACAGTTTCAGTTTAACTCAGTAGGTCAGAGTGGTGGATTCGTAACCAGAAAGCTTATTTCTTCGAATCCACATTTTTTTTTTAATTATAAAAATACCCGCTGAAGGGCTTATTATCAAAATACAATTGCTGGGAAAATGAGTTAGATATTTGATATGAGATGAAAATCCCTGAAATTATTGAATGAAGAATTGGATCTCACTCGCTCTAGAATTGTACACAGGACAGTATGAAACTATTCAGCTCTAAATTAATATCTTTAGTAATTTTTATAATCACAAGAGAAGATAAAATAATTTATCTGCCTTAGGTATTATGGTTTACTTAAATAATTTTCGAAAGAACGTAAAAAATATCACCCTATTTAGAGATAAACAAAAGATTCTATTTTATATGATATAAGGAAAGTACTATTAGGGGCAATGTTTTGTAATTGAGTTGTAACATATAGATTAGAAATAGCTTCATTTTGTGTCTCTAATAATTGAACATGATAATCAAAGCAATTCATATTGAAGATAATTTACCTAAACATAGTGTAGAGGACAGATATAAACATCTTGGCATTCTGAACAAAAAACTACTTTTTAAAACATTGAGATACAAGAGGCAGAAAGAAAGAGGGAGAGAGGCAGAGAGAGATGGGAAGAGCCACTGTCCTAGGCAAATTGTTAAATTTATTTTATCAAATTTTTATAATTTAAATAATTAATTAAGACAATATCGATTCGGATTAATTACAGCCAGCGTCTATGGCCTATGACACGTTGAATACACCAGTTAACGTTAGATTACTGAAGTTAAGCAACGTCCAGCGAGTTTGTACCATATGGGTGTCCATCTGTCCATGTGGGTTCGCGCCCTCATGATGCTGGCTATTTTTCCGGTCCAACCCAGGCTGAGGGTGAGGTCAATGTGGGTAGTTGGTTTGCAAGTTTCCAGCGAATGGAGGGTAAAACCCCTGTCTCGAATGACCAATAGATGTGAAAGAGACGTTAAGACAAAATAAAAAAAAAAATTCTAAATATTTATTATTTTAAGATTTTTTTAAGATAAAGTCAATAAAAATATATATATCTAATATTTTTATCACAAATAAAAAACTTCCTCCAAAGTGTCAGATGAGGGGAATGCTCCAAGTACACTTTTAAGATTTTATGTTTGATATTATGCATCCAAGAGTCACCGAAGGTGGAGTAAGCCATCTCCATTAGGTGACGGTCCTAAACCCGTAAAAATAAAGAAGGTTTGGTGTTAGGAAGGGCATCCATACTTCAAACCAAAGAAGGAAAGTCATCAGAAAATTACAATTTCTACGCATAGATGCTGTGAGAAGCAAGCGAGGGTTAGCGTGGCAGGAAAGGGAGAGTAGGCACTGAACAGAACAATGTGGCACGGTAAAATTAAGGAAAACAACGCCGATCACAAATATTTTGGGAAAAGTTGAAGTTAAAGGAATTAATCTTGGATGTACTGAAGAAAATATATTTCTATGTTTCTTTCATTCCAGAACGCCATGATAACATAATTTAAAGGTTCACTAGATAATAAAAATATAAACAAAAATGCTAAACACACACAAACACTTAATATAATATTCAACATGATTTATATAATTTAAAGGCTCAATTGATAATAAAAATATAAACAAAAATGCTAAACACACACAAACACTTAATATAATATTCAACATGATTTAATAGTTAAACACACAAAACACAGCTCATCCCAACTCATTATGGACAGGAAAACTAATGAACATGAATTATGACTTCACTTGATGTACAAACATGAAAGAATTATGAACTCCTCTTGTAAATGATTCTGAGTATGTAGATGAAAGATGAATGAACAGAGAAAGGCGAGAGGAGATATTTTAAGTATAATTTATCATAATTTAATATGTCTCATGAACACGGATAGTTTTTATATATATAAATAAAAAAAAGTGTTAAATAATAGACGAATGTGTTTTGTTTATTTAAAAGATAATTAATTTAGAAGTACAAAATATTATTTCTTTGGCTGAGATTTGAGTTTCATAATTATACAGAAATGAGTTATGATTAGAATTAGACTAAATGTTTAAGCCAACGATCATAGCACGTTGAATAAAACTAGTTCTCGCCAGATCACTGAAGTTAAGTAACGTCGGGCGTGGTCAGTACTTGGATGGGTGGCCGCTTGAGAACACCATGTATCGTTGGCTCTTTTTTTCCAGCCCAACCCAGGCTGGATGAGGTCAATGTGGGTTGCTGGTTTGCAAGCTTCCAGCGAATGGAGGGTAAAAGCCCGTCTTGAATGATCAATAGATGTTAAAGAGACGTTAAACCAATTTTTTTTAAAAAAAATGGTGATCTACGATGGCTAAACCGGTTTCACACTGAAATAATGCTCCAAGAAACAGTACTTACTTACTTTTACACTCAGAATACTCCCTAAATCCGAGAGCATATCATTTTAAATATAACTAGTGGATCAAGATGATCAGGTGTTCACGTTAGTGTTGTAGTCAATCTACAGTAATTGAGGAAACGTCTGATGATGAAAAATAAGTTTATCTCAATGTTAAATTACAAACTGTAAGGTGTACGAAGCATATGAAACGGTAAATTGAGCGAAGCGGCATCGTTTGATCAAACAACAGAAACATCGCTCTCGATTCATCTGCTGACTTCTAATGGACTTGAACAAACAAATGTTTGTTTGCTTTGGATTACATTGCTGGGGTTTTTGATGTTTTCTTAGATTATGATTGCTGGCTTTTGATGATGTGTATATTGTCATACTTTGTTCTTTTCATTATTTTCATAACACGATTTTTAATCATCCTATTCTATTAAAGACTCGATCCCTCTCAAATTGTGCGTCTAAATATTCATTTTTCGAATTCCGAAGCTCGTGAAAATTCTATTTCTAATCGACCATGATTTAGGTGTATTTCTTATTTGTAAAATTAAAAATAGAATCCGTCTTGAATGACCAATAGATGTTAAAGAGACGTTAAGCCAAATTGAGAAAAAAGGGTGCAAGAAATAAATATAATAAAATACCTTTCAGTCCATCGTTTGAAAGGTACAGACTCAGTAGCTCAGTTGTTAGAGGCGATGGATTGGTAACCAGAAGGCTGTTGGTTCAAATCCAACTCTATTCCCCTCTTCATATTATTAAAACATATGAAATCACCTTCCAAAATGGATTCGTCTCTTAACTAGCTGTTTCAGAGGCAACTCAAATAGGAAGTAATATCCCTATGGCCGAATAATTGCTTCAGAGGTAACTCAAATAGGAAGTAATAACCCTCTGCCCGAACAATTGTTTCAGAGGCAACCCAAATGCGAAGTAATATCCCTATGGTCGAACAATTGCTTCAGAGGCAACTCAAATAAAAAGTAATATCCCTCTGCCCAAACAATTGCTTCAGAGGTAACCCAAATGCGAAGTAATATCCCTATGGCCGAACAATTGCTTCAGAGGTAACTCAAATAGGAAGTAATATCCCTCTGCCCGAACAATTGTTTCAGGGGCAACTCAAATGGGTAATATACCTCTGCCCGAACAATTGTTTCAGAGGCAACTCAAATAGGAAGTAATATCCCTCTGCCCGAACAATTCTGTTCAGAGGCAACTCAAATAGGATGTAATATCCCTCTGCCCGAACAATTCTGTTCAGAGGCAACTCAAATAGAAAGTACTATCCCTCTGCCGAACAATTGTTTCAGAGGCAACTCAAATAGGAAGTAATATCCCTCTGCCCGAACAATTGTTTCAGAGGCAACTTAAATGGGAAGTAATATCCCTCTGCCCGAACAATTGTTTCAGAGGCAACTCAAGTAGGAAGTAATATCCCTCTGCCCGAACAATTGTTTCAGAGGCAACTCAAATAGAAAGTAATATCCCTCTGCCCAAACAATTGTTTCAGAGGCAACTCAAATGGGAAGTAATATTCCTCCGTCGAACAATTGTTTCAGAGGCAACTCCAATAGGAAGTAATATCCCTCTGCCCGAACAATTGTTTCAGAGGCAACTCAAATGGGAAGTAATATCCCTCTGCCGAACAATTGTCTTCGGAGGCAACTCAAGTAGGAAGTAATATCCCTCTGCACAACCAATTGTTTCAGAGGCAACTCAAATAGGAAGTAATATCCCTCTGCCCGAACAATTGTTTCAGAGGCAACCCAAATGGGAAGTAATATCCCTCTGCACAACCAATTGTCTTAAAAGTTAAAATATACATGATTTGTGTGTTTTTCTTTTGTTACAGATTCCAATAAAGGCGACCCACCAAAGTTGAACGTTAATCTTAGAAAACACAAACCCAATAGAAAACCGAGAACACCTTTTACCACTCAACAATTGCTGAGTTTGGAGAAGAAGTTTCGAGAAAAGCAGTACCTGAGTATAGCGGAAAGAGCCGAATTCTCTAGTTCCTTACAATTGACTGAGACACAAGTAAGTAAACAAAACTCTGCCAATGTGACACTCGGGTTTATTATTTTATTGGCTAAAAAAATACCCCCCCCCAATAAATTTGGGGGCATTTTTTTCCTCGTGACGATTTCAAATCTGGGGCGTAATTAGACCTCAAATTTGTCATACATATTTGAAGTTTCTGGCTCTTACCATTCTCTTTTTAGACACGATTAATGAAAACCGCTAAAAAGCGGTAAAAACCGCCAGCGGTATATTTGATTGCACCCAAATGTTTCCAACCTTACTAAGATCCCTAATGTAATATAAATATACATACCAAATTTCAAGTCTCTAGCTCTTACCATTCTCTTTTTACAGAGGACTAGTGAAAAACGCTAAAGAGCGTCAAGGGTGTACCCGAAAGTAGGTACACCCTTGGCTGGTGAACCCAAAAGTTTCTGGGCACAATTAGAGCCCAGATGGGACCTATATACTAAATTTCATACTGACCATATACAAAAAAAAACGTTTTTTTTTTAAATTCGATTGTGGATTCTACTTCGGAAGGGGGTCTAGACCCCCTTCCGAAATTTCAATCTTTAATGAAAATTCCCTTTGCACGTGACCTATAATATTAAAAAAAAACATCAACAACAACAGCAGCAACAATAAAAACAACATCGCATTCCATGATAATCATTTTCAGGTGTTAGTCCTGACTTGGCTGTCAATGCTTCGGACCCCCCCCCCCCCCCCCCCGAAAAAATCTTGGGTACAGCCCTGGCCAATTCATTGTGATTTTAAAGAAAATCAAATCTATTCTATTCCAAATTTCTAACCATCTTTTTCCTTCTTCTCGTTTCAGGTTAAAATTTGGTTTCAAAATCGTCGAGCTAAAGCTAAACGACTTCAAGAAGCCGAAGCCGAAAAAATCAAAATGTCTCTGTACGCTGCACGGCCTCAACTCTTGTACGGCTCCGCCGGTCCTTCTCCTCATCTGCATCAGTATTTCCAACATGCGTCTTCAGAAGCTCTTCTTCATAATCCTCATGCATTTGGAGCACTGATAGGAAGACATCATCCGATGGCACAATTTATGCAACCAATTCCTCAAACGTCACCTGTAGGAGGTCCTGATATGAAATCTTCACCACGTCCCAGTCCATCTCCAACGATGACCTAGGTTTAAGGTTCTCAAAATTGAATCAATATTAAAAAAGCAATGACACTCATTAAGGTTTTCCAAATTCATCAGCGGGTTCAACAAAGCTAGTTCGGGTTTGAGGATCTTTTTGGAAATACATCTGCATAAAATTCTGTGACCAATTCTGTGGTTCATTCTTTCCAAAAATGAATCTTTGAGCCGACTAAGAAAAAAATACCATCTTACCCCCTCAAAATTTGATATTTCAAGTTCCAAGTTGCGGGGAATTCAAAATCATCTGCCACTTTGCATTGACCGATTTTAAGGAAATTTTCTATTCCGTTGGACATCTAAATGGTTCACGAAAGTAACAGAAACGGCGCCTAATTGGAAAAAACACTGTATTTGTAACTACCAGTTAGAAAAACGTTCGAGAATCTTTTGGATCTCATTTGAGGGTGTTTGTATCAAGGGAATAGGAGTTGCAGAACACGAAAAAAGAATCACTTTTTACAGGTGTAACTTTTTTGTTTACGCCTTAGTTTGGGAGTTATCGCTAAAAACGTGATTTTCTTTGATGAGCTCATAACTCCTTTAAAAATGGTCCAATTTTCAAAAATAAAATGATCTGAAAAGCTAATTTTAAGCTGCATTTATTTAAATCTTGCTTCGAATCAATGTAACAAAATGGCGGCCATTTGAAATTTTTAAATTCTTTTTTCATGTTCTACAACTCCTATTTCCTTGATACAAACAGCCTGAATCACCCCGTATACCTTATACAAATGTAAATCGTCAGGGATGGTGGACGAAACTACGGATTCTATGTATCTTAATACGTAAAATATCAAAATTTTCAGCAGGGGGAAGTTTACAAAAAGCCTATTTGTGAATGATTCAAACTGAAATCGCCTTTTTTTTGTTACTGGCGTACCATCTTGCGTTGCTACCAACAATATGTCGTGACAAGGTTAAGAATCCACTGGTCAGCAGCCAACAATATTAAAATTATTTCTGAAGCATTCTTCATGACGATGTATATCATCATCATCATGTAAAAGTAAATCATACAATACCCTTCAACCCTTCCAAATCCCTTCTAAAAGAAAAAGAAGGAATGTTTATATTAGATATACAAAACAGATCACAACAAATCCAGGCTCCTTCGGGGATGAATATCTCATCATAATAAATGTTTGCCCCCTCTCCCTCCCGAGAAAAACCATTTTCCAAATCTGCCTAAAATGTTCATCCATTATGGTTAATGATAGTTGAAGCCTTTACAATATATGTCATGAAGAATGTTGAACATCATTGCCAAATTGACCTTTGAAACTTTGAGAGTTGAAAACTTGATGTAAACAAACACACTGATTATCTAGCATAAAAGATGGTGAAGTCCAGTGGCGGACTTAAACTTTCGCCATCCCTAGGCAACTTGCCGCTTCTATTTTGACAAGACATGAACCCTTGGTCTTGGTCCTCGGAAACGAAAATGTGTTGATAGCCCTTGTTTGGTTGCACCTAAAGATGCTACTCAATTTTTTTTATTTATTTATTTAATTTATTTTTTATCTGTGATTTTTCTATTATTTTTTTTTCTTTCTCCTTTATTTTGTATTTTTCCCCTCCTTTCTTCTATTATTTGAAATCTACATTTCAGTTTATGTATAGGCAATGTCATGTATAATGTTCATGCATAGGCTATGTCATGTACAATCTTTATGCATAGGCAATGTCATATATAATGTTTATGCATAGGTGATGTCATGTATAATGTTTATGCATAGGCAATGTCATGTATAATGTTTATGCATAGGCAATGTCATGTATAATTTTTATTCATAGGCAATGACATTTATAATGTTTATGCATAGGCAATATCATGTAAAATCTTTATGTAAGCAATGCCATGTATAAAGTTTATGTATAGGCAATGTCATCTATAATGTTTATATATAGGCAACGTCATGTATATTGTATTGAAAGTTCCTTTATCTCATGTTTTTAAATTGTAACTTAATAATGATGTAAATTTGTAAACTAAATATCAAACAACTGATAAAGTTTGCTCTCAATAAATATTTAATAATTATAATACATCTACATATAATCAGTGGCGGCTACTCTTTAAAGTGTTCCAGCACTTTAAACAATCCAGTCCCCCCACACAAAATAATACAGAAAATAAAGCATAAAAATATTTCATTTGTAATTTAATTTTATACCTACCCTAAGTATTCTTCTTCCCCCCAAAAAAAGGGGAAAAGCTTGAAAAAAATATCCCAGGGACACCTTATACGATATAAGGTGTCCCTGAAGTCGGGGCTCAAACGAAAACCCAAGGTTCCCGTCTAATGAAATGGACCTAATTTGAATCGTCCGATTTTATATATTATCTTCTTTCTCTTTTGGGTCACTATTATGAGACACTTCTATATTTTGTTTTGTCTTTCTCGGTGTGATCATTACTCTGAAATCAATTATTAGTAATAAAACTACTTGTATTAATAGTACTTTTAATTCATTTACTGATATTAGCTATATCACTTTTTCTAATAATATTAAATATATTATAATATCTTTGTAAAATTACCTACCTACATATTTTGTACATTTCTGTTTATACTGCTAAAATTACAATATTGTTATGATTCTTAATATTAGTTTGTAAAATTCAAAAAGATCTCAACTTTTTTTTATTTCTTTATTAAAAAAAGTCTCCTTGTTTTTGTGGGTGTGGGGAGGTCTTATGTAAGCATTTTGTTGTGCAAGATAAAGAAGAGAGCATTCATATAAAATAGAGAAGATAAAAAAGATTCGTAGCGAGCGCCTATGGCACGTTGAATACACCCGTTTCCGTTGGATCACTGAAGTTAAGCAACATCTAGCGAGGTTGTAACATGTTGGTATCCACGTAGGTTCGCGCCCTTTTGCCGGCCCAATCCAGTGATGCTGGCTATTTTTCCGGCCCAATCCAGGCTGGGTGAGGTCAATTTGGGTAGCTGATTTACAAGTTTCCAGCGAATGGAGGGTAAACCCCCGTCTCGAATGACCAAATAGATGTTAAAGAGACGTTAAGGCAAAAAAAAATCGTCATATTGGATATCTTTCATTTCAGGTTTTAGATATCAAATGAAGAAAATCGGTTTGAAGTTTTTTATAACGGTACTCATACAGTGAAAATAATATGTCCCCAAGGAACTCTAAATAAAAATGATACTAAAAAAAAATCCAAACTTTAAATAGAATTCAATTTGAATTGGTGTTAAGAATATTCCATTTGAATTAAAGGTTAAGAAATGTGAATATTAATGATTGATATCCTTATAAGTAATGTGAATTGTATTATAGAATCAGTACATCTCCTTGAAATCTACTGATGCGTTCTTTTGGGGCAAATTTAAAGGCGACCCGACTTAGGACTTAATAATGCATTTGCTAATGTGAAAAGGATTATTTATTTTTTTGTGTATAATTTGAGGACTGCTTGGTATTCGAATTTTGGAATTACTGTGAGCCACAAACAAAAGGTACCTATCAACAAAAAGAGAATCCCCTCCCCCGGAATAGTGGGGATTCTCACCCCCCACCCCCACCACATTTCTGATCAACCTCCCCTTGTGTGTATTTTAATTGTACAATAAGATGATAAATGTTATTAATTAAAGTATTATAGATTTCCAATTAATAATTAATTAATTGTAATTAATCTCAGTGTAGATGTTAATAAAATAAAATTATGAAATTTTAAAATGATACCTAAAATACAAAGGCTTGTTTCTTGTTTTCTCCGCCTGTCACTTCCAAAGGTTCAAACCTGACATCAAAAGCGAACTGGCGCTGATTAAAATTTATTACAAAAAAAAAAAGCTCGCGTCAAAAAGTGATGAGCTATAAGCACGGACTTGTCGGATATCTTACCATTATGTAAGGGCAAAACGTGCAACAACGGACGAAAATAATATGGCCCTAAGCAACTCTTATTTTTTATAAGAGAAGGATTATTTTCTGTCGTGTACCAAGAATCTTCACAAATGGTTAATGGGGCAGAGTATATAATGAAGCGATCAACAGAAGCAAGGCAGCTTCATTAGGTGACTGTCCTAATCCCGTGTAAGGCATGCAGCCTTTGAAAAACGCTGCTTCAAACTAAAAATGGAAAATCATCAGCATTTTTTCGAAAAAGGCGAAGGCATACCCTTTAAACGATGCAGAGTTTTACGTTTGGATACCGTGGCAAGAAAGGGTACGGTTATAGAGAGAAACAATTTTATTTTTAAAAGCAAAGGTACAAGTAAGAGAATAGACACTGATCAGACGGATGTTGGTATGCTGGAATTAAGCAACTCTGACCCGAAATAAAATGAAGAAAAGGAGAAATATAGGTAAGTAGTCGCAGAATTATAAATAAAAATTTTGAGGGGGGTATTTTTTTTTTCTTTCTTTCCGTGGCGATTCCAAAGGTTCATTGTTGAAAATAATAAACCAAAAACGTTGGGTATGACTCCGGGTAGAACCGTAGGGTCCCATAGTTGTGGGATTTTTGTAGCGTGCGGCGTGACACATCGCGGGAAAAATCCCACCAACCATATTTTTATTTTTTCCACTTCTCTTTTGTTATGTTTTTAACTTTTTATGTTTACTTATTAACTTTATTGACATATTTTAACCCCCCTCGACAGGTTAGGAAACGTTTTTACGGACATTCCTTTATTGCTTGAGCAAAATTTTTTTTTCCCCAAACGGGAAAAATATTTTGAACGTGAGATTTTTCCCTTGTTCGAGGACCCTACGGTTCTCCCCTAAGTCAGACCCCAAAAACGTTTTACAATGTCTTAATCGAAGGATTCGGTACAAGGCCCGAATGAGAACAAGTTTCTACAGGAGCCAAGTTTTACGGGACCCAATTTTTGCGGGAGTCAATCTCGGGTTGCGGGATTCGGCACGAGATCCGAATGGGGACAAGTTTTTATGGGAGCCACTATTGTAACATTCCGGAGGATTTTCATTTCGTTTGTAATGTTTAATGTAAGCGTCAAAATGAACATTCCCCAAACCAAAGAGACTAGGAAACGTTTTGATCAGCCATGCATGCCTCGATGATGAAATAATAGTGGCTCCCGTAAAAATTGTCTCCGGTAAAAACATGTCCTCATTCGGGCCTTGTGTCGGGTACCTTAATCAACGTGATGTGCAGTCAAGATTTAATAACTGTAATGGTTTGGGACAATTAATGTGACCCGATAGAAAATTGTCAGATCAAATGGCCCACGTCGATTTTCAAGATGTCCAAGAGGTGATAATAGCTTTTATGGAAAGTAATAATAGCTCTTAGCTTCAAAGCTCACTTTGAAGACATTACGCAAAGAAGATATACAAGCCTGCGCATGATCTTTAGATTTCCTAAATTGATACACGACCCAGATGTTATCATGTTACTGTTCCAAGCCCTCGTGCGATCAGTTCTTTAATACGGATCAATTTTATGGACCCCGGAAAACCAAGGTTGCCAGAAATCCAAAGAGGGTCTGTAGGTTTTCTCTTTTGTTCATTATTTTCAATAATGAACCTTTGGAATCGTCACGGGGAAAAAAATACCCCCCCTCAAAATTTGATAATATACGTTTCAAGGTACGTAGAATCAAAAAATTGAATAAAAAAAAAATCCGTTTGTCGGCCGCGCCGTCCGCCGTGATGGGCACTTTTGCCAATTAGCGTTGACCGATTTGGATGAAATTTATTACACAGGTCCCATCTGAGCTCTAATTACGCCCCGAAACTTTTGGGTGCAATCGAATACACCCTTGGCGATTTGTGTCGCTTTTTAGCGGTTTTCAGTATTGCTGTCTAAAAGGAGAATGGTAAGAGCTAGAGATTTGAAATTTTGTATGTATGTCATATTTTGGGTCTTAATTAGCTCCGAAACTTTTAGTGTCACATTGGCAGTGTTTTTTTAAAAACCTTTTCCAACAAAGAAAATAATTTCATCCCCACTACATTGAGTATGGGTTATTGATGGACCACCTCCAACTTGACTCCTTGGAGATGAGAAGGAAGGATGCACAAATGACAGTTTTGAAGAAAATTTGTGAAGGGTCAATCATCAATATCTAATTGAACGTGCATCCTTGAGGATACCAGATGCAAGGATCAGGTCTCCCTGTGGTATAGTAGGGAGATTTATATTTTCAATCAGTCCCAACGAGAGGGGGAAGGGGGGAATCCCCCCGGGCTCGAGATTTCCGGAGGGGCCCGGTGAGAAGGCTGTAGGAATATTTTTTTTTATTCGCTAGATATAATAATTATAATGAGAAAACTTCGCATCATGGGCAATATGATAAATAACGAATTTGAACTAAGTATTTTTAATAGAATTGCGTATATTGGTGAGGTATTTCACA
Organism: Pachypsylla venusta; assembly: GCA_012654025.1. NCBI lineage: Eukaryota > Metazoa > Arthropoda > Insecta > Hemiptera > Aphalaridae > Pachypsylla > Pachypsylla venusta. The sequence continues at coordinate 108,116 of CM022884.1, read as the reverse complement.
ATAGTTTCAATTCAAAAATTGCACGTGTCATTTAGTAGGCAGGCATGCTCAAATGTGCGCGCGCATCCAACTCGATTGAAGAACTGCTGCACAGCTGCGAAAGTCAGTGATGGAAAGGGAGGTAAACACAAACAAACGAACTGTTTTTATAGTTAATAATCAAAGACGAAAGTACACGTTATCGCTGCGAATAAGAGCCCGGATTTTCTGTCTACGGCCCTGTGTTCAATTCACCAATAATAAAAGCCATGTCCTTCCACAACGGTATGCCGGTGAAGCCGGAAAAATTCTAAGCGGTAAGACTACCGCGAGCGTCCGTAATTTCTGCATTTGTGACTGAATCTCGTCAGTATCAATGCGTTACGCTATTATTAAAGAAACATAAATTTGTTTTTCACGAGTCTTAATTCAGCCAGTGTCTATGGCACGTTGAATACACCAGTTCCCGTTACATCACTGAAGTTAAGCAACGTCCAGCGAGGTTGTGCCACGTAAGCTTGTGCCCTTCGTGATATTGACCATGTTTCCGGCTTAACCAAGGCTGGGTAAGGTCAATGTGGGTAGCTGGTTTGCATGTTTCCAGCGAATGGAGAGTGAAACACCCGTCTCGAATGACCAATAGATGTTAAAGGGACTTTAAGGCAAATTAAAAAAAAATAAAAAAATTATGAAGGTTGAAAATTACTATATCTTCACTTGAACATCATCACTAGCTCCGATGATGTTCTCAGGAGAGGACGAAACTAGTTAGCTCTTTAACATGTTTAATATATTTTAGTCAAGTGAAGATATAGTAATTTTCAACCTTCATTATGGTTTTACTTGACATAGTATCCCAATTTAACCAACTTAAAAAAAAAAATGTCTTAAATAACAATGAAAAAACTTCAGACGTTAGATATGTGTCCTCTATATAGCCTATTAACATAACCGAGTAAATTTCCGCTGCACGGGGCCAAATGGGAACCATTTTAGGTGGGTGAGATATACAGTTCACAGAGCAACTCATTTTATAACATAGCCAGAGCCGACATCTGTCTTTTCAGTTCACGTAAGAAAGAAACGCCCATAGCTGATCTACCTGCAGAATGTCATTTTTATGTCGCTCGCAAATCAATCAATTAGCAAGATACTAATAGACAAGTTATCTGATGAGAAGAGATAAGATAAATTGGACCCTATCAGAGAGCAAACAAGAAGACTTCTAATCGTTTCAACAGTTTAATGAGATTAAAATATATTTTAATTAAAAGAATAAAATATTTTATCTTGAACATTTTATCTAAAAAGATTAAATAATGGTGACATACAGGGTGACTGCGGTGAAAGTAGTAGTTGACCCAACCAAGTGAGAAAGTAGTTGACCCCACCAAGTGAGAAAGAAGTTGACCCAACCAAGTGAGAAAGTAGTTGACCCAACCAAGTGAGGTCTATTGAGTTTCAACACCACCAAACGAATATCTATAATTTGAGAAAAACATTATGAGAAAGTAGTTGACTCATGACCCATCCAAGTGAGAAAGTAGTTGACTCAACCAAGTGAGGTCTATTGAGTTTCAACACGACCAGACGAATATTGAGCCATCGGGGAACTCGCGGCATGACATTATTTGAGTGACATGACTTATTATTTTCAATTATTTGAGTTACATGACTTGTTATTTTCAATTATTTGAGTTACATGACTTGTTAGTTTCAATTATTTGAGTTACATGACTTGTTATTTTCAATTATTTGAGTGACATGACTTGTTATTTTCAATTATTTGAGTGACATGACTTGTTATTTTCAATTTTTTGAGTGACATGACTCGTTAGTTTTAATTATTTGAGTGACATGACTTATTAGTTTCAATTAATTGAGTTACATGACTTGTTATTTTCAATTATTTGAGTGACATAACTTGTTATTTTCAATTATTTGAGTTACATGACTTGTTATTTTCCATTATTTGAGTGACATGACTTGTTATTTTCAATTATTTGAGTGACATGACTTGTTATTTTCAATCATTCGAGTGGCATGACTTGTTATTTTCAATTATATGAGTGGCATGACTTGTTATTTTCAATTATATGAGTGACATGATCCGTTAGTTTTAATTATTTGAGTGACATGACTTGTTAGTTTCAGTTACTTGAGTGACATGACTTGTTAGTTTCAATTATTTGAGGCACATGACTTGTTATTTTTAATTGTTTGAGTGACATGACTTGTTATTTTCAATTATTTGATTGACATAACCTGTAATTTTCAATTATTTGAGTGACATGACTTGTTATTTTCAATTTTTTGAGTGACATGACTCGTTAGTTTTAATTATTTGAGTGACATGACTTATTAGTTTCAATTAATTGAGTTACATGACTTGTTATTTTCAATTATTTGATTGACATAACCTGTAATTTTCAATTATTTGAGTGACATGACATATTTTCAATAACTAACCTTTGTAATTAACTTGAGCGGCACTTGACCGTTTTGGATGAATTTTCTTGGGCTAGGTATGTCTATACATGTTTATTATGCGGGACGATAAAAGTTTGTAGTTTTATTAAATACATCTTGCAATGAGCCCACCCTGTAAAAATAATTTCTTTGTCGTTACCACATCGTACACTTCGTACAGGTACCGTTGCTGCAGAATTCCTGTACCTTATTGCTACAGCTGCAATGATTCAGCCTCATTTTACTTTCCTTAGCCGAAGTTTTCGATGTCGAATTCTCAATGCGAAAACACGTTTTGAAGTACAAAGAACCCAAATCTCGAGTTTCAGCCATTGGTCTGTGTGTGTGTATGTCTGTGAACAAGATATCTCTAGAACGGCAAGTGCTAGACTTGGTATGTATGTCAGTTTTATGCCATGAACGGCAGAATAAGCTTTTGGTGGAAATCGAATATACCGTTTTTATCGGTTTCCGCATATCCTGCTTAAACTGAGAAAGGTAATAGCTAGAACTTTAATCTTGGTGCCTATTCATATCAATTTCATACAAGAAATTTAAGAATACAAATTAGGTTGAAGTGTAATATAGATTTNTAGGGCCGAGCGGTTGAAGGCACCTTATTGGCGTTTCCGCCTAAAACAAGAATGGAAAAGGCTAGAACTTGAAATTTGGTGCCTATTCATATCAATTTCATACAAGAAATTGAAAAATACAATTTAGGTTGAAGTGTAATATATTGATGACCGTTAGGTTTTCTTACAGCTCTTGTCGATTTCCTCTATATAAAAAGTGCATCCGTTCTGTTACCTCCTGGGCGATGTGGGAAAACAGAAGAAATCCAAACCTATTAAAGGGGACAAATACTGAAAGAGTTATCTCTTCAGGCAACTTCTTTTTTTTCTCCTTTGGCTGTTAGGCAATTATAATAAATGGTACGGAAAACCGTACTAGACTTTCTCTTCCTTAAAAAAAAAAACGTTTGTCCGTCGTACGCGGTGACGGGCACTTTTGTCACTTAGCGTTGTCCGATTTTGATGAAATTTGGTATATAGGTCCCATCTGGTCTCTAATTGTGCCCCCAAAACTTTTGGGTTCAATCGAATATATCCTTGGCGATTTTTCCAGTATTGCTATCTAAAAGGAGAATGGTAAGAGCTAGAGATTTGAAATTTTGTATGTATGTCATATTTGGGCTCTCAGTTAGATTCGAAACTTTTGGGTTCAATCAAATATACTGCTGGCGGTTTTAACCGCTTTAAAGCGGTTTTCATTAATCCTGTCTAAAAAGAGAATGGTAAGAGCCAGAGACAAATTAAGTAGGGTCCAATTACGCGTCAAAAGGAATGGAATGCCTCTTACTTTCAGTGCCCAGACCAACAAAAGATATTCATTTTTTTCTTAATTTTTTTGGTGCTTGTTAGTCTTATAGTTATAGTTTGGATGGTTCCACATCCAGACATATCAGTTTCTGTGGGTCCAAATTTAATCATATTAAAGCACTTCACCCCTCTACTGTTGTACAACACTTCAAGGACTTCCACGTAAGGAATGATTACTCTGCCTTAGTGGATACTTCCCCTCTCAGCTATAAAAGTGGTATTGTATCCAAAGATCAATTTGGAAATATGGACCCCTTATATCTGGGTTTCCTCGGATGTGACCATGTAACTTTTTCTCTTCTTCAAGCGTCTGAAAACTATGGTTGGTATTCGTGTTCATGATTTTTTGGGGTCATTAATTCCTTGTTCCTCTTTCTATTTCAGCAGAGACTTGAAAATCAAATTTGACTCACCAAAAGAAAACGGACTTACGACAAAAAAGGAGTTTGAGTTTTGATTAAGACAATTAATCGGCCAACGATCATACCAATACATCAAACCGCTAAAAAGATAGAAATAATTTTCCAAAAACACAGTATTGGGCCCCCAAAATTATACAGCAAATTTTCTTCATGTCCTAAATATGTATACCAAATTTCGTCAAAATCGGATGAAAATTGTGGCTTGTATCGCGTAACAAACAAACATACATAGTATACAGACACATATACAAGTGCGTTTCGGGATGCATACCGGGGTCAGCGACGGACAAATGATTTTTTCTTCTTCTTCAAGATCTAAACTCTCCAAAAATTGAATTTGAAAAATGTCCAGAAACAACAAAAAGATTGTTTTTTAGCGGTACAATCCACAAAACGTATCGTCAGAGATATATGAATAAACCGTCTCAAAACTTCCAGGGAAATTATAAAATCCAAACGTGATTCGTGGCCCACAAAAGCTCCGATAAACGGACTCATTTAGTTTGGAAAAGCGACGAGATATAATAATAATTTACAGTCATCATCTAGTTCTAAAAAAAAATATATAGGTGAAATGGTGAGGAAGCTACTGATCCAATTTGGCAGACGTTCATTTTTAGTATTCAAAGTGAATCTATGCATGAAATCTCAAAAAATACAAACAATATGAAAATTAATTTCTCGAAAATAAATAAAAATTCCTTTTTTGCCCACCCGTTGTTTTTGAAAGAGATTTTTTTTTTTGTCAAAATGTATATATTATGTATACATATTACAGGCGCGGATACAGAGCGATCGGTGAGGGGGGTGATTATGGTCGGCAACGATTCAGCTAACAGGGTGTCTACCAATGTAGGTCCATCAAAAAGGAGGACTTTTGGAGGTCCTTTGGAGGACATTCCGAGGACCTTTTACATAATCACAATGAATTTTTAAAATGATTTTTAAATTTTAAAATTTTAAAATTTTCACCGTTTTTGTAGTTGTTAACGTATAATTAATTACACAATCAAGTCATAATTAAATATTATGACCGCTATTTCCATGAATTAATGTTTAAAACTTTTAATAGAGTTCATTAATTAAAATTTAGCTATGTTTTGGCAGTCAAATACAAAACAAACGGAATAGTTAACTCAAATTGCTCCAACGTGGTCATGTGTGTGTATCTAAACACAAATAAAAATTATTACAATGTTGAAGGTATGTCAGAATAAATCCTATGAGCGCCGCAGGCGACATTTTTGAAATTATATAAACAAAAAAACTTAGGGAATCGGAAGATTAACCACTAAAAACTCAATGTGGAAAAAAGGAATACCTTCCAGTAAAAAGGAGAACTTTTGGAGGACTTGGAGGACCTTTTTTGAAAAGGAGGACTTTTGGAGGACCGGTAGACACCCTTGCTAATAATGTGATGCAGACGATATTTATTCATTTTCGTACAATTTTATACACAAATTATTACGAAAATGCACCAAGGAGGAGGTTCCGGGTTCGATTCCTGGACGGGCCGAAAATTTGAAAAAGGTTTTTTCGAATTTTCTACTTGGTCTGGTTGTGTTTGGGGGTAACACTCAGTCTCCTGAGGACAGTTGAGGAGCTATGGTAATAGCGGCAAGTAGTATAGCATTATAAGGTAGAAATTGTTTAAGTGTAGCTTAGGCTTAGTGTTATTGGATTGAATGTTGAAAATACCTTGTAATGCCATGATGCCCACAAACATTGTCACATAATAACACAAACATAATAACACAAAGAAATATACATTTAAATTATTAGGAAAAAGATACCCGATTTTTTTTTCAATGAAAAAAAAAAAAAAATGGCCTCCGAAGTGNCCCCCCCCCCCCCTTGGATCCGCCCCTGACATATTCATATATGGGAATGCATATACTTTTTGTAAATATTATTTACAATGAATCTGCTCATAGTGGGGATCACAAAGTGGCCCAATTTTAACGTCAATTCAACAATATCAATAGACAGATTTGATTGGGGAGTCAATTATTTTTTTAATTTCTACCTTTTTTTTTGGTCGATGGTTTTGAGGGGCTTTGTGGTGGGGGTTGAACATAATAGAATTAGATTATCAAAAATATGATTTTGTAAACCTACCTCTCTGCGTGCCACCTTTTATTGGATTTTTTTTTTTGGAAATTGATGAACTGAGACAATTTTTTGATTGATTGATTTGGTTTTTATTGAGTTCATATGCTATGGATGTTTGTTGTTCATATTATTCCCCAGTGGGTTGGAGATTTTAACTGAACATTCGCAGGAGATCAGACTCGTATCGATCGTAGAAGGCGAGTGTAAGTTTGGACTTTTTGTATTCATTGAGGAATATAAATTTTATATGCTATGGATGTTATATTTATGAAACGCTTAAGTTCAAAATTCGTCAAAAATAATCATGATAATATTAAGTTCAAAATTCGTGAGAATACTCATGATAATATTAAGTTCAAAATTCGTGAGAATACTCATGATAATATTAAGTTCAATATTCGTGAAAATACTCATGATAATATTAAGTTCAAAATTTGTCAAAAATAATCATGAAAAGATTAAATTGAAAATTCGTAAAAATACTCATGAAAAGATTAAGTTCAAAAATCGTAAGAATACTCATGATAAATTGCGTTCAAAATTCGTGAAAATACTCATGATAATATTAAGTTCAAAATTTGTCAAAAATAATCATGAAAAGATTAAATTAAAAATACTCATGATAATATTAAGTTAAAAATTCGTAAAAATACTCATGATAATATTAAGTTAAAAATTCGTAAAAATACTCATGATAATATTAAGTTCAAAATTCGTAAAAATACTCATGATATAATATTAAGTTCAAAATTCGTAAAAAATAATTATGAGAAGATTAAATTAAAAATTCGTAAAAATACTCATAATAGGTAATATTAAGTTCAGAATTCGTGAAAATACTCATGAAAAAATTAAGTTCAAAATAAGTAAACATACTCATGAAAATATTAAATTCTAAAAAATGTACATATTCTGTTAAAAATGTCGCTATATTTATATCAATGCCTATTTGCCTATGTACAATGTACATATACAATGCAGAAAGCAACAAGGAACTGACTTTCTAAAGTCCTATGAATTGTACATATCAAACAAAATGTTCCGAGCGTGAGTCCTCTGGTGCCTAAAAGGACCCAAAACCAGAAATTTTTTAGAAAGGAAAAATAGAATCGTCCTTATCTGTAATGATGTTTTTTTTACCTCATTTTTTTCGGAGTTAATGATATTTAAGAATTTCTAATTAATTTTGTATCGACTACAATTAAATTGATGAGTCACGAGCGCTTTCGTCTGTTACGACATCTTCTAGTGATGATGTCGTAACAGAAATTAGAAATTCTTATATTTCAAAATGACTACAAACATCCTCAATAATATTCCTTATTTTAATGATATTTGTTATGTTTCTATTTCCCATTTGAGGTCTATTTGGTCTAGAGGATTTTTTTCTTCCACTCATGGCCAAACGGGTCACAAAAGGGTTATCCATTCCGAAAAATAATAAACTCATCATAGTATACGAAGTGAGTGGCCTTTCTATTCTCACGACAATCAATTTTTTGGTACCTTTAGTATGTCCCATTGTAGAATAGATTGAGCAGTCACAGACTGCAGCAACACAAAGATGCTGCTATCCAATCATATGATGAATTGATTTGCTACATATGAATTGAAATCCCACATATCGTGAATATACAGGATGAGACTGTGAATATCCCACATATCTTGAATATACAGGATGAGCCTGTGAATATCCCACATACAATATGTGGGATATCGTGAAAGGAGTTTTTTTTTTTTTTTTTTTTTCTTTTTTTTTTTTTTTTTTTTTTTTTTTTTTTTTTTNTCCACTAGTTCTAGTTTAAGTAGAGCCTGAGATATGTTTGGTGTAAAAGCATTCAATGAGGAAGAGATCTCAAATGCTAGTAGTGCCACCCAGTATTCCAAAATTTTAAAAAAAAAAAAATATCTTCAACAATAGCTTTTGCAATGACTTTTGTGTCAGAAGTGGAGATCATGCAAAACATGACAACATCACCTTTAATAAACTCCTTTCTTTCTTCTTCTCAATGAATAGTATAATCTGAATTGTGTTTGGAACCGCTTGGGTGATCTCTCTATTGGGAGATTCCTTGAATTAAGATATCTCCAGTGAAGTCAACCTAGGATCAGTTCAACATATTTTATTTTCATTAACAAAAGATGATTGTTACATTGCCCTCTTTCAGTGGCCAAACAACAGCCACCGAAGGCGTGAATTCTAACAAAAATAAATAAATTTCACATTACTAAAATTTGAGTATTTTCCAATCGTCATCA
>CM022884.1:83267-97783 GCA_012654025.1 Pachypsylla venusta | reverse complement strand
ATTTGACCACATAAAAATAGAGTTCTAGGGGTTAGGTGGTAGAAAATGCCTCAGGCATTAACCTCGCCTTGTGGTAACCTTCCACTCAAGAGTTTTTTTTTTTTTATGAACACAAAAAATCGTACCAAGCCTTCTTTTTCGTGCATCAACCTTGGAAATCCGATTTTTTTAAGGAAACGTGATTTTTGCGTAAAAATAAGATACGACCCATAAGGTTCGCTATTCGCTATACTTTTAAAAACCACATTTCTGTGGTTTAAGTCTATAGGACCACAAACAATTGAAGTTGGACCATGTGTTTATCGTGAAATTTTTTAAAGCAATTATCTCTGGAACGTTTCGGTGACGAATTATGGTGTAAACAGATTTCTCAATGACCTATTTTATTATGAATGGAATTTAGGAAGTCATAATTGAATTGATAGAAATTACGCCTTCGGTTGTCACAATCTCAAGAATTACCCATTATCTTCATAGAATTTAGGAAGTCATAATTGAATTGAAAGAAATTACGCCTTCGGTTGTCACAATCTCAAAAATGACCTATTTTCTTCATAGAATTTAGGAAGTCATAATTGAATTGAAAGAAATTACGCCTTCGGTTGTCACAATCTCAAAAATGACGTATTTTCTTTATGGAATTTAGGAAGTCATAATTGGATTGAAAGAAATTACACCTTTGGTTCTCACAATACCAAGAATGACGTATTTTCTTTATGGAATTTAGGAAGTCATAATTGAATTGATAGGAATTACGCCTTGGGTTCTCACAGTATCAAGAATGACTTATTTTCTTTATGGAATTTAGGAAGTCATAATTGAATTGATAGGAATTACGCCTTGGGTTCTCACAGTATCAAGAATGACGTATTTTCTTTATGGAATTTAGGAAGTCATAATTGAATTGATAGGAATTACGCCTTGGGTTCTCACAGTATCAAGAACGACTTATTTTCTTTATAGAAGTTATGTTAGTAACTTCAACCAAATAGAAAGAAAATACGCCTTCGTGTTGTACTGAATTTTAAAATTCCCCACAGAAAACAGTTCCTAACTGTGGGAAAAAAATATTGAACTGATGTCGCGCGTCCCTCCTCCATCAAAGTTTTAAAAAAACAAGTTTGATTTTAAATCGCCTATTAGGGAATAATTAATCAATATGAAAGTCAATTAATAAAATATAAAAATTACATTTTAAACTCATACAACAATACAGTGTAATTTACAATAGAAACTTCCAATGAGATCAGAAGCTGATTTTGATATATGGGGTGATGCAGTCAATAGAGAAAAGAGGGTTTGATATTTCAAATCAAAAGTGTTCCATTGGGGTTTTTCTTCTGTAGGGTCCTCAAACTATTTTGACCCTTGCGAGGATTGAGTTTTTCCTTATATTCTATTTTTTGCAAAAAAAAAAAAAAAAAATGATCTTGTCCACAGTAGATTAATGCGGGCGAGATTTACACAAATATAGAAATTTCTGGCAATTTTCCATCGGGAAATTGATGAAATATGTCAATTCTCGCAATTTTCCATCGGGAAATTGATGAAATATATGTCAATTCTCGCAATTTTCCATCGAGAAATTGATGAAATATGTCAATTCTCGCAATTTTCCAGCGGGAAATTGATGAAATATGTCAATTCTCGCAAATTTTCATCGGTAAATTGATGAAATGTATCAATTCTCGCAATTTTCCGTCGGGAAATTGATGAAATATATGTCAATTCTCCCAATTTTCCATCGGTAAATTAATGAAATATGTCAATTTTCGCAATTTTCCATCGGGAAATTGATGAAATATATCAATTCTTGCAATTTTCCATCGGGAAATTGATGAAATATGTCGCTTTTCTTAATTATTGCTGCTCATATATGCTAAGAAAATCAAAGACTTGACTGCTCATCATAGGCGACATACTGTTTTAGAGGACCATAACTCTTATTATGGGGGGCTTAAGACAGATAGGTTTCCCCATCCGAACTAAATACTACCCGAAATGCTGATCCTAGGATCTGGTATCCTCATAGATAGATATTGAGAAATGTGCAATGTGATTTGTGCATACTTCTCCAAGTCCTAAGCAAGCACTGATTTTTTTGCGGTAAGTTCTTCAACCGATAACATAGGATATGTTCAGTGATCATTCTCCTCTATAAGTACCGTAAGTAATTGCTTATAAATTGAATTCTGATTTAGGTGCATTACTAAATCATGGTTCATAGACGACTTTCTAAAGGCCCATTTACACTGCCTGAACATACACGAGCATTCGTAATCCTAGCTCGCCAGTTTTCGACGAGCACGAACACAAACGAGCATTCTGTTCACACTGCTCGAGCATTTCTGACGATCAGTTACTCGAGATCAGGCTCGACAACGAACGAGCATTCGCTTCGAACATGATCGGCTCGCGCCGACTGTTTACACTGCCCGAGCCTCGAACGAATGCTCGTTCGTCACCTCTGTTCGCGACGAATGCTCGGGCAGTGCAAATGGATCTTTAGGTGTCTTGAAATGTAAAATATCAAAGGTGTATCACTTCCAAACTTTTATTGTTTGTCTCTATGTACCACGAGAACTCCTTATCCGATTTTGATGAAATTTGGTATGAACATTCATTATCACATTTATAGAATTTACTGATAAGTTTTTCGGCACCATTGGGCCACCCGGGACCAAATGGTTGCAATTCTCAGTGTGTGAGGAGACTGAAATTATATAGTAGATAGTAAAATAAAATTTTTGCAATTACCTGTGTCCGTCTATGACCTACACTTTGAAATAATGGCCCTCCATGCTGTCATTCACAAAATTTACTGATAAGTTTTTTGGCTCCATTGGGCCACTCGGGACAAATGGTTCAATAAAATCTTTGGAATTACCTGAATTTGTCATTAATGACTTGAAACATTCTCACCACCTATCCCAACACCCTGTACACTCAGCAAACGTTTCATGTAACAACAACAACAAAAAAAAGAAGCAAAAAGACTCTTCAAAAGTCACATCTTGAAAAGCGAAAAAAAACCTCTTATAATAAACAGTATAACATTACTCCAATTACAAGCTTATTGAATTAACCACACAGAACAAGTATAAAATACACACACACACAGCAAGCATTTGAATACTAACAGCTGTCGAAAAATCAAAAAGCGTTTAAAATAATTACATTAAAGGGGGATGAAATAGGATCTGGGAGAGGGCTGGAGAAAGGCATTTTTTTTGTGTTAAGTCTATAGAAGTTAGTTTTTTTTTCTATTAATTTATTAAGAGTAGTTACATGCACTTGAGTGCATACATTAAGTGTAATTCAGAATAAATGTTATAATATACCTATAATACTAACTTGTAATAATTGTACAAGTGGTTACATGATGGTGAACAACGTTTGATATTATGAACAGTTGTAGATTTTTAGTACCTATCTAGATACATATAATATTTCCAATATTAGTCAATGTCAATGGCACGTTGAATACACCAGTTCTCGTAAGATCACTAAAGTTAAGCAACGTTCAGTCTCACATCCTCATGTTACTACTAGGTACACATAATAGGTATTTGATTAGTTTGCAATAATAGTCAATGTCAACGGCACGTTGAATACACCAGTTCTCGTAAGATCACTAAAGTTAAGCAACGTTTAGTCTCACGTCCTCGTATTACTAGTTTAATCAATACCAAAACTCTATTCCTGCCCTCCCATAAAATCAAAGTATATCAGGCATCTCTACTAAATTCAAAGTAAATCAGGCGCCTCCGCTAAATTCAAAGTAAATCAGGCGCCTCCACTAAATTCAAAGTAAATCAGCCGTCTTTACTAAATTCAAAGTAAATTAGACGCCTCCACTAAATTCAAAGTAAACCAGCCGTCTTTACTAAATTCAAAGTAAATCAGGCGCCTCCACTAAATTCAAAGTAAATCAGCCGTCTTTACTAAATTCAAAGTAAATTAGACGCCTCCACTAAATTCAAAGTAAATCAGCCGTCTTTACTAAATTCAAAGTAAATCAGACGCCTCCACTAAATTCAAAGTAAATCAGGAGTCCCCACTAAATTCAATGTAAATCAGTCGTCTTTACTAAATTCAAAGTAAATCAGCCGTCTTTAGTAAATTCAAAGTAAATCAGCCGTCTTTACTAAATTCAAAGTAAATCTTTACTAAATTCAAAGTAAATCAGCCGTCTTCACTAAATTCAAAGTAAATCAGTCTTTTTCACTAAAATAATAGTAAATCAGCTGTCTTCACTAAATTCAAAGTAAATCAGTCTTTTTTACTAAAATAATAGTAAATCAGGCGTCTCCACTAAATTCAAAGTAAATCAGTCTTTTTCACTAAAATAATAGTAAATCAGGCGTCTCCACTAAATTCAAAGTAAAACAGTCTTTTACACAAAAATAAATGTAAATCAGGCGTCTCCACTAAATTCAAAATAAATCAGTCTTCTTCACAAAAATAAAAGTAAATCAGGCGTCTCCGCTACATTCAAAGTAAATCAGTCTTCTTCACTAAAATAAAAGAATTAAGACACCTCCACTAAATTCAAAGTAAATCAGTCTTCTTCACTAAAATCAAATGTAAATCAGGCCTCTCCTCTAAATTCAAAGTACCTAAACCAGTCTTCTTCACTAAAATAAAAAGAATTCAGGCACCTCCCCTAAATTCAAAGTAAATCAGCCTTCTTCACTGAAATCAAATATAAATCAGTGCTCTCCATTAAATTCAAAGTAAATCATCACTCTTCTTCACTAAAATCAAATGCAAATCAGGGCTCTCCACTAAATTCAAAGTAAATCTGTCTTCTTCACTAAAATAAAAAGAATTCAGGCACCTCCACTAAATTCAAAGTAAATAATACACCACCACTAAGAGGCTGACGTGTTCTTCCTCATTCACCGCAGTGGACAGGTACCATCTATTGCTGAAGATGAACATTTTGGTCCACTGAATTTCTTTAGAATTAGTGTAGGTAGAACATCTCATCAGATTACTCTTATTTGTGGGACAGGTACCATCATCTATTGCTGAAGATGAACATTTCGGTCCACTTAGTTTCTTTAGAATTAGTGTAGGTAGAACATCTCATCAGATTACTCTTATTTGTGAACAGGTACCATCTATTGCTGAAGATGAACATTTTGGTCCACTTAGTTTCTTTAGAATTAGTGCAGGTAGAACATCTCATCAGATTACTCTTATTTGTGAACAGGTACCATCTATTGCTGAAGATGAACATTTTGGTCCACTTAGTTTCTTTAGAATTAGTGCAGGTAGAACATCTCATCAGATTACTCTTATTTGTGAACAGGTACCATCTATTGCTGAAGATGAACATTTTGGTCCACTTAGTTTCTTTAGAATTAGTGCAGGTAGAACATCTCATCAGATTACTCTTATTTGTGAACAGGTACCATCTATTGCTGAAGATGAACATTTTGGTCCACTTAGTTTCTTTAGAATTAGTGCAGGTAGAACATCTCATCAGATTACTCTTATTTGTGAACAGGTACCATCTATTGCTGAAGATGAACATTTTGGTCCACTTAGTTTCTTTAGAATTAGTGCAGGTAGAACATCTCATCAGATTACTCTTATTTGTGAACAGGTACCATCTATTGCTGAAGATGAACATTTTGGTCCACTTAGTTTCTTTAGAATTAGTGCAGGTAGAACATCTCATCAGATTACTCTTATTTGTGAACAGGTACCATCTATTGCTGAAGATGAACATTTTGGTCCACTTAGTTTCTTTAGAATTAGTGCAGGTAGAACATCTCATCAGATTACTCTTATTTGTGAACAGGTACCATCTATTGCTGAAGATGAACATTTTGGTCCACTTAGTTTCTTTAGAATTAGTGCAGGTAGAACATCTCATCAGATTACTCTTATTTGTGAACAGGTACCATCTATTGCTGAAGATGAACATTTTGGTCCACTTAGTTTCTTTAGAATTAGTGCAGGTAGAACATCTCATCAGATTACTCTTATTTGTGAACAGGTACCATCTATTGCTGAAGATGAACATTTTGGTCCACTTAGTTTCTTTAGAATTAGTGCAGGTAGAACATCTCATCAGATTACTCTTATTTGTGAACAGGTANCCCCCCCCCCCCCCCAAAGCTGATGTTTTATATCTAAAGTCATGTATAGATTCGAAAATTCGTATAACATTAAATTCACCGCATACCGTTCGTCAACTGTACGCTATACGTAATTTTACATCTAAATTTTTTTACCAAAATAAATTAACCCGATTAACCGGCCCAACCCAAGCTGGGTGAGGTCAATGTGTGTAGCTGGTTTGCCAGTTTCCAGCGAATGGAGCGTAAAACCCCATTCTCGAATGACCAATAAATGTTAAAGAGACGTGAAAAAATGAAAATTTTTTTTAAAAAATATGAAATATTTGTCCCTTATGTGTTTTTTTATAACAAAAGTAGACTTATTGTGTTTAGTCAATCGAGATACAATTTAGAAACAGGCCTACAATTTTAACACTGTTCTCAACAATTTTTATTTTTGGGGAAAGCAAAAATAAAATCGCTCAACTTTCCCCTCCTTTAATATAAAAATTCTGAAAAAGAAAAAAAGAAAAATTAATTTCAATCTGCAGGTAACTAAAAACCTAACAACATACGAGCGGACAAAAGTTCACAATGCCTGACAATGAAGGAGGATGGGGAGCGAGGGGAAATGTGGAACCTAAATTGAAATGAAAGTAATGTGTATTTTTTTTTTTTTTTTTTTTTTTTTAATTNATTTTTTTTTTTTTTTTTTTATTAATATAATGTACGCCATTTTTTCTCTCTCTTTTTCCCCTCGGCAATTGAATAATTTTTATATTAAACAAGCGGTTTCTCCCGTGCTTTGATGCAATTCTTATATACAGAAGCAATGAGAGTGAAAGGTAAGGGGAAAGCATGGATTCGTATCCACCCAGTACACTGCAGCCTTTATGGACCTTAAATGTTTCCTTGGCGGGCTTAAAGGCATGGCCGCTCTGGATGGTTAGTATTTTTAATATTTTCTTGTGTCTGATCAAAGTTTCGATTTCGTAATTCTGGATAATAGTGGTTCCGTGGCCCAGTAGTTCTGTACTATGGACACAACTCTGAATTTGGCAAGGACATTCATTGCATTCTAAAATTTGCAGCTCTAATTGCGTCCCGAAACTTTTGGGTACAATCGAATACACCCTTGCTCTTTTTTTGCCGCTTTTCAGCGGTTTTCAGTATAGCTGTCTAAAAAGAGAATGTAAGAGCCAGATACTTGAAATTTGGTATGTATATCATATTTGGGGTCTCAGTCAGCTTCAAAACTTTTGGGTGCAACCGAATCGCTAGCGGTTTTTACCGCTATTTAGCGGTTATCAGACTTTTTTTCTTTTTACAAGATTTTGAGCTTTCCGATTAATGGATGAGATCATCCATTAATCGATGAGCCCTGATTTATTAGTTAATAGATTGCCTGCTTCTTAAAAAAAAAAAAAAATGGGTGTGTGTACTTACGTACGCGCGCGAGAAGTTATACTTCTGTTTAAAAATAAATTGAAATATATTTTAAAAAAAAACATACTACCTCACCCGGTGGTGAACTCAGAACCTATGAGACAAAAACCTTGCCACTGAGCCACAATGTTCTATGGATATAGAATGAGAAAACACAATATTTAAATTTAACTCTCATAATTTTTTCATAACTAACTCCATCACAATGTTCTATGGATATAGAATGAGAAAACACAATATTTAAATTTAACTCTCATAATTTTTTCATAACTAACTCCATCTCTTAGACTGGTAGTACTGAAGTTGCTGTTTCTGACTCAAAATCATAGAACTGACCTAAAAACCACCCTGTATGTTGGGTAGAACGTGTTTGGAGTAGTATTGGGTTAGGTTCTAAAAAAAAAAAAAAAATGCGTGTTGAAGACTGCGCAAGGTCCCAGCCTAACCTTGCGCAGTCTTCAACACGCATTTTTTTTTTTTTAGAACCTAACCCAATTACTCCAAAAACGTTCTACCCAACATACAGGGTGGTTTTTAGGTCAGTTCTATGATTTTGAGTCAGAAACAGCAACTTCAATACTTTTATTTCAGCGAAGCATATTAAATCGGCCGTACCTCGGACGGTTGTAGATTTCTGATATACGGTTGTAGGTCTAGGTTTTATTTGGAGTGGGATATTTTTTTCTTTATCTCTTACTGTTTCCAATAGTATTCTATGATTTCCCGTACAAAAAATGTCACCCATCCATTGTTTGTCCCTACTCGGTGTAGCTTAACATTAGAGTTGCAAAATATGTCCTAAATGAAGGAGTAAGATGTCACCTAAAACATTTTCTCTTTGAGTTGATAGAGAAAAAATGTCATTTAGGTCGAAAAACGTGAACTTTTTTTGCTGTTACCCATCCATTGTTTGTCCCTACTCGGTGTAGTTAACATTAGAGAGATGGGACTTAGACAAAAATCTTCCCAGGAATGCGCCCATCAAGCGTGCCAAATTGGTCGCTGCGACAAATTTCGAGAAAGAATGTCATTTAAGTCTAAACGTGAAATTTTTTGCTGTCACCCATCCATTGTTTGTCCCTACTCGGTGTATCTCAACATTAGAGTTACAAAATATGTCTTAAATGAAGGAGTAAGATGTCACCTAAAAGTTTCTCGCTTTGAGTTCATGTGTCGTCGCGAAAAATTTCGAGAAAGAATGTCATTTAAGTCGAAAAACGTGAACTTTTTTGCTGTCACCCATCCTTTGTTTGTCCCTACTCGGTGTAGCTTAACATTAGAGGGATGGGACCTAGACAAAAATCTTCACGGGAATGCACCCATGAACTGTGTCAAATTTCTTTGCAATCGAAAAAGTAGTTTCAGAATGCTTACAGTTTTGTGGGTGAAACAAATCTCCCGGTGAAAAAAATCTCCCGCGGTGAAAAATATTTCCCGCAAAAAATAAAATTTCACTCTCAACATTTTTTCATAACGCGCCTAAAGAAGTAGAACTTCAAAATTCAATACTCGATCTATTGCTATCTCTCTCGATGTATCCCAAGCGCGTCAGGAGATATAAGTATTCAAACGATTCCGTCATGAAATGAAAAGACATTAGCAGAAGCGATTATTTACCCGGAAAAAAAAATCGAGACATTGCCTCGACATTTTTTCGACCTCATCTCCTTTTCACGGGGAGGCAAAAGATAACAAAACTAATATCATTCACTAAAAAAAACTGGAAATTTAATTTACCGGAATAAATTATTATTAAATATTTTTTATGAAAAGTAAGCAGAAAAAGTTATTTTACTTTGCCCTCGTCTTAAAATTTAAATTAGGAAATTACATTTTGTCCCATTTTTTATTATCTTCTATTCCATAATGAATTAACTTACCTTTTCACAGACCGGCGGCTCTTAGATTTGATTTTTTATCTGGCATCTTTTTTTACCACTATAGTTTATAGTGGTAAAAAAAAGAGCCGCCGGTCTAGTGAAAGTTACAGTTTTCCCGTGTTTTCCCGTGCTTCGCTACGGTTACAAAATTCAACAACTCAATTTTAGATTTTTGGTGGAACCGACCCCCAGAGTGAGCACCGCTCCAACTTAGAAAATTCAATATTTTATTAAAAGATATGACTTTTTGTACTGCGGAACACCTTTGTATCAAATTTCAGCTTTCTCTCATCCTGAATTGGTACTTCTCAATTCCGATTTTTTGGTGGTGAAAACCGTCCATAAATCGGATAGAAACCGGAAATTTTCAAATTTAATATTTTTATGGGGTCCTTATATACTATTTTGGGGGGGTCTATTCTCGGTCATTTTTCGTTACCTCCTTTAGTTTGCCCAGAAAAAATAGCGTCATTTTTGGCGGTAACTTGCTCCCACTTGAATTTTATTTTTTTTCCTTTCTTATTACGCACCTATATACTAAAAGGAACCTGCGTGCCAAATTTCAAGTCTCTACGTTTAGCCATCGTGGAGCTACGTTGATTATCAGTCAGTCTGTACGTCAGTATACCAACTGGGCTTTGCGTTTTATAAGTATAGATATGGTAAGTACCTCTCCTTACCGTTTACTGTAATCAACAGCTGCTAGCCTGAAAAATTGGTAAACAGGAGGGTGTGGGTTCAATCCCCAGTAGAGGCAGCATTTTTTCCTCATTAATTTGAGTACTTGACCACATAAAGCTCGGGTTAGGTGGTAGAAAATGCCTCAGGCATTAACCTCGCCCAGTGCTAATCCTGAAATAAAAAAATAATCCTGAAATTCGAGTGCACATTAATTTAAATCAGGGGTCCCCAAACTTTTTGCTACCGCGCCCCCTTTCTTGAAATGAAAGAGCCCCCCCCCCCCCCCCNAATGCTATCTCATTCAAAACGCTAATGTGTTGCTGAATGCTATCTCAATCAAAACGCTAATGTGTTGCTGAATGCTATCTCATTCAAATTGTTCTTGTTCAATAAAATTACCTTTGTAAAAAAATTGTGTACATTTATATTTTAACTAAATGATAATAATTCAATTGGTCTTGCGCCCCCCTTGGCTTGCCTTTACGCCCTCCAGTTTGGGAACCTCTGATTTAAATACGAACTCATTTGTATTCTTCTTCGCCTTTTTTCCCTCAGGTGCAGTTTGGCAATTTTGGTCAGTCTCTTCCAGTCAGCTCAGATTTCTACTTCCCTCCCCGATAACGCCTTCTCATTGAAATAATGATTTATACAGTCCTGCCACTTTTTTTCGGCCTGTCCCACCACTTCAATTTTTCCAGCTTTGTTTCTCAAGTAGTAGGTACTCATATCTTCTCATTATATGTCCATTGGATTATCAGTTAAAAAATTATAATATTCATTTCATTGCCACCCCAATAAGAAATGTAAAGTTCATTCTTAATAACTATTGCAGGTTCTTTAACTCTAATAATGCGTTCTTTTGGAGCAAATTGTTTTTTTTTTTTTTTTTACTCAAACCATAATCATGGAGAATTAAAACTCACAACTTGCTACTGAATACTCCAAAACTCGTCTACAATCCATGGCATCTCTTATTTGAACATGTTCAGCACCATTCACACGCATCTCTCATTTGCTCATTTGGACATGTCCTGCACCATTCACACGCATCTCTCATTTGGACATGTCCTGCACCATTCATATGCATCACTCATTTGGACATGTCCTGCACCATTCACACGCATCCCTTATATGGACATGTCCTGCACCATTCACACGCATCTCTTATTTGGACATGTCCTGCACCATTCACACGCATCTCTCCTTTGGACATGTCCTGCATCATTCACACGCATCTCTCATTTGGACATGTCCTACACCATTCACACACATCTCTCATATGGACATGTCCAGCACCATTCACACGCATGTCACATTTGGACATGTCCAGCACCATTCACACGCATCTCACATTTGGACATGGCCAGCACCATTCACACGCATCCTTTCATTTCATAGAGCTTCTCCGCTTTGGTAACCTTACACCTCAACAGGCCCGTATCCAGGATTTTATTTNCCTATGTTCAATCAGACACTAAGCCACGTGCCGCCAGAGCATCCACTTTTTTCATCATTATCATAAGGTGACACTGTCCTATGTTCAATCAGACACTAAGCCACGTGCCGCCAGAGCATCCATTTTTTCCATCAATATCATAAAGTGACACTGTCCTATGTTTAATCAGACACTAAGCCACGTGCCGCCAGAGCATCCAATTTTTTCATCATTATCATAAGGTGACACTGTCCTATGTTCAATCAGACACTAAGCCACGTGCCGCCAGAGCATCCACTTTTTCCATCATTATCATAAGGTGACACTGTCCTATGTTTAATCAGACACTAAGCCACGTGCCGCCAGAGCATCCACTTTTTTCATCATTATCATAAGGTGACACTGTCCTATGTTCAATCAGACACTAAGCCACGTGCCGCCAGAGCATCCACTTTTTCCATCATTATCATAAGGTGACACATCGTATTCATTGCCAGAAAAAAACATAAAAATTCTGCACAGGGGGAAAAAATAAGACATCTTGGGTAGAATGCAGCCAAAAAAACAAAAGCATTAATGTTAGGGTGGGGTAAGCCAGGAAAGAGGGAAATATTCTTTATTTTTATTATATTAAATTTCCCCAAAATGGGATTTATTTTGGCGATTTTTTCTAACCGTAAAAAAAAACGAAATATTTATTACCAAGTAATTTGAATATTTTAGTCGTAAAAAAAATATAATATAGGGAAAAATTACAACTTTTTCCGAGGGCTGACATCGAAATTTATTTTTTTTGTACGCCCCGATTTTTCATTTTGATTGACCGAGCGAAATGACGTCTATTTTTAACACCATGAGTTGGAGCGAACCCGTACATGATAAAGGCGATGTGCTCCTGACCTTTTTTTTTTGGCTCAACGTCTCTTTAACATCTATTGGTTATTCGAGACCAGGGTTTTACCCTCCATTTGCTGGAAACAGGAAAGCCAGGAAAGGGTTGGGCCAGAAACTGACCCCAACCAAAACCAAACCACATTCAATTGTCATGCAAGATCTACCACTGTGCCAAATGCCAAATTTCAACTGAATCGGACAATGGGAAGTTGGTTAAATTTAATTTCTAATATTTAACCACAAACAAAAACACATACATATTTATTGAGCGTAATAAAAGCCTTTAATAAAATAGCCACAATCACAAGATCGCGAACCCTCGTGAACACCCACATGCTACAACCTCGCTGGGCCTTGCTCAACTTTAGTGATACAACGGAAACTGGTGTATTCATTGATCTCACCCAGCCTAGGTTGGGCCGGAAAAATAGCCAACATCACGAGGGCGCGAACCCATGTGAACACTCACATGGTACAACCTCGCTGGACGTTGCTTAACTGAAGTGATCGTCTCTTTAACATTTATTGATTATTCAAAACGGGGGTTTCATGCTGGAAACTCGCAAACCAGCTACCCACATTGATCTCACCCAGCCTAGGTTGGGCCGGAAAAATAGCCACATCACGAGGGCGCGAACCCATGTGGACACTCACATGGTACAACCTCGCTGGACGTTGCTTAACTGAAGTGATCGTCTCTTTAACATCTATTGATTAATCAAAACGGGGGTTTCATGCTGGAAACTCGCAAACCAGCTACCCACATTGATCTCACCCAGACTAGGTTGGGCCGGAAAAATAGCCAACATTACGAGGGCGCGAACCCATGTGGACACTCACATGGTACAACCTCGCTGGACGTTGCTTAACTGAAGTGATCGTCTCTTTAACATCTATTGATTATTCAAAACGGGGGTTTCATGCTGGAAACTCGCAAAACCAGCTACCTAAATTGATCTCACCCAGCCTAGGTTGGGCCGGAAAAATAGCCAACATCACGAGGGCGCGAACCCATGTGGACACTCACATGGTACAAACTCGCTGGACGTTGCTTAACTGCAGTGATCTAACGGGAACCCTCCCTATCTTTGGTAGTTCGAATTATTGAACT
Organism: Pachypsylla venusta; assembly: GCA_012654025.1. NCBI lineage: Eukaryota > Metazoa > Arthropoda > Insecta > Hemiptera > Aphalaridae > Pachypsylla > Pachypsylla venusta. The sequence goes on along the minus strand of CM022884.1, from coordinate 84,262 downwards.
CAAATACATTTCGCTAACCTATGTGAATCATCCAAACAAGATTTCTTTGAAAAGATGACTCAGAGTTAACAGAAAATTATAAAATCAAGATCCTTATGTTAATGCATCGGAACAATCCGAGGGGGGTCTATTTCCTTTTTTTCAAGATTTGGGTACACAAACCTCTTTTACTATCCCATTTCATAAAATTCATAGTAAGAAGGTTGGTGGTAGGTGCTCACTTTAAAATATGAAGGACCGGTAAAAACTAAAATGATGACAGAGTGTAACGAAAAAAGTGCGTTCCTTAAAATTCAAGTCAGTCTCAAAGAAAGTATATTCTAAGGCAAATTTAAGTATGGAGTTTCGGGGCACAATTGGACCCCAAATGGAACGACCTACACATATCAAATTTCATCAAAATTGGTCAACCCTAAGCGGCAAAAATGGACTTCACTGCGTACGGTGCGGAAGACAAACGGATTTTTTTTAATTCGATTTTTGAGCTCTACGTAACTTGAAACATAAATTATCAAATTTTGGGTAGAGGTTATTGAAATTCTTAAACCAAAATCTGGTGTGATTATCACACGACTATTCTTATCTACAGAACAAGAAGAGAGTATTGTAATGGGCTGTAATATTGGATGTCGCATTTTAAATACCAAAACACATTTTGTGGCGCCCGGAGGACACTTTTGCCACTTAGTGTTAACCGATATGGATGAAATTTGGTGTAAAGGTTCCATCTGGGGTCTTAATATGCCCTTTTGGGTGCAATAGAAATATAGCGGGGGCTTTGTAGCGGTTTTCTGTATTGCTGTCCAAAAATCCAGAGACTTGAAACTTGGTATAGTCGAATTTTATTTTGTTGAATTTTGGAAGCAAGATTGTGAAAACAGCTGATTATTCCTTTTTTTATTTACCAATTTGGCCACTAGAGGCAGCGTTCTCACCTCAAAAGATGGGTCTGGAACAGGGGAGGATTGTCTGGCAACCCTTCTCAAAAAATTTAG
>CM022884.1:46139-64240 GCA_012654025.1 Pachypsylla venusta | reverse complement strand
TAAGGTCCATATCAAGTCCATCGAGAACACTCCACCACCCAATCACCTGAGTATCCCCAGAATTTGTTGATATTCTTGAGTATTGGTATTGGATAATATTAACGGTTTTAGGCTTTTCTTCAACCTAATATTAGGTATCTGTGTCAGTGTGGTAGGCAATGTATTGATTAATATTGGGGCAAGATATATGAGATGTCTTTTTACAAATGTTTTATCTACTCTGAGGTAGGCTGCAGATCCTGTTTGTCGTGTGTTGTTCTGTCTTCTTTGTATGATGTTGTATGTGTCGTTTTTGTTAATGAAATAAATTAATTTGTGAAGGTATAATTGTCTATAATCACTATAGAAGGTATAATCACTCAGTCAAGGCCGTACCTAGGGAGGTCCAGACCCCCCCCCCCTCCGAAATTTCATTTTTTTTATGCATGACTTATGTAAACAACAACAACATCATCAACAATAACAACATCATCAACAATAACAACAACTTCCATGATCATCATTTTCGGGTGTCAGTTCTGACTTAGCTGCCAATCCTTCGGACCCCCCTCCCCCCGAAAATAAATCTTGGTACGGACCTGCACTCAGTCACTGACTCAAGATCTACATAGCTGACAGTGTTAGTCGGATATATGAGACTGCAGATCTAAATAAGATGTTGTCTTACTTATAGTAAGATCTTGGAGGTCTAGAAATGGGCACAGCCCCCCTCAGACACATGTCAATCACTACAATATGATTGCGGGCCATATTATAAAACTCTACTTGAGTGCGAGTTTGAATGGTCACTGCCACTTGAGTGTTTGATTTGTATTTTAAAAAAAAATTCTGACCAAAAACAAAAAAAAATACATTATAATATAAAAACAAATATATAGTGATGGTAGTGGGGGTATATATTTTTCTTTTTCTCTATTTCTAGGCAACCCAAACCATACACAATCAGCCTAGCCTCAGTTCACTAGAAGATGTCGTAACAGACGAAAGCGCTCGTGACTCATCAATTTAATTGTAGTCGATATAAAATTAATCAGAAATTCTTATAATATAAAAACACAAATTTTACAAGTGCGAAAGGTTGATTTGTAGTAATTATAATCGGAGTGACAACTCACACTTAAGTGGAGTTTTATAATATGGCCCTACATCCGTAACATAATGCAAAGTTGCTTTCTGCTTTATTTTACACCACCAGCTCAGGTAGACTCGGTCCGTGAGGATGTCGCCCTCAGGTGACATTACACAATCTCAAGTATGACCTGTTTTCCACTATTGGAATTTACTACTTAAGTCATAGTTGGATTGGAAAAAATTACGCCTTTGACAAACATAGAAATTCGGAACAAGTCCTTTGTACTGTACATCAGATATAAAATAAGATATTCCCAAGAAAATACTTTTTGGCGTTTTCTCCGTAAAGGTTAAGCTGGGATTGCCGAGAAAGAAACATATCTTCATTATAGCAAAGGTATGGGCTTTACTTCGTGCCATTTCCAATGACACCTCAACCGTCTTTCTACGACAAGTAGAATTGGCTGTAGGCCTGGCGACAAATTCGGTTGGAAAAAAACAGTATGAAAAAAATTGTTATTTTTTATGTATTTTGACGTGTCTGGGAAACACGTTTAACAAAACGTAGAATCATCGTATTTGGGGGAAACAGCATCTATTGCCATGCCCCACACAGAATATAAAATAAATTTTGCAAAAAATCATCTGAAAGTGGCAGAAAAAAGGGGGTCCTCATACTTACAAACTATCTTTCGTGTTAATATAGTCGGTAGCTTTGCTTACTCTTGACGTAAGCATATCTACCGACATGCTTGATTCTTGCGCAGCGTTGCGAAACACAGTTCAACGTTGCATGCTCTGATGCTCCTTCCAAATCAAAGCAGATTGTTTCGTTGCGAAGCAATGTTCGCCCAGCATGTACCAAATTTTGGTAGCCTTGAGCTCAGTAGGATGCGAGCTTTCTTTTGCTTCTGTTGCCCCTTCTTTTATCACGGCTAACATTTCCAAGCTGATTTCTTCTTGTTCAATTTGTTCTTAATAGCTTTCGATTTCATTTTCTAGAATCTTCCTCACATGGAAAATGACCTTGAATACATGTTCCTATAAGAATTTGAGAAGTACCTCCCACTTGAGGATAATCTAAAATTCGATACAAAATAATTCCGCAGGCCTCAAGTAAAATGACCTTGAATACATCTCCAAATTTTCTCCAAACCATCGTCCCAAGCCTCCGACGGAAATCCCGGGTCCTATCATACACGCTTCGATCCAACTTCCGATCATGCAGTCGGTCGAGTGTGAGCCTTCACATCTTTGCTGCTCTCATCCGGCCCAACTCTCGCTGCTCTTTATCAAGCCGGGAACAGACCTATCATGCGCGCTTTCGATCCCACACAAATTCGGTTATTGAGAATAAATCAGACTGAAGTCTGATTCAGGGCCGGATCCAGGCGAGGGGCGAAGGAGCGATCGCCCTCCCTCCGAAGAGGCCAGTTTTTTTTTTTTTTTCATTGAAAAAAAAAATAACACATTCTGGTATCATTTTTCCAAGAATTTGTGTATAAAATTGTACGATAATGCATAAATATCATCTACACACATAAAAAATATTAGCTGAATCGTGGCCGACCGTAATAGCCCCCGCCCCCTTAACGATAGCTCTGTATCCGCCCCTGGTCAGATTAGAAGCTTGCATAACAAGTGCGTCCCAATAAATTTAAAATAGCCACGAACCCATTCGTCTGGTATACACACTAGGGATACACCAACTGATTTGAAACCTTGCCCGGAAAGTGATAGTTCGCATAGATTTGGATTTACTTGTAAAAGATGGGTTCAAGAATCACGTTTGATGTTCCAATAATTTTTGCACTTGCAGTAATTTCAACTTGTTCCTTTAGATTCCCATTTTTACAGGGTCACTCATTGGATTAGAATGTATTTCAAATCATAAATCTGTAAATGTAAAAAAATGTAAATGTATATTTCCTTGTGTTATTATGTCACAATGTTTGTGGGCATCATGGCATTACAAGGTATTTTCAACATTCACTCCAATATCACTAAGCCTAAGATACACTTTAACAATTTCCTTATAATGCTACCACTTGTCGCTATTACCATAGCTACTCAATTGTCCTCAGGAGGTTGAGTTACCCCCAAGCACAACCAGACCAAGTAGAAAATTCGAAAAAAAACCTTTTTCAAATTTTCGACCCGTCCGTGGTGCAAGTCGAGTGTGATGCGCACTCTGCCACGGAGACGTCTATAATTCTGTACATTTTCACGATTTAAATTTTTTATTTGATCTTAATTTGCAAGAAGGAAGATTTTTATAGGCGTAATATTGAACATTCAAAATAAACGGTCGAAGTTAAAAATATACTGGTTCAGCCAGCATCCTAGAGATGTCGATATTGTATCGATAATATTGAATATCGATATTTATGTTTCAATATTACCGATAATTTATATCGATAGATATAAATGTAAATGTAGAATTTCTTTGTGGGGTACGTCAAAAATCACGCTGCTTTGCTTAGGAATGTCGATAATTATATCGATAGTAAGGTTTCGATAAAATCGATATAAAATTCCATTCGATAATATCGCTTATCGATATTAAGCTTTCGATAATATATCAATATTGGTAATATTGTCGGGCTTGATTTGTACATGTTTCATTCAATATTTAAGCTCCATACCTCCGGAGAAAACACCGCACGTTCAACCCCATGAGCTGCTTTGGGAACGTTATTTCTGTTTCCCTTCTGTATGAGGACTATTAGGGGCTAAATGATTATCATAAGCTATGAGAAACAATCCGAGTAACAACTCTGTGAAATGTAAATAAAAAACTTCTGTCAATAGAACATGCAGTAATCCACGAGTGTGGAGAATCATTTATTAATATTTTGACTTATTGTCAAGCTTGAGTGTAAATATCAATTTTTTTTGGTAAGCATTAACAGATTAAAGGCACACTTTTGTTAAATGATATTGTTGCCAAAATATTCATAACTTTGTATTCATGACGAAGTTGAAAAAAAAAAAAAAAAAAAAAAAAAAAAAAAACTCTGCCCAATTTGACACATGGGTTTACATTTTTACTTCCACTGGTGTAGAATCCGCTTTGGGGTAAATAAAAAAATCGGTATTCCGATTTTGGTTTATTATTTTCAATAATGAACCTATGGAATCGTCACGGAAAAAAAAATTACTCCCCCTCAAAATTTGATATTATACGTTTCAAGGACACGTAGAATCCAAAAATCGAAAAAATTTTGCCGCTTTTTAGCGGTTTTCCGTATTGCTGTCTAAAAGGAGAATGGTAAGATTCTTTTACTAATTGGCAGAGTTCTTTTGATGTTGAATCTACCTTAGTTAGGGTGAATAAAGAAAAAATCGATATTCTGATTTTCAATTCACAATAGCGTCATGAAGATGGTTAATATAATTAAAAGGTTATGTAAAATAAAAAACCACGCATAGTAGAGCTCAAATAAAGGCCACTTTGCTTGATAAACCCCTATATGGGAATGGACCCCAAGGTAGCTGGGGCCACCCAAAGTTGGCACTTAAAAATCGAAAAATAATTATTAAAAATCGATTGACTTTATTTTTTGCATGACGTCTCCGATTGTTATCATGCTTCTTTTGTGAGTGTTCCCCGATGAGGAGCGAAGTTATGGGGGGGGGGTTCATGCGCATATAAAGGAGAGGACCCGGGGGGAACGTGCCCCCCCCCCAGTTTTTCAAGGTTGCGGTGTTTCTCAAATTTTATTATACCTAATCGCGTAAAAAATTTAAAAAAAATCAAATGAATGGTGATCCACTGCGTCTTTTATCCCATTTAGAGGGGGGGGGGGTACGGGCCCCTAAATAATTCCCAATCCCGAGACTAAATAGAAATACATAAATAAAAAATCGTCCAAAATTCTCTCATTCGTCATGGCACTTTTTCTGTAATCACGCTTGAAAAATCGCTCATCACCCTTATGAAAGGTATTTATATGGTAAGCTTTACAGCTTTTAACAAATTGGTACCTCGATAAACATTTTGCATTAAAAAGTACTGCCCAGGACTCGAACCCCCGGTCTCTAGGTTACGAGTCCCCCCCTTCAAATTTTCTATTAAGTATATTGTGCCACAAATTGGGTATCGTACCTCGATAAACATTGCATTAAAAAGTACTTCCCAGGATTTGAACCCCCGGTCTCTAGGTTACGAGTCCCTCCCCCTCCAAATTTTCTATTAAGTATATTGTGCCCCCCCCCAAAACAAGAGAGCTGTATCCGCGCATGGGGGGTCATGAAATTATTTTTTTCTTAAGCTTTTAAGGGTTTATTAAGCAAAGTGGACTTTATTTGAGCTCTTGTTAAAAATCGTGAAACTTGTTAATTTATGAAAACGCGTGGAAAACTTAAAGAAAAGACCTCAGATTTTTTAAAAAAGTCAAATTGGAGTCATATTCTACGAGGGTTTCCACTATCGTTATTCTTTACAAAGGAAAATATTTTTCATGGACGGTTTCCACTATCATTATTCTTTACAAAGGAAAATGTTTTTCATGGACGGTTTCCACTATCATTATTCTTTACAAAGGAAAATATTTTTCATGGACAAGAAATTTTACTGCTATAAAACGATTGAATTTTCCAAAAAAAAAAGTCGAAAACTTGTAATTCGGATTAATTTTGGGAAATGGTTGATCAAACAAAGTGAGGTCTTTCAACGAGCGAACGTGTATGATAACTAATGTCAACTTTAGTCATGACTAGCTGTTTGACTCCGGGGAGAACCGTAGGGTCCCATAGTTGTGGGCTTTTGGGGGATTTTTGTCACGTGCGGCGTAACACATCGCAAGAAAAATCCCACCAACCATATTTTTATTTTTTCCACTTCTCTTTTGTTTTGTTTTTAACGTTTTATGTTTACTTGTTAACTTTATTGACATATTTTAACCCCCCTCGACAGGTTAGGAAACGTTTTTACGGCCATGCCTTTATTGCTTGAGCAAATTTTTTTTCCCCAAACGGGAAAAATATTTTGAACGTGAGATTTTTCCCTTGTTCGAGGACCCTACGGTTCTCCCCTAAGTCGGACTCCTGTTTAGTACGATTCTTACATTGCTATAGTTTTGTTTTCAAAGGACAATGGAAATTGACGGAGGGGGGGGGGTATTGGTTTTTGCCCAGCCTGTATATTGCAACCTTTGAAATCCAACATTTAAAAGCTTTGCCAGGCGCCTTAGAGGCACGGCCATTCTGACTTTTTAGTATTTTCTAAATTTTATTTTACCCGTTACCGGTTTCGAACTCGTAATTCTGGAATGGCTGGCCATACCTTTGCAGAAAATGTCCTAAAATAAGGAATAGATGGTCACCTAAAACTTTATTGCTTTGTGTATGTTGTCGAGACAAATTTTAAGATATCGGACCGTGACTGTCCGATTTCGGAAAATAAATTTTAAATTTGGACGTAACTCGAAAACGGCTTGACATATTTTAGTGCTGATAATATTTCTGGGGTCGTAGATCACGATTTGGGGGGGGGGGTCCATTCCCATCAATTTTTCGCTATCTGCTACTGTTTGGGCTGTGGTATTGTAACAGATAACCCCTCATACATACTTACATAGATACATAAGCCCTTTATTTGAAGGATCTGACACCAGGGAGATGTTCTGAGGCAAGCCCAAAAGTTTTTTAACCATTTTTAACCCAATTAGAGAGTTAGGAAACGTTTTTACGACCATGCCTCTATTGCGTATGTGCAACTATTCAACATGGAACCATGACGGCAAGTTCTCCCCGATTATTTGAATCAATGTTTTTCTTTACATTTCCTTTCCAAATTAGTGTCACACTGACTTTGAGGTAACTTTAACAAAGCGAGAAATCCTCTTGCCAAGGGGTTGCTCCAATCAGAATTCATCCCCCATTCCCCTTCGTATTTATCTTTCAAATCGCCCCCAACAAAAACTTCCTAGTTTGTTTGATCGCTGTGCGCCGCCTCTTGTCGTAAGATTGATATTATTATTACATTGTATTATATGGATACATCAAGCAGGCGGCTCGGTAGATATTTTCTTTTAAAATTAAAAAAGAAAACCATGGGATCAACCACAAACGAAAATAATTCTCCCCCTCAAGAAATATGCTCGTCCACCCAAAGTTACACTTTTTTTACTGTTTTCAAAAATTTTCATATTTGGCGTTTGAAAAACAACGGTAATGTCCAGCATGAAGAGGGCTCGAACCTGCTTGGTCACACACCCCAAGTAAAACCTCCCTGGGTGTCGCATTAATTCAGTGATCTTACGGGAACTGGTGTATTCAATGTATCAGCTCCGTACCCAAAATTATTTTGGGGGGCAAGAGATTGACAGCCAAACTTAACACCTGAAATTGATGATCATATAAGGTGATATATAAATGATTGACATTAATATAAGGTGATGTTGAGGTTGTTGTTCTTATTGGTTGTTGTTGTTGTTGTTATTGGTTGTTGTTGTTGTTGATGTTGTTGTTATTGGTTGTTGTTGTTGTTGATGTTGTTGTTATTGGTTGTTGTTGTTGTTGATGTTGTTGTTGTTGATGTTGTTGTTATTGGTTGTTGTTGTTGTTGATGTTGTTGTTGTTGATGTTGTTGTTATTGGTTGTTGTTGTTGTTGATGTTGTTGTTGTTGATGTTGTTGTTGTTGGTTGTTGTTGTTGTTGATGTTGTTGTTGTTGTTGTTGTTGTTATTGGTTGTTGTTGTTATTGGTTGTTGTTGTTTTTGATTGTTGTTGTTATTGGTTGTTGTTCTTATTGGTTGTTGTTGTTTTTGGTTGTGGTTGTTGTTGTTGTTCTTGTTATGGTTGTTGTTGTTGTTTTTTTTGGTTGTGGTTGTTGTTGTTTTTGGTTGTTGTTGTTGTTGTTCTTGGTTGTTGTTGGTTGGTGATGATGTTGTTGTTGATTTGAGTATTTGACCACATAAAAATAAAGCTCTAAGGTTTAGGTGGTAGAAAATGCCTCAGGCATTAAACTCGCCTAGCTGTTACCTTCTACTCAAGAGTCTATTTTTTTTTTTTTTTTTTTTTTTTTTTTTTTTAATGCTGAAAGGTTATATTCAACTACTCGTCAATGAGTTGGCTATTCTGAGGATATAAGACATGTTTCGCTTATTCATCCCATCATGAGCCTCAAACTTCACACCCTATCTAACACTTTATTCCCCTAATTCTAAATTCAACCCCCCCCCCCTCCCCCCCACCTATTCAAAAATATTACCTATCCTATATTATATTCATTGTGGTCACGTGTCTTAAGGATATTGTGATTTAATCTTAGCCTGTTCACATCACGAGGGAAAAGCATTGGGTGTCAAAAAATATCATTACGAATATGTATTTATTAAAACCATTATTATAACTCTCTTCTCATTCCTCTGTCCAACATCCCTTTTTTTCGTTTCCCGTTTAACTTTAGTGTGTATCTAGTGGCATTATCATACAAAACATATCTCAACCAAGGGGCGACGTCCGCCCCCCCCCCNGCTAGTTTACAGAGATTTAAAGATATCAAAAAAAAAAAAAAATCATCAAAATTATTTTCATTTGATTAGATAAGACTCAAAGTCAATAAGAATGATCATATCGGATTTGTTTGATTTCCTAAATTGCAATATTGCCAACTGCAATTTAGGAATACATTTTTTGGATTATCATTTAATTTTGACTCTCTCTTATGGTTTACTAACTGATTTCCCGTGCTTTGCTACGGTTACGAAATTTGGATTTTTGGTGGAATCGACCACCCCAGAGTGAAAACGGCTCCTATTTAGAAAATTCAATATTTTAATCAAGGATATTACTTATCAGTCAGTCAGTATACCAACTGAGCTTTGCGTTTTATAAGTATACCTAGATTATTTTCAATAATGAACATTTGGAATCGTCACGAAAAAAAAAATAAAAAAAATTGCCCCCCCTCAAAATTTGATATTATACGTTTCAAGTACGTAGAATCCAAAAATCGAATAAAAAAAATCCGTTTGTCCGCTGCGCCGTACGCCGTGATGGGCACATTTGCCACTTAGCGTTGACCGATTTGGATGAAATTTGGTATATAGGTCCCACCTGGTCTCTAATTGTGTGCACCGAAACATTCAACATCACCTTCCATGATCATCATTTTCAGGTGTTAGTCCTGGCTTGGCTGTCAATGCTTCGACCCCCCCCCCCCCCCAACNTTCTTCGGACCCCCCCCCCCCGAAAAAAAATCTTGGGTACGGGGGGCACTTAGAGTTGACCAATTTGGATGAAATTTGGTATATAGGTCCCACCTGGTCTCTAATTGTGTGCCCCGAAACTTTCAACATCACCTTCCAGGTGTTAGTCCTGGCTTGGCTGTCAATTCTTCGACCCCCCCTCCCCGCAAAAAATCTTCGGTACGGCCCTGTATGTAAATCAAAATAATAATGCCATCAAACAAACAAGACTTATTCAAATATTATACAAGCTAATCTTCTCCTCTTCCCTTCACCATCCTGCCCCCATCCCAACTCGACGTTGCTTTTCTAACGTAATCATAATAACCCATGTTATTAATATACTTTTCTTATAGAATGGAGTGTGAGTAAAATAATCACGTCAGTGGCGAATCTTAAAAAGATTTCCTAGCAACAAAAAAAGGGGCACCTAAATATCCCGCGACAATCTTTTGATTCATGGGCGTAGGAGGGGGGGCAGCTNGCTTTTTCCGGCCCAACCCAGGCTGGGTGAGGTCAATGTGGGTAGCTGGTTTGCAAGTTTCCGACGAATGGGGGGTAAAACCCCCGTCTTGAATGACCAATAGATGTTAAAGAGACGTTAAGCCAAATTAAAAAAAAAAAGACCCTAAATTTGACATACCTTCTTAATTTGATGTCTCTGGCTGTTACCATTCTCTTTTTAGACAGGATTAAGAAAAACCGCTTTAAAGCGGTAAAAACCGCTAGCGGTATATTTGATTGAACCCAAAAGTTTCGGAGCTTACTGTGATCCTAAATATGACATACATACCAATTTTCAAATCTCTGACTCCTTACCATTCTCTTTTTAGACAGCAATACTGAAAACCGCTAAAAAGCGGCAAAAACCGCCAAGGGTGTATTCGATTGCAGCCAAAAGTTTCGGTACACAATTAGAGGCTAGATGCGACCTATATACCAAATCCATATCGGTCAACGCTAAGTGGCAAAAGTGCCCAACCCATACGGTGCGGCGGACAAACTAATTTTTTTTTTATTCGATTTTTGGATTCTACGTATCTTGAAACGTATATATCAAATTTTGAGGGTTTTTTTTTTTTGACGATACCAAAGGTTCATTATTGAAAATAATAAACCAAAAAGATAAATAGCTTAAAAAAAGATACAAAAGATCCGTTGNTTTTTTTTTTTTTTTTTTTTTTTTTTTTTTTTAAATTTGGCTTAACGTCTCCTTAACATCTATTGGTCATTCAAGGCGGAGAATCAATGTTTAAAAGAAGTGCCAAATTTGAAACAATTTTAATCTTTTTATAAGCATGTAACCTTTAATTGGATATAATTTCCTTATTATTTCAACAAAAGCTTATCAAGTTAGCTATGAGATAAGCTGGAGGTAGTCGATGATTTGAGCGAGGTCTACAGTTCACAGAGCTGCTGGCACCCTATACAAATGGAAAGCATTGAATCTGTAGCCATTCTGTTTTTCCAAGTTTATAAGCATTAATTATCGTTTTATCATTTCCTTATTATTTCAACAAACACTTATCAAGTTGTATAATGTACTAGCTGTTTTCCCGTGCTTCGCTACAGTTACAAAATTCAACAACAATTTCGAGATCACGAAATTAAATCTTCTCACCTTTAGATTTTTGGTGGAACCGACCCCCAGAGTGAACGCTATTTAGAAAATTCAATATTTTACTCAAAGATATTACTTTTTGCACGGAACACCGTATAAAATTTCAGCTTTCTCGCTCATCCCAAAGTGGTACTTCTCAATTCCGATTTTTTGGTGGTGAAAACCGTCCATAAATCGGAGAGAAACCGGAAATTTTAAAATTTTATATTTTTTATGGGGTCCTTATATACTATTTTGGGGGGGTCTATTCTCGGTAATTTTTCGTTATGTCTTTTAGTTTGCCAGAAAAAAATTGCAAAAAGACCCGCTAAATAGCGTCATTTTTGGCGGTAACTTGCTCCCACTTGAACTTTATTTTTTTTCCTTTCTTATTACGCACCTACATACTAAAAGGGACCCTTGTGCAAAGTTCCAAGTCTCTACGTTTAGCCATCGTGGAGCTACGTTGATTATCAGTCAGTCAGTATACCAACCGGGCTTTGCGTTTTATAAGTATAGATAGATAAGCTAGAGGTAGTCGATGATTTGAACGGGGTCTACAGTTCACAGAGCTACTGGCACCCTATACAAATGAAAAGCATTGAATCTGTAGCCATTCTGTTTTTCCAATTTTATTTTATTGAAATGTGCGCTCAATCGATCTTCTTTCGTTTTTTCCCTAATTTGAATAACAATGGCAACATTTAGGGTCTTATCAGATTCGATAGAGTGTCGCGGAGAAAAGTGACACAGTTTGATTCTGAACAAGTAGTTTGGAGAAATGTAGAATATCTACATTTACATCCCTGCATTAAAATATCTACCATGAAATCAGAAATGACAAATTAGGCTCAAAAACGATTAAAAAAAAATCTACGAACATAATGTATGTTCATACCATGTTTTATCAACATTGTGAACAAGGTGTTCAAGAGTTATTGTTAAAGTGAACAACAATTTAAAAATAATTTAGAATTTAGATAAATTATTTAGAAGGTTTTTGTGAAATAAAGATTTTTTTTTGTATCATACTACAAATAAAATACCTAATTCGTATTTAGATAAATTCAAAATCAATTAATATTGAGGAAAAATTGTGAAGTTAAATTTAGATCCCTTTTATGTTAACCTCAATTTTTTCCAAACCTTTTCAAATGTCTCAATAATGAAAAAACATTCAATTAAATCCGTTCATTGATTTTACATAAGATCGTATTTATGTGATTCTCAAATTCCTCAAGGTACCCGAAATTGTGGTATCCACTGACTTTCAGCAAACCTATGGCATATTCTTCGTTTATGTTTTATTTGTTAAGAAATTCAGTTTGGTATTTCTGTTCGAGAGTTTCGGGAGGGGGGGGGGGGGNCCGAGAAGATAAAAAATAAATGTGACTTTTACATAAATATTCATATCACCGGGGTTTATTACCGCATAAATGTGAACTGAGCATACCACACATAGATGACATATTAACTACACTTTTATTGACGAAAGTAGTGTTAACTTTTATTGACGAAAGTAGTGTGATGTTCGAGTGCGGCATATCACAGGCAATCCTGTACAAGAAAAATCCCTTTTTTCAAAATCCCACCACTTTTCTCTATGGAAGAGAAAGTAAAAACATATCCGCGCATGTCATCAAGTCATGGACGTAAAAACGTTTCCTGTCTGGTTGGGTTAAAATATGTCAAAAAAGCTAACAAGTAAACATTAAAAGTTAAATGGAAAAAATCCCCCTTTTCTTGTCCAGATTTTTTTTATATGAACTGTAGGGATGGGATTTTCGTCTCACTTAAGTGAGTCGACATGACTTGGACTCGACTCACAAATCGAGAGTCGACTCTCGATCTCGGCATCGAGTGACAATTTTCAAAAACGCCTTATTTGATCGGAAATACATAATACCAATTGACAAAAGGGGCATCTAACCAAATAAACGTCCCCAACTTTGGCGAATACATTAACAAGACAAAAGACATCACAATCAATCGTCATCAAAATAAAAGAACATTTTTCTTCTGTAAACAACAAAAACCCGGAAAAATATTTCTCTCTTCATTATCTTTATCAGTCAACAAAAAAAAAGCTACTGGTAAGTCGACTGTTTGAAGAGTCGACTCATTTCAAAAAGATGATTCGACTCGTGAGTGAGTCGAGCATGAGTCGACTCATGACTCGACTCGTGGATGACCATTCCTAATGAACTGTGTCATTTTTCTTCGCGAGGAGCAACTAAAAGAGAGCAAAATACATTTTAAATTGCAGACGCAATTTAAAATATTTTATTTATTTGTTCAGTTGCTCCTTATCGTATTTTTTATTTCCTTATTTCTTCTTTAATATAAAATAAATGTTTGACTCGAAATAAAAGCACAAATCTTTGGAGACCCACTTGGGAGTCGCTACTAAACATCTACATTCTCCTAAGAAGATTTTATCATAAAATTACTAAATAATCGATATATAATATATATATCCTTTTGTTTTTATTATGAGCATAGGCGGTCCTAGGCTAAAATTCTAGCGGGGGGGGGGGGCTTCATTTTTTTCTGGGTGTGAACAATACAGGGTGTCCCAAAAGTCTGAGACCACCTGAATATCTTTTGAACGGCTTTATGTGGAGTTTTGAAATTTTGCATGGTATTATATCCCAAATTAAACCACCTGATGGTGTAACCAATTTTTCAGGGTCCCATGTGGCCCCCAGGGGGTCCACCTTTTTTTTTAATTAAATGCGAACCCCAATCTTGTGATACATATTCAGAAAGACAATAGAATTAGAAGTACTTTGCAAAAAAAATTGAAAAAAAAGACAATAGAATTAGAAGTACTTTGCAAAAAAAGACAATAGAATTGGAAGTACTTTGCAAAAAAAGACAAGAGAATTAGAAGTACTTTGCAAAAAAAGACAATAGAATTAGAAATACTTTGCAAAAAAAGACAATAGTAGTAGAAGTACTTTGCAAAAAAAGACAATAGAATTAGAAGTACTTTGCAAAAAAAGACAATAGAATTAGAAGTACTTTACTACGTCTAGCGTGTTTAATTTCAAAATGGCGACCATTTGAAATTTGCAAGATATGACTACCAAGAGTTTCTAAAACTAGGTGAATTCTTTGCAATGGGATATTGAATGATTGCATAGGACACCAATGTCGAGGAACCTGTTTTTTGTACATAATTCGCCAAGTTTTAGACACTTCGCCTACTTTTAGAAATAATTCGCCTAGTTTTAGACACTCTTGGAAGTCATGTCTTGGAAATTTAAAATGACCGCCATTTTGAAACCAAACACGATAGACGTGTAAATTTTTTTGCAGAGTACTTCTAAGTCTATTGTCTTTCTGAAAATGTATCACAAGATGGAGGTTCGTATTTAAGAAACAAAAGTTGGGCCACATGCGACCCGCGTCTGAAAAAATTGGTCACACCATCCGGTAGTTCAATATGGGATATAATACCATGCAAAATTTCAAAACTGCACATAAAGCCATACAAAAGATATTCAGGTGGTCTCGGACTTTTGGGACCACCGAGGTCCAAAACCAGTGTAAACACAGAAGGTTTTGGTGTTAGGAAGGGCATTCGGCCTTTAAAAACAGTTTCCTTTGAACGAAATACGCAAATACAACACAGATCGGGTTCGTTACCACATTGGATCGCTCTTTTCTCACTCCGAACCACCAGAACCGAAATTAAAAAAAAATCGGTCGCATCGCTTGAAATTTAATTTGAGGAAGAAAAACTTTCAAAAAAGAAAAATAAAATAAAATAGATTGAAAGAAAAGAAGACGAAACTGACTGTGAGGAGGAATTGAGGAGAATTATAAAATGAGAAGAGACAGAATTGAAGGGGAGGGGGGGAGCAAGATGGCGTACAGGAGATTAATTTTCATTTTTCCAATTTAAGTACCTTACATTACACAAAACTCAGTTTTATTGTAATGCTTCCTCAAATGACATTTCAGTGGCAAATGTACTCATTCCTCATCCTATAAAATGGGAAGTATTGTAATTCTTCCTCAAATGACATTTCAGTGGCAAATATACTCATTCCTCATCCTATAAAATGGGACGTATTGTAATGCTTCCTCAAATGACATTACAGTGGCAAATATACTCTTTCCTTATCCTATAAAATGGGAAGTATTGTAATGGCCTTGAATTCTCGAGTTTCAGCCATTGGTCCGTTTGTATGTCCGTCTGTCTGTGAACAAAATATCTCAAGAACGGCAAGTGCTAGAAACTTGAAATTTGGTATGTATGTCAGGTTTATGCCATGAACGGCAAAATAAGCTTTTGGTCGAAATCGAATATACCGTCGGGTACTGTTGACACCAGAATTGTTTAGTACTTTTTTTGGGATAAATATCCTATTAACTTTTAAATGAATTAAAACAAAACACTTACGAAAAACACTATTTATAATTATTTATAAAGAAACTATTTTCGAATCATTCGATTCATCATCAGTCGAGTCGAGTCTAAAGATGGAAGTTGACTGTTTCCCATCCTTCAACTCCTGTATGGTAAAACTTCCTTTACATGTCTCACCACCCTCCCCGAAATAAAATCCTGGACACAGGCCTGCGGCGCACTGTCACTTCGTGACGGAAAATTTAGGTTCAATTGGGTGTATTAATGGCAGCGAAAACTTTTTGTTATTCTTTGTCACGTGTAAAGGATTTCGTTCCAAAAAAAAAAAAAAAAAAAAAAAAAAAAAAAAAAAAAAAAAAAAAAAAAAAAAAAAANTGAGCCAAATCATTTTGCTGAGTCATTGACTGATAAATCACAATAACAATATGATTGAAATGGAAACATATTCATTTATTTGTTTCTTATTCTCCTCTTTGATTTTCATTATGAGTCAAAAGATTCATAACACACATCTCTAATAAATGCGTTTAGAAATCCGGAGCCAGCATTGTAGGTAAAATAGAAAAAAATCAAAGGAATTGGATAATGATTGATATTGGGAAAATCTTACAATGCTGCAGTGAGCACCAAAGTTGTGACATAGAAACAGCATAATAAAAAAGAAACAGCATAATGGTGACAAAAAAACAAACGTCTATGGCATGTTGAATAGACAATTTCCTGTTAGATCACTGAAGTTAAGAAACGTCGAACGAAGTTTTACTAAGTGGGTGAGCAAGTAACTTCGTGCCCTCATGATGCTGGCTTTTTTCGGTCCAACCCAGGCTAGGTAAGGTCAATGTGGTGGGTATGTTTCCAACGAACGGAGTGTAAAACCTCCATCTCGTACGACCAATAGATGTTACAGAGACGTTAAGCAAAAAAAAAAAGGCAAAAGCGTTCAACCTGATTTGGACCGGGAAGAGTCAGAATAAGGAAGTAAAACCGACACTGGTTATCAATTTAGCTGCAAACAATATTTTTTTACTCATTTGAAAAAACAAGTAAAAACGACACTGGTTATCAATTTAGCTGCAAACAATATTTTTTTACTCATTTGCAATCATTAAAAAAAGAGTATTTGAACAAAATACAAAGAAATCCTCTTAAAGAGAAACTTAAATTTGTAAAAAAAAATATAAAATGAGCAAATCAGCCTTTCACAGAGAAATACAAAACACGGAAGAGGGCGTAGAGTGCTAGGGAAAAGTGGGGACACAAAGAAAAAATGGCGGTCAAGGAATACAAAGTCCTAATACTGGAAATGAAACATATTTGTTTTTAGTTATGAAAAAAGGTGTTTTAATAAATAATAATTATGTCACAACTTTGGTGCCCACTGCAGCATTGTAGGATTTTCCCAATATCAATCATTATCCAATTCCTTTGAATTTTTCTATTTTACCTACAATGCTGTTTCTTTGTGTTATTATGTCACAACTTTGGTGCTCACTGCAGCATAGTAAGATTTTCCCAATATCAATCATTATCCGATTCCTTTGATTTTTTCTATTTTACCTACAATGCTGTGTTCTTTGTGTTATTATGTCACAACTTTGGTGCTCACTGCAGCACTGCAGCAATACCACAACATCGCCCTTTTGTATCGGAACGATGCGAAACGTTGCGACGCAATGTTGCAGTCAGTGGGATTTGATCTCATTTGATTCTGTAGAAACAGCAGAGAATGAAACGTTTCGCAACAAAATGTTGCGTGCAGTGGGAAAGCAGCTTAACCCTGACATCCTGGAATTTTTCTTAAGTTATTGCGACCAAACTTTTGTCTGACCTTTTATTGCAAGAATCAAGAATTACGAAATGAATTTTCTTCTTCAAATGAAATAGCATTACTCCCGAGTAAAATATAAACTCCTAAGAAACACATAAAAGAAGATTATAATTGTACAATTCTCCGCTAAACCAAATAAAAAGTAAACTTTCAGATTCTTTTTAAATTATAAAACAACCCTTATTTATCTATCTTTTTTTATTATAAGGGTTATGTTTTCTACCCTACAGATAGGCAGAGCCGTAGCGAGCTTTACTGGCGCCGGAGGCAAATTCTGAAATTAGCGCCCCCCACCCCGCCAAAAAAAGCTCATATTAATTATTCAACAGCAAAACGTATTAAAACAATCCTGCCTTTATTCTTAATGAAACCTACAAATACAAAATCAGAAATCTTCCATATCGATTTGTTTGAACCTTACAAAGCAATTGTCAAAGTTATAATGTGATTCGTCGAGATTTTATGGCTGCAAACTCATCAATGACATCGTCCAAGTCAATTTCTTTCGCGACGTCGTATTCGATAGACAGAATTGCCAAATTTGTCAATCTTTCCTGACCCATAATTGATCTTAAAGAATTTTTTATGAGATTCAGTTTACCGAAGCTGCATTCACATGTAGCTATACTCACGGGCATTGTTAAAAAAATTCGGAACGCAATTTCAACATTCGGATACGATCCTTTCAGATTATAATCATTTATCAGCTGAAGTAATTCTAAAACCGTTGCAGATCCAATGCGATTAGGAAAAAATGACTTGGCTGCGTGCTTAAAATCTGAGATCTCATCAATAAAGTCCGCTACGTTTATATCTTTTTCATATTTTTGTGCCAAATGTGTTGCTGTTATTATTTCAAAAAATTATTTTTGGATTCAACATAATTTTTAAAATTTATATCGACAAAATCTTGAAAAAATTGCAACAAAATTTTCTTTCAAAAGTTTTGGCGCCCCCCTATGATGGCGCCCGAGGCGAGTGCCTCAGTAGCCTCTCCCTAGCTGCGGCTATGGCTAATATTTCGGGACC
>CM022884.1:8754-24287 GCA_012654025.1 Pachypsylla venusta | reverse complement strand
AAAACGTTTAAAAAGACTTTTTAAATTATATTAAACCACATTTTAAGTTTGTAACTTAGACAGATACTATTAAAAAAATAATAGAATCTGTCTGGTACCAGAAAATTATAAGGTAAAAATAGACTGATTTTCTAAACCAAACTTTCAATTTGTCAATATGACCTCAAAAAGCGTGAATGAAAACAAATTCTAAATAAAACTATACGATGAAGAACGATTCTACAAAAACTTCGGAACCAGGTTAGAGTCAGTCAGTCAGTTCAAACATGATTGAACGACCTCAAAGTTGAAATCAGAAGCCAAACTAAAGAGCCATTTCACATAAAAGGAGTTTTTTTTTTTTTTTTTTTTTTTTCTCCCTCTTAACACGTTGACTGTTCATGATACCAATTATCTGAACTGAAACTCAAGAGTCAATCGAACTGCATTAAATAACTGTCACTCTGTGTATATCATCATATGAGAATCTCTCTCCTTCTCTCTCTCTTAACACGTTGACTGTTCATGATACCAATTATCTGAACTGAAACTCAAGAGTCAATCGACCTGCAATAAATAACTGTTACTCTGTGTATATCATCATTTTATCCGATCGAGCTGAAACTTTTTACGCATAATTTTTTCATGAATTGGAACCATTCTAGAGACGGAGCGCAGAAAAATTCTCAGATTTTTTTTCGACCTCTATGACCAAGGGTCACCCTAATGTACAGTGGTAATGTACTTACACTGGACACCAAAAAAGTCAAATTCAGAAAAATCTTGAATTTGAGATTGGGCAAGACTCAAATTTATGCTAAAGAAAGAGAATCCATGTCAAAAATGGTAGAATTTTTATTTTAGATAATGAAAAAAAAAAGAAAAGAAAAACAAACAATCAATAGTGAATTTAATGATAGGTGTGGCGAGTTTGTTACATATTGCTCTTCGTGAATTACAAAGGACTTGACTAGATTTTTTCCATTCAGGATAAAAGATACTCAACAGGAAAAAATGTAAATAGAGGAAAACAAAAAGAAAATATCTTATCTACAATTCTGAAACATTGAAAAGGTCAAATGTAAGAACAATCATATAAAATGTCATATCACCCAGGGGAAAGTGTAGCTCTGAACAATGGAATAATTTTCTCAATGATTACGATAAAGAAAGAGATATTCGAATGGGAGCCTGCCCGGGCTGTCAGCCTCGTGAGAACATGTCTGTATCTGGGACGCAACACAAAGCCTGAATGGAGCAACAGTTTTTCCGAATTGGTGCAAGAGTTTTTAGGAAACAACTTCGTTTTTTTTACCGGAAAAACAACTTCATCATCGAGGTAAGGCGGATCAAATGATCGGCCTCTCGGTGGCCGAGTTGTTAAGAGCATTGACTCTTGGTCCGGAGGTTGTGGGTTCGAATCCCGCCCGGAGCAAAAATTTTCTGATCGAACTTTCTCGTTTTCGGAATGGCATGGCTTTAAAAGGAGAGCCCTGAAGTAATGCAAAAGTGGTTCCGGGCATAACTTTTTTATAAATTAAAAAAAAAAANATATTTTTTTTTAAAAAAAGGGCCGATCAAAACATTTACCTTTCAATGGGCATTCATCTTAAAGCTAATACTGATAAAATAAACAAACTTTTTCTTCTCATGAAGTTTGCTTATCCCTAAAAAGTATTGCATCAATTCGGCTAAACTGTTGCTCCATTCAGGCCTTGTGCCGAATCCGAGTATATATGTTCTTGATTACATCGAAATATTTTTTTTTTTTTTACTAAGGTGCCGCGCACCTGAGTTAACCGAACAGTAAAAACAGGTGTCCTCCTATTATTGCTTTAAAAAACATCATTTAAAAATACTTCGAACTCGAGTTTTAGGTCATGGTCATATGTGTTATACATTAAGGCCATTTTGCGGTGAAATGCTTATTGATATTTGAGAATACAAAAATAACTATGGAAAGGGATCAAAAAACCACAATTTTATGGCCATGATTTCAATGATCTTGATTGCCTAAATACGTGTAAGACGTCTCCGTGGCAGAGTGCGCATCACACTCGGCTTGCACCACGGAGGTTCCGGGTTCGATTCTCGGACGGGTCGAAAATTTAAAAAAGGTTTTTTCGAATTTTCTACTTGGTCTGGTTGTGTTTGGGGGTAACTCAGCCTCCTGAGGACAATTGAGTAACTATGGTAATAGCTTCAAGTGGTAGCATTATAAGGTAATTGTTAAGAAGTGTAGCTTAGGCTTATTAGAATGAATGTTAAAAATACCTTGTAATGCTATGATGCCCACAAACATTGTGAAATATTAACACAAGGAAATATACATTTACATTACGTACTATAACTTATGTAGAGCATATATCTGGCTACCATCGTATACGATGATGCCACTATTGAATGAATGAAATATTTAATGGACGACAATTTAGTATTCTAGCCAGCGCAGCGTCTATGGCATGTTGAATTCACCATTTTTCGTGAGATCACTGAAGTTAAGCAACGTCCAGCGAGGTTGTTCTATCTGGGTGTCCACGTGGGTTCGCGCCCTCGAGATGCTGTCTATTTTTTCGGGTCAAGCCAGGCTGGGTGAGGTCAATGTTGGTTTGTTGTTTGCAAGTTTCCAGCGAATGGAGGGTAAAACCCCCGTCTCGAATGACCAATAGATGTTAAAGATAGATGTTAAAAAAAAAGCTTTCTACAAGATGAATTCCATTCATTTTTTCGTTATGTAGTTACATCTATCCAGGAAATGTAAATTTTTTTTTTTGCAAATACCTCGTGAACGATGAATTATATGGATTTTTATTTTGAGTTCTCGTAATTGAACGAAAATTGAGTTTTCTACTTAATTAAAAAAAAAAAAAGATATATAGACTCTTCAGTAGAAGTCACCACTGGGCGAGGTTAATGTCTGAGTCATTTTCTACCACCTAACCCTTAGAGCTCTATTTTTATCTGGTCAAGTACTCAAATTAATGAGGAAAAAGTCCTGCCTCTGCCGGGGATTGAACCCACAAACTTAAATAAATTGGCCAATTTTTTTTTTTTGTGTTAAAGCTAATGCTTTGTCACAATGGACTTCCCCATGTTATTACTAAACTTTTTGTCATCGCTTGAATTCGAACCAACAGCCTCCTGGTTACGAATCCGTCATTCTTACCAACTGAGCTACTGAGGCTGCTCTCATAAATTGGCCAGTTTGTAAAAAGATAGTATTTTACGAATCCCTTTAGAAAAAAATGACCAAGTGTAAAGTTGGTATTACATTATGAGAATTGAGACAGAAGAACTTGCAATAATAAATTTAAGTGCGGGATATACAGCAGCAACAATAAACTTGGCCCCAATAATAGATATCACTACTTTCATAGGCGGAATTTTTTGGTTGAATAAGTGGAACTTGGCCTTTTTTCAATGATAATTTTTCTTTGTCACTTTTGTCAGTCACTTTTAACAATTCCCAATTCTGAATGCTGAGATTCTTCCCTGAAGTTATAACACTGAGAGTTAACGAGTTTGAATTCATGCAAGATTTCAGCGTTTTAGCAGTTGAAACTAGATTTCGTGCATTTTCTTCCCTGAAGCGGAACTGTTTTGGAGCACTGGTAGTCGATGAATGAATATATTTATTTTCCATTTAATTGCATGAAAATATCATGCAAGATTTCAGCGTCCTACCAGTTTACACTAGTTTTCGTGTATCTCCTTCCCTAAAGAGGCACCGTTTATGAGCACCGGGAGTGAAAGAGTACAAATATAAATTATTTCCTACTTAATTGCATGTATATATCTAACTTTATGGAAGATTTCAGTGTTTTATAAGTTAAAACTACATTACAATACGTTGTGTTGTCTTCCCTAAAGCGACACCGTTTTGGAGCACTTAGAATTAAAAAAGTTCAAATTTTTGGATTTTTCCCATTACTTGGATGTAAATTAATTTCATGCAAAATGTCAGCGCTCTAGGTATACGGGAAGTGCCTGAAACTTATGATGATGAGTGAATCAGTCAATATGTCAGTCAGTCAGTGAGTCCGAAAGTGCAAATTTTAAAATTACCTATCTCCCGCCCGGGTTGGAATTAACTTTTTAAATTTATCCTGTAGTATTGTTCTATACTACGGAATGTATGTTCAAAATTTCAATGATCTATCCCTTGTAGAACCGGATATCTGACTGTGTGAAAAACCTGGTGAATTGCTTCGTGTAAAGATACACTGATGCTTTCTGGAACTTGGCCTGGCGCACTGCCGTGCGCTCAGAGAGATCAAACTGAAACACACCCCATAACACTGACACGTGTAAGTGATATTAAAATTCACTTTGACATATAAACATCCTTCACTGACAAAAATGATTGTTTTTAGATCTTTTTTTTTCAATTTTTTGGCATTAATTTTTCTATTCTGAAATGGTGAGGATGTTAATTTTTATAATATTTCTTACTAATGAGACCTAATTAGGAGATAATTCTTTAGATGTATGAAGAGTAACTGACTGAGCTAAATTAACTAGCTAAATTAACTAGTGACTAAATTGACTAGTGAATGAACTGGACAACTAAATTCAAAACGATTTAGTTGAGACAAATGAACGAGTCACTGAACTGAACTATAACTCTCATCTCTACTTAATTTTTTGGCTGAATTAAATGACTTAGTTGAGTCTAATGAGCGAGAACTAAATGAACGAGCACTGAACTGAACTATAACTCTCAACCTAAAAATCAAGTCTTACTATTGACTGAATTAAATTACTTAGTTGAGTCTAATGAACGGGAACTAAATGAACGAATCACTCAACTGGACTATAACTCTCATCTCTACTTAAAAATCAAGTCTCACTATTGGCTGAATTCAATGACTTAGTTGAGTCTAATGAACGAGAACTAAATGAACGAGCACTGAACCTGAACTATAACTCGCATCTCAACCTAAAAATCAAGTCTTACTATTGACTGAATTAAATGACTTAGTTGAGTCTAATGAACGGGAACTAAATGAACGAGTCACTGAATTGAACTATCATCTCTACTTAAAAATCAAGTCTTACTATTGACTGAATCAAATGATTAATTGAGTCTAATGAACGAGAAGTAAATGAACGAATCACTGAACTGANTTTAAAAAGACTTTTTAAATTATATTAAACCATATTTTAAGTTTTTAACTTGCTCCAAGAAATATTAATAGTAGGTATCTGTCTGGAACCTTTTAGAAAGAATAGCTGATACCATTGCCACTAAAAGAAGTTTTGGAAACTCCAGCACCTGCTGAAGAATAACTCACGCCCAGTTGTGGTGATTGGATTGGCTGAGATTGTGGAACAGGTCTTATGAGTTGATTTTGTACTTGTTGTGGTGCATATTGGTGACCTTGAACATGTGGAGGTTGAAATTGGAATGGCGATTGAGGAAGATTCCCCGCAGGTGACTGTATTGGTGCTGGTTGTGGGGGAGGTGTCGGATTTTCTTGTACCGTATAAATCATTCTGTATTTATAATCTTGTTGGAATCTGGGATCGGCAAATTCTTGGAGAGATCTTAATTGTTGTCCCTGTTGAGGTTGTTGAGGATAGTTTGGTATCTGGGGTTGAGCTTGTTGTTGTTGCTGGTACAAAACTTGAGGCAACAGTTGTTGCTGTTGATAGTATGCTTGTGGTTGTAATTGTTGTTGTTGAAATCCAGGAGATTGATAGAAATATTGGATACCTTCTGTTTGTCCTGCAAGAGGTTGTTGAGGATATTGTAATGAAGGTTGAGCAACACTCTCGCTAGGTTCGGCTCTATAATATCTTGAAAGCTCTGAACTGTCATCGTTTTCGTCTCGAACTGGTTTGATGACTTCTTCTGGGGCGTAGTATTGTTGCAGACCTTCGCCATAGTTGGCTTGTCCGTTAACTTTTGACGAAATAAATGATCCAGTCAATATGAGAGCGAGTGAATAAATCTGAAACCAGAAACCAACAAACAATAATCGTTAACCTTTAAATTTAAAATAATTGACATTAATTGTTGAACTTATTACTATAAGCTGCATGATTGTATTTTAGTTTCTGACTTATGTCAATCATTAATCAAAGACCAGATCACTAGATTCATACTGTGTTTATGGTTCTACCGTTCCACACACTCTACTGAAATTATGTAGATTTAGATAAGTCATCTAAGACATAAAAAAAAAAAAACATTGCAAAAAATGGCGAATATCTGACTTTGGTATTGAAGTGAACANCTTTCTATTTTTGATTTCTCCTTTTGTTTACAATGAATGAGACTTGTAGGAGGGTGGTCGGGGGTGGGGGGGGGGAAATATGAATTAGTTTGAATGACGTATTATTTACTTTCCCATTTGCGTACTAGAAAAATCTATTATAAAACGCAATGTTTGTTTACTTCAGAAGGGTCGCGCCCTGGATCGTTCGCGAAGCTTCCACATAAACGACAGAGATGTATAAATACAGGGGGTCGCCCAGTAGTCGAGTCAGTATTATTTGAGTGATAAACGGAGCGAGTATAATTTTAGAAGCGATATCGTTGTGTTTTCTAAGTGATAAGTGAGTGATTAATTCGTGGGTATTTTCGAGCGTTTTAAATACGGTGGTTGCGAACAGTATTCGAATTTTTTTTGGTGTTACGTTTTTTTTTTATTTATTGAAGTTTCTATTTTTAATAAATTATTTTAAGTTTTATTTTATTTATATTTAAAGTTAGTTAATGCTTTTTAAATTCACGACAACTTAATCCTCGAACCCTAAGTCTACAACAGTATGTTGTTAGGATGCATGTGAGCAGTGTAAAACAAAGTTTGCTATATTTCTAAAGACCTCTGCTGCTTGCGTAAAGTTCGAAAATTTCTATTTTTTCAGTTTTTTTTTTTTTTTTTTTCATTTTTCGTTATATAATTTGTATTGTTCTGTCCCCACTCCAGAACTTTTTAGTGCACGGCCCCAGGCCAAGTTCCGAGTCAAATTTGCCGATTGCAGAAAATGTTTCATTCCACTTTTAAACTTAAATGTTTCATTCCACTTTTAAACTTTACTCAAAGCTCCACGCGTGTGACAAATTTGTAAATAAAGTTTTTTGCCAGCTGATGCCCTCAATTTCTTTTTTTACTTGCCCTGTGATGTAGAATAACTTTTGGCAAACGTAATTAATCTGTTTCACTTGTTCGAAGAAAAAAAATCTCAAAAAGTTAAAAAAAAAAAAAAAAAAAAAAANAAAAAAAAAAAAAAAAAAAAAAAAAAAAAAAAAAAAAAAAATATGTAGGGACCACAAATCGGTGGAGACCTCTGAGCAGCTGTCTCCAGGGAGTGCGTTCCCTAAAATCCGACCCTCAGATCAACTGACATATTTTTTACCCCACTCTGTATTATCTCATTTTAAGATACCCTGTAGAATCGTTAGTTTGTTATAATATTTAGTATGGATTATAACAAATATTTAATATTTAACAAATACTAAATATTTATGTTACACTCTACAGGGTGTAACATAATATTTAGTATGTTACATCCTGTAGAGTGGTCTTCAAATATTTCTGGACAGAAACACAACAATAAGGCTATGTTCACATGAACGCGCGGTATCGTCCATACTAATATTATAAATGCGAAAGTAACTCTGTCTGTCTGTCTGTCTGTCTATCTGTATGTATGTATGTATGATACGCCATTTCTTTGATGTACTTTAGTAGGAATCATCCATACTAATATTATAAATGCGAAAGTAACTCTGTCTGTCTGTCTGTATGTATGTATGTTACGCTTTCACGCTTAAACTACTGAACCGATTTTGATGAAANCTGGCTTGGCAGGCTCCCAATCTTTTACCAAAATTCTGAATCACGCTGTTGAAAATACTGTTGTCAATGGTTCAAATCTGCTCGATAATGTTGTTTTTAAGCTCTTGAATTGTTGTGGGATTATTTTGTGGGGGTTTTTGAAATCGAAAGTGCACAGCAATAATCCCACAACAATTCAAGAGCTTAAAAACAACATTATCGAGCAGATTTCAATTATTGACAACAGTATTTTCAACAACGTGATTCAGAATTTTGGTAAAAGATTGGGAGCCTGCCAAACCAGTACGGGGGCCACTTGGCCGACATAATTTTTCATTAATAACCGGAACCTATTTCTAATAAATTAAAACAAAAATATATTTAATATTTTTTTTTAAAAAAAGTCTTTTTTTATTAAATTAAAATGATACCTCGATTTTGAACACCTTTTAGTACCGCGCGGTAATGTAGACAATATGCACTATTTAGATAGATACCACGCGGTACAGCGCTTTCATGTGAACATAGCCTAAAAGACCTTTGTCAGTCATGTTATTTTAAGTATTGTTACATCTGCGGGTAGTTAAGTTACATTGGTGTTTCCTGTTTTCTTTTATTGACCTTTTGTATATTGTTTATGTTATTGCTCCCAATTTGGGTTATAAAATTTATGGAGGATTCTAACTATAACTATCTGTAATTATTTTCATCATTTCCTTTTAATTACATAATACAGGGTAGATGGTATAGACAGGGTGTCTACCAGACTGGAAATCCTGGAAAACCCGGAATTGTCAGGGAATTTTAGGAGACTGGAAATGTCAGGGAATTTAGGAAATAATGCCAAAAAAAACGCCAAAAGTCAGAAAATTTTTCAAATTTTTTTTTATCTCAATGGCCAATTTTATGCGTGAACATGTTTTTCCTGAAAAATTTCGGCTGCGGCCCTTATTATCGTTTTCCTCTAAAATTTTGGTATACATGTTTAGGGTATGAAGGAAATTTGCTGTATAGTTTTTGGGGTCCCTGGGCAAAAAAAAGTAGTAAGGGAATTTCACTTTGACGATTTGGTAGACACCCTGTATAGAATTTGGCAGTTAATCTGAAGTTTCATTTTATTGCTTACCATTTTATTAGTTGCAGACGTTAAGTTCAGGTCAGATACAGAGTCGACTTTTAAGAAGTGCCCTTCCAGCGCACTCCCTCGGTACAGCTGCCCAAATTTCTCCACAGATTTGGGGCC
The DNA here is from genome assembly GCA_012654025.1 of Pachypsylla venusta. NCBI lineage: Eukaryota > Metazoa > Arthropoda > Insecta > Hemiptera > Aphalaridae > Pachypsylla > Pachypsylla venusta. Next base: position 15,278 of record CM022884.1, on the reverse strand, counting down.
CCCACATCAGAAATTTATTTTTTGTTGTTACAAGAAATCTTGATATTCTAAAGTTGCATCAATGGACGGCAATACATTTTTTCGATTGAGTAGACCATTGATCAACGTCAATCAAACTCAAGAAAAGTTGACGTCAAATGGAAACCGCACTGATGCAAAGTAGAGTAAAAATACTCTACTTTGCACGTAACCTATAATATTTTTTAAAAAAAGCAACAACAACAAAAATAACAACATCAGCAACAAAAACAACAACAACTTCAAAAACATCAACATCATCAAAAACAAAAACTACAATAGCAACAGCAACATCAACAAGAGTAGCAACAACAGCGTCAACAACAACAGCAGCAACAACATCAACAACTGCAGTAGCAACATCAACAACAACAGCAAAAAACAATATCACATTCCATGATAATCATTTTCAGGCATTAGTCCTGGCTAGGCCCCCCCCCCCCCGAAGAAGAATCTTGAGTACGGCCCTGGAAATCTTAATAAAAATTGAGCACCATTTGAAAAACAGGACGAAAAATGATGCTTCGCGTGCTCTTTCCTGAAAAGCAAGGAAGTGATGTGGTGTTTTGAATGCTTGTATCCCTTTTCATCGGCACTAAAACAGTTGTTAATACAGGGTGCGGCAATTAGTTCTCCCACATTTGAAAGAGCTGGTAAATAAAAACGAAATGAGATATTTGAAAAAAAAAAAAAAAAAATGTATTCTTAAGCTTGTGTATTCCAGTTTTTTCCATCTATGTTTTGTAAATAATGTCGTCCAAATGACGGCCTTGGCGAGTGATGCACTTTTGGAGTCTTTCACGGAAGTTTTCCATGACTCTCGTCAGCATATCCGCATCAGTTTGGATGATTTCTTCCAGAATTGCCTCCTTTAACAGTTCAAGGGTCCCAAGGCGATGTTTGAAGACCTCAGCCTTAAGGTAACCCCACAGGGACTCAAATCCGAAGACCGAGGAATATGTCCTGCGGAATCTCACGAGAACGATTGACTGCATGGGTAGGGCTACAGCCTAAAACTGATGATGTGGTCCTGAAGTTGTGAACTCAAGTCAAAATTGTTTTTCGATCAGGAACTGGGTCCGTGGAGTCCAAACCATACCTTGTGTGGAATGCCCTCTGAGTGGCTATAATGGTTCACTTTTTAAAAAAACAACTTGACAACGAACGCACAATGCACGCTCGACCAAACCATTGCGACAACTAAAAACTAAATGTCATTTCGTGTTGAATATCACAAACCCCTTGCTCCTCCCACTATCACTTCCCCTCCCACGATTTTTTGAAAAGTGGAAATACTAATTGCCGCAACCTCTATTACATATTCATAAGGATAAAATTTGTTAGGTTGGCCGGGTTTGAACCCACATCCACATAATTTACTCTTCATTCTTGTGACCGTCTGTGCATTTCTTCCCATGACCATTAACTTTCATTGGCGCATGATATAATAAAATTATAGAATTTATGCAAAAGTTATTATTTCGTACACTTTATAGTTCTCAGCTTCAATTCAAGTAAAAACTTTTCTCTAGCACGGGATACATAAACAATGTAATTTATACTTTACTTATCTGCTGAAATGTACAGTGTAACCCAGAATGACAACCCCCCCGGCCTTTAACTTTTGAACGGCTTGTAGTTTTTAAATTTTGAAAATATCTAGGAATAGGAAAAAGGCCATGATCAATCGAATAGTTATGAGACCCAGGTTCGAACCCCGGAAGTATCTTTTTTCCTGGTTTCCGATATCTTGTGTAATCGAAAAGAAGAAAAAGAAATAAAGAAAAAACGGCCAAAATAGCAGTTCCATATCTTTACAAAAAGTATTGATATCTCACAAAAAAATTATCATTGAAAAAAGGCTTCCTCCCACTCTTCCAAAAAAATGCGCCTATGAAAGTAGTGATATCCATTATTGGGGCCAAGTTTATTCTTGTAAAATTTTGCGAATCCCCTTAAAAAAAACTGACCAAGTGTAAAGGCGGTATTACTTTAAGAGAATTGAGACAGAAGAACGTGCAATAATAAATTTAAGTGCGGGATATACAGCAGCAACAATAAACTTGGCCCCAATAATGGATATCACCAATTTCATAGGCGGATTTTTTTGGAAGAGTGGGAGGAACTTGGCCTTTTTTCAATGATAATTTTTTTGTGAGTCTTTTATTGACAAAAACTATCGATTTCATAGAGATCAATGAAGTTAAGCAACGTCAAGCGTGTTGAGTATAGACTAGGATGTGTATTGGTATTAGGGCTGTAATAGTAGGCCATTGAAGCCTTTTGTCAAAGCGACGTATAATATATAGTTCTTTTCTGACTTGCCCTTTTGTTAAGCTATGAGATCTAATGATGGCGCTCAGAATCTGTCAAGGACTAATTGTTACATTAGGCGACGCGGTGGCTCATCGACCGGCAATCTGATTGCCGGCAATCACATCGCCGTCGACAAAAAGGTGTCTTTTTGTCATAGCAATCAAGCAAGCAATCTCGTTTCAATCAAGCAAGAACACAACGCAATAGAAAAAATACACGCCCTGCCTCACAACAACAATTAGGGTATGACAGGAGGAACCGTGGACTGAGACCGTAAGTGCGCAAGCGCGGACTCCGGATATCGCCCATGACGGTCGCTTGACGCCACACATTTGGCGATCTGGTCGACAAGCAATGTCTTCAGATTGCCGTCGATTGGGTTGATCGACTGAAATTATCGAGCGATCTTGAGATCGCTGGGCAACCTCAAGATAGCTGGCAATCAGATTGAAACGGCCCCATACATTGGGCGATCGAAAAATTTGGTCGGCGGCAATTAGATTGCCAGTCGACAAGCGACCGCGTCGCCTAATGTATGGGTAGCTTTAGACTCGAATGAGAGTCCAATCGGGGATACCATATGTGTTGTTGGCTTTTCGGGGCTTCTCTTAACCTTGTGAGGATAACCGAATAGTTGTTGCTATATAGGGCCAGTCTATAGGGTGTTTCGTGCTTCCTATTCTCAATGCTGTACCAAAAAATCAATCATACCATAAAAACGCCTGACCAAAGTTTATAACTTTCTGGCATTTTTCTACCTTTGTAGATGATTTTCTTAAATATCTTTATCTTCCTTATCGAACAGATTCAGGGAAATAAACCAATTTTAACAACTTCGACGTCTCCGTGGCAGAGTGCGCATTACACTCGGCTTGCACCAAGGAGGTTCCGGGTTCGATTCCTGAACGAGTCAAATACTTGATAAAAAGTTTTAATTGAATTTTCTATTTGGTCTGGTTGTATTTGGGGGTAACTCAGCACGGGAATAGCGTCAAGTGGTAGTATTATAAGGTAAATATTGTTAAAGTGTTGCTTAGGCTTAGTGATATTGGAGTGATTGATGAGAATACCTTGTAATGCTATGATGCCCCACGAAAATTATGACATTATAACACAAATAAATATACATTTATTCATAGTTGTCCTCTCGAAACAGCGAACAACTAGTAAAGTGTCCCCAAGCAGACTCCCTCCCTTATTAAACACGCCCAACATTACTTCACTTGATGACTCTGACGGAATAAGGAGTACAGTGTCCTCCAGCAGACTCCCTCTCGTATTAAACACGCCCGACATTAATTAACTTGATGACTCTGACGGAATAAGGAGTATAGTGTCCTCTCTGACGGAATAAGGAGTATAGTGTCCTCGAGCTGACTGCGTCTCGTATTAAACACGCCCGACATTAATTAACTTGATGACTCTGACGGAATAAGGAGTACAGTGTCCTTGAGCTGACTGCGTCTCGTATAAAACACGCCCGACATTACTTATCTTGATGGCTCTGACGGAATAAGGAGTATAGTGTCCTTGAGCTGACTGCGTCTCGTATTAAACACGCCCAACATTACTTAACTTTGCAGACTCCCTCCCGTATTAAACACGCCCAACATTACTTAGCTTGATGGCTCTGACGGAATAAGGAGTACAGTGTCCTTTTTTAACTTGATGGCTCTGACGGAATAAGGAGTACAGTGTCCTCGAGCAGACTCCCTCCCGTATTAAACACGCCCAACATTACTTAGCTTGATGGCTCTGACGGAATAAGGGGTACAGTGTCCTCGAGCAGATTCCCTCCCTTATTAAACACGCCCAACATTACTTAGCTTGATGGCTCTGACGGAATAAGGAGTACAGTGTCCTCGAGCAGACTTCCTCTCGTATTAAACATGCCCGACATTACTTCACTTAATGACACTTAATGACTCTGACGGAATAAGGAGTACAGTGTCCTCGAGCAGACTCCCTCTCGTATTAAACACGCCCGACATTACTTAACTTGATGGCTCTGACGGAAATAGGAGTATTCATCGTGCTAAAGTCGTAGACTCCCTTTAGCGACTTCAATCTAAAAATGTAGTTTTAATAAATTAGTTAAACTAACTTTAACCTAACATGAAGCTTAACGTAGAAATTAACGATAACAACTCTATTAAATGTTGCAGTTCACGTATTATACTCGCATTAATAATGTAACTATTTTATGTATTTTGCTAGAAGGCAAACTATGCACTTTATGAAGGCAGATTGGTCAAATGGAACAGGCTCATCGTAAATTTCAGTCACTCATATTATAATGTGAGACGGGAAACAAAATGGAAGGAGTATAGCGCTACAAATTTGAAATTTAATAAATGAAATGATGAATCGTGCATATAAAATTATAAGGTAGTAGCCCCGAGAGAGGTGTAAATTGTGGATGGATGAATTGTAGAAAATTGAGTGGAGTATTGTGTGATAGAAAAATTAGTGGGAGAATGAAGGGTAAACTTTATAAAACGCTTGCACCAAGGAGGTTCCGGGTTCGATTCCTGAACGAGTCAAATACTTGATAAAAAGTTTTAATTGAATTTTCTATTTGGTCTGGTTGTATTTGGGGGTAACTCAGCACGGGAATAGCGTCAAGTGGTAGTATTATAAGGTAAATATTGTTAAAGTGTTGCTTAGGNGATATATCGTGAAAAATATATCGATATATGAAACGATATATCGTGCAAAATATATCGATATATGAAACGATATATCGTGAAAAATATATCGATATATGAAACGATATATCGTGAAAAATATATCGATATATGAAGCAATAATTATATCGTGAAAAATATATCGATATATGAAACGATATATCGTGAAAAATATATCGATATATGAAACGATATTTCGTGAAAAATATGTCGATATATGAAACGATATATCGTGAAAAATATATCGACATATGAAACGATATATCGTGAAAAATATATCAATATATGAAACGATATATTGTGAAAAATATATCGATACATGAAACGATATATCGTGAAAAATATATCGATACATGAAACGATATATCGTGAAAAATATATCGATATATTAAAAGAAATTATATCAATTTAGGTATATCGATTTTCGATATATCGTGCCATCCCTACCCGTAATATTACTAAAGAGAAGACGTTGCGAGGTGTTACGTGGACACATACAGGGTGCCCACGTGGGTTCGAGCCCTCGTAATTCTGGCTGGTGTTTGGGTTGAGTAGTAAGACTGAGGACATCTTGTTTAGTAAAATGTTAAAAATCGAGAAAACAGTTCTATCTACGCAACACTGTAAAAAACCTTAAACCGGTTCCTTGTTCCAAAGCATATTTCCAGACCGCCACTGAATGATTTATGGAACATCCTGTGCTTATTAAGCTGTTTCAATCTTTATTATAAACTGCTTGCTTAAATTGGTTTGACCGAAGGGTCCCAATCTATATTATTATTCAGAATCTCGATCCTGAATCATCATGATGGATTGTTTGGTACCGCATGACAAAATATTGCTGTCTCATTATTTTTAACTCTAAAATATGCTGAGCCAGCGTCTATGGCACGTTGAATACATCAGTTTCCATTGGATCACTAACGTCCAACGAGGTTGTACCATTGTGGGTGTCCGCGTAGGTTCGCGCCCTCGTGATGCTGGCTATTTTCCCAGTCCAACTCAGGCTGCTTGAGGTCATTGTGGGTAGCTGGTTTGCAAGTTTCCAGCGAATGGAGGGTGAAACCCCCGTCTTGAATGACCAATAGATGTTAAAATAACGTTAAGCCAAATTAATATANAAAAAAAAAATGCTGATTCTAGTTATGCTGTGATTGGCCTATTCTTTGTAGCAGAATGATAATTTTTGGACAAGACATCAAAATGTTTTAACTTAATTAAATCTCAAATAGGTGAAAGCAAGGAAAAAGCTGCTAAAAATTTTAATTTTTCAGTTCATTGTATGCAATACATTTTGCTAGCTCAACTTACTATAGAAATTTCAACTGATTTTAATCGAGGCAATGCATTAATACAGCTTAATCAAATAAAATTCCATTCTTATGAAAAAGGCCACAAAAAATAGAATAATAAAATAATTAAAATCGTAAATAAATAATAAAATAATAATGAAGACAATATCGATTCTAAAAAATTTAATTGGTGGCGAGCTTTCAATAGTAC
>CM022883.1:21908196-21932746 GCA_012654025.1 Pachypsylla venusta | reverse complement strand
AAACTAGACTTCAATTTGTTCTGGAAAGACGTTTGACGGTGCCATCTAAGATGAGAGCAAGAGAAAGAGTTTGGAGCTAAAACTAGACTTCAATTTGTTCTGGAAAGACGTTTGACGGTGCCATCTAAGATGAGAGCAAGAGAAAGAGTTTGGAGCTAAAACTAGACTTCAATTTGTTCTGGAAAGACGTTTGACGGTGCCATCTAAGATGAGAGCAAGAGAAAAGAGTTTGGAGCTAAAACTAGACTTCAATTTGTTCTGGAAAGACGTTTGACGGTGCCATCTAAGATGAGAGCAAGAGAAAGAGTTTGGAGCTAAAACTAGACTTCAATTTGTTCTGGAAAGACCTTTGACGGTGCCATCCAAGATGAGTGCAAGAGAAAGAGTTAGAAACAATTCATTATGTGCGTTCATAAGGAAATATTAAAAATGTCATCTTCTAGCTGAAGAGGACTCTATTCTCTTTGCTGGAAGATGTTCAGAAAAATAGAAAGAATGGTGTACACGCCTTCCAAGTTGCTCTACTCTATAATGTAATTCTATATGATTTTATCATTTTAATGGGGCTCCTTAATGGGCACACAGAATTGCTATTTTATATTTATTTATTACTGAATTTTGGAGAGGGTGTGCTGGGGTCAAAATAATGTACTTCTCTCAGCTTACAATTGTAAGTTACTCAAATTATGCACCAAATCTCTTAGGACCAATTCGCATAGAAACGAAGGGACATTGAACCATTTGGTTACATAGAAGAAATTGTAGCCACTTTTTGGGGGGACGTTTTAAGGTCCTACTGGTTTTCTGGTTTCGTTGATGCCTTTTCAAAATATTGTGTTTAAGGATCCTTATCATGTGTAACATTATTGTGTCCACGAGAAGATGCATACGGATACTCTCATACAGCTTACTGACTTATCATAGCGCATATCACACATTGTTTATATAAGCAACGAAAAAACTCTGCCAATGTGACACATGGGTTTATTATTTTTCTGACAAAAAAAAAATATTGGGGGGTACACCTCCAAAAAAAAAATAAAGGGGAGGGGTGTCGTGACGATTTCAAATCTGGGGCGTAATTAGATCCTAAATACCTACCAAATTTGAAGTCTCTGGCTCTTACCATTCTCTTTTTAGACGGGATTAATGATTTGATTGAACCCAAAAGTTTCGGAGCTAACTGAGACCTAAAATATGACATACATACAAAATTTCAAATCTCTAGTTCTTACCATTCTCCTTTTAGACAGCAATACTGAAAACCACTAAACAGTGGCAAAAATCGCCAAGGGTGTATTCGATTGCACCCAAAAGATTCTGGGCACAATTGGAGCCCAGATGGGACCTATATACCAAATTTCATCCAAATCGGTCAATGCTAAGTGGAAAAAGTGCCATACTATCACGGCGTACGGCGCGGCGGACATACGGATTTTTTTTATTCGATTTTTGGATTCTACGTACCTTGAAGCGTAGAATATCAAATTTTGAGGGGGGTATTTTTTTTTCCCGTGACGATTCCAAAGGTTCATTTTGAAAATAATAAACCAAAACAAATTTTGAACTTTACTGTTATAGTCACTATAATTACAAGGGATGCCGCACTGCAAAACCTGTAAAAATATAAGTCGGTAAATAGGTATAGACAGCGTTTATCAGTGAATTTGATGCCGTATATTCTTTTCGAGACGAAAAGTTCCCGAAATGTTTGTTTCCAATTTTACTTTCCTTATCGTATAAAAAGGAAAGTATTGTAATGGGCTGAAATTTTCCATGCCGAGTTTTCAATGCCAAAACACGTTTTCAAATCTCGAGTTTCATTCATTGGTCCGTGTGTGTCTGTCTATCCGTCTGTCTGTGAACAAGATATTTCAAGAACGGCAAGTGCTAGAGAATTGAAATTTGGGATGTATGTCAATTTTATGCCATGAACGGCAAAATAAGATTTTGCTGGAAATCGAATATACTGTTGGCAGTTTTATGCCGCTTTTTCGCGGTTTTCGCATATCCTGCTTAAAATGAGAACGGTAATAGCTAGAACTTTAAACTTGGTGCCTATTCATATCAATTTCATACGAGAAATTGAAAAATACAACTAAGGTTGCAGTGTAATATATTGTTAGCCAACGATCATACCACGTAGAATACACCCAGCTCCCGTCAGATCACTGAAGTTAAGCAACGTCGGGCGTCGTCAGTACTTGGATGGGTGACCACTTTGGAACACCACGTATCGTTGGCTCTTTATTCCTGCCCAACCCAGGCTGGGTGAGTTCAATGTGAGTAGCTGGTTTGCAAATGGAGGGTAAAAACCCCATCTTGAATGACCAATAGATGTTAAAGAGACGTTAAGCTAAATTAAAAAAAAAAAAAATTGTTGGCCGCTAATTAGAAGTTGAAGGCCGTTTTTTGGCGGTTCTGCCTAAAACCAGAATGGAAAGAGCTTAGAACTTGAAATTTAATACCTAATTCATATCAATTTCATACAAGAAATTGAAAAATACAACTTGGGTTGAAGTGTAACATATATTGTTGGCCGCTAATTAGCGGTTGAAGGCCGCTTTTTGTTTTATAGATAAGGAAAGTCGTGCGATGTTCACACCAGATTTTTTAATCATATGTGGAGAAACTTTAGTTGACATAAAAACTGATAAATTGTACGGACTTTGAACATGGGGAGTGGGAACTCAAAAATGTTAGCAAAACCCTCTCAACTAATCTGATAAAAGATATTATTAAGGCTGAGGTATACGTAACATAGAAGTCAAGATACTTCCCTAGAGAAGTTGGGGAGAGGATGAAAAAAATCAAAAACATAAAAAAATTGACAGGGTTTAACTGTTTTCATCGAAAACCGAGATGGATGAATTCGTGAAAAAGGTATATAAAATGTAAAATGCTAGTAAAATGTTTTAAAATTTGTTACCCGGGCCGTCTTGGCATGCGCGGGTATAGCCCTCTTGTTTTAGGGGGGCACATTATACCTAATAGAAAAATTGGGGAGGGGGAGGGACTCGTAACCTAGAGACCGGGGGTTCGAGTCCTGGGCAGTACTTTTAAAGCAATTTTATCAAGGTACGATAGCTTTCATAAGGGTGATAAACGATTCTATAAGCGTGATGACGAAAAAAAAGTGCCATGACGGATGACAGAATTTTTGACTATATTTTATTTACGTAGGTATTTCTATTTAGTCTCAGGATTGGGAATTATTTAGGGGCCCGTGCCCCCCAACCTCTCAATTCGATAAAAGACACAGAGGATCATCATTCTTTTGATTTTTTTTTTTTTTAAAAAATATTAAATTGGATTTTTTTTAAAAAATGTAATACGAAAAATTTACGGTGAAATTTGAGAAACTCCGCCCGCTTAAAAAAACTGAGGGGCACGTGCCCCCCCCCCCGGGCCCTCCCCTATATCCGCGCATGCGTCTTGTGGACCCGGATGGCTCACTAGGGCCCAAATACTAAAACAATTATAAAACACTACCTTTATATTTATGACGAGGATTCACTTACGTTTCACTTCCGACTCGAGTTTCGTCTACTTCGTAGACATTTTCAAGGAAACTGACTGTTTGGTGTCCGTTGGTAACTCAGGACCCACGTGATCAATCAGCTGATTTCTTTCATACACAAAGTTTGGAACAGTGTCGACGATCGCGTTGAGGCATTTACCTTTACTAGGATTTCTGTTTGACGATCATCTTGTGGTAGAGTATGACACTTCAGTTTTTCTCAGATCATGTCCGGTGTTATAATATGTTCAGCGCGGTTTGACGTCTCGGGTTTGTTGTTGCTTACGGCCGCAAAATGTTCTTCTATACGGGTTTTTACATCAATGTGGGTATTTGGTTTGTAAGCTTCGAAAAAACCTCGAATGACCAATAGATGTTAAAGAGACGTTAATCCAAAAAAGAAATATACCCTTTCTGTATGAACTAATAGATGTTAAAGAGATTTTAATCCAAAAAAGAAATATACCCTTTCTGTGTGGATCCATGTGGTTTATTTCGCTTTGACAATCCATTCAGATCCTTTTTAATAGTATTTTTCAAACGTTGTCCCTTTCTCTTTGTCAATTTTCTTTACCGTGTTTTTGTCTATTACATCACCCTGTACAATCCATCTTAGAAAATAATTTATCTAAAATAAAAACATGAAACTTTATTTTCATCCGCTCGATGTGTGTGTGTGTGTATTCTATTCGAANCAAAAACACACCGAAGGTAATTTGAAAAGTAAAAGGTTTCTTGAAAGTTACCCCGGGGGGGGGGCATGGCTTCTACTTATGAAAATGAATTGAAAGAAAGAGGAGAGAGAGAGAGAGAAAACTGTCATATCTCATTCAGGGAAGATGTTTACCCCGAAAAAACTAATATGTGTGTATTTTGTTTTGGTGCCTTTTTTCTTTAAAAAAGGGGCATGATTTTTAAGCCTTTTAAGATTTTTATCTGTCAAATGAGATATTTCTTTTTTTTTTTTTGCTGGGAGGAGATCTTTGCTTGAGAAATGGTAACTAGTATTGCCCCTTTGAATCAGTATTGTAGATTGTTTGAAGAAATCCTTTGGTGTTCTCATCTGGAAAGAGATACCAAATTACTTCAAATTATCCATCTTTTATTATGACATGAAGGCATTATATTATTTTCTGTGCAGACTATATTTCAAAGGCCTAATTTTTCCCTATTTCCCATAATAAAACTTGGTCATATTTGGGATTGTGAGATACTACTTGAGTCCACCAGCAATATTATATTGTTTGACAGTAACGTAATGATATCGTATATTGCCATGATTGACAGTAACATAATGATATTGTAATTGCCAAAAATCAGTAAATTTTCGCTCCGGGCGGGATTCGAACCCACAACCGCCGGACCAAGAGTTAATGCTCCTAAATATTGCCATGATTGACAGAAACATAATGATATTGTATATTGCCATGTTTGGAAGTAACATAATAATACTGTATATTGCCATGATTAACAGTAACATAATTATATTGTACATTGCCATGATTTACAGGAACATAATTTTATTTATTTATAATTTATAAAGGTACAATTGACAATTAATTTTAATCTATAACAAATTGTATTTGGCAGTTGAATAGATTGAAAAAAGTGATCAGTTTGAAAAGTAAAAGGTTTCTTGAAAGTTACAAAAACACACCGAAGGAAAATTGAAAAGTTAAAGGTTTCTTGAAAGTTACAAAAACATAGCGATGGAAATTTGAAAAGTTAAAGGTTTCTTGAAAGTTACAAAAACACACCGAAGGAAATTTGAAAAGTGAAAGGTTTCTTGAAAGTTACAAAACCACACCGAAGGAAATTTGAAAAGTTAAAGGTTTCTTGAAAGTTACAAAAACACACCGAAGGAAATTTGAAAAGTTAAAGGTTTCTTGAAAGTTACATACAAAAACACACCGAAGGAAATTTGAAAAGTTAAAGGTTTCTTGAAAGTTACAAAAACACACCGAAGGAAATTTGAAAAGTTAAAGGTTTCCTGAAAGTTACAAAAACACACCGAAGGAAATTTGAAAAGTTAAAGGTTTCTTGAAAGTTACAAAAACAGCGATGGAAATTTGAAAAGTTAAAGGTTTCTTGAAAGTTACAAAAACACACCGAAGGAAATTTGAAAAGTTAAAGGTTTCTTGAAAGTTACAAAAACATAGCGATGGAAATTTGAAAAGTTAAAGGTTTCTTGAAAGTTACAAAAACACACCGAAGAAAATTTGAAAAGTAAAAGGTTTCTTGAAAGTTACAAAAACACACCAAAGGAAATTTTGAAAAGTAAAATGTTTCTTGAAAGGTACAAAAACACACCGAAGGAAATTTGAAAAGTAAAAGGTTTCTTGAAAGGTACAAAAACACACCGAAGGAAATTTGAAAAGTAAAAGGTTTCTTGAAAGTTACAAAAACAACCGAAGGAAATTTTAAAAGTAAAAGGTTTCTTGAAAGTTACAAAAACACACCGAAGGAAATTTGAAAAGTAAAATGTTTCTTGAAAGTTACAAAAACACTCCGAAGGAAATTTGAAAAGTAAAAGGTTTCTCGTACGTTAATTTAGAATTCAGATCTTTTTCATCTCTGAAGGTTTCTTCTCCTACTAGTCGGACAAAGGTCGTCGCCTTAAACTTTTCAATTGTATTCAAAATGTGTGTAAACAGAACTTTTGTTGACAAAACTTTTTGGGGTATACCGTGTGGTGTTTGCCGAAGGGCTTGGATGATATACTAGCTACTTCTTCTTTAACTTCACCCTTTTCCAATTCTATTTGGGGTTGGCGTTGCATTCCTTAATTCTACCATGCCACAACCTTTTGTTCGGTGTCTACTCTCTTTAACTTCACCCTTTTCCAATTCTATTTGGGGTTGGTGTTGCATTCCTTAATTCTACCATGCCACAACCTTTTGTTCGGTGTCTACTCTCTTTAACTTCACCCTTTTCTAATTCTATTTGGGGTTGGGGTTGCTTTCCTTAATTCTACCATGCCACAACCTTTAGTTCGGTGTCTACTCTCTTTAATTTCACCCTTTTCCAATTCTGTTTGGTGTTAACCTTTAGTTCGGTGCCTTTTCTTTTTAACTGTAACTAATAACCCTTTCCTGCCACAGTGAAGAAGGTAAAATGTCGCAAATTATAATTCTGGGACACATTATGAGAAACACAAACATCAGAAGTGATCTTCTTTAACAAATCCTTCAAAGGAAGATTGATAGCAATAGAGGTCCTGGCAGAAGAAGAATATCCTGGCTCGCAAATCTGAGGATTTTATTTATCGTATGGCATAAAATCATCCTATAATTCCAGTCATTATCAATCTAAATATTTACACTTAGGTTATCTATGTATTGTATATGTATTAAATTAAACTACCGTTATAACATGTAATTGGACAATCTTTTATAATGTGATTTATAGTCTGTTTAGGGTGCCCACAGGAGCACCAAGGAGAAGGAATTTTGCCTCATTTAAACATCATATCAGCACATGCCCTATGATTGGTTCGGATTCTGTTAAGTGTAACCTAAGTAGGTTAAAGCCAGGTGGTTCGGTATCTATACATGGAACATTTATGCAGTCCGAGGGAACGTTTGCACTCCATATTGCTTGCCAAGCAGGTGTAACACTCAAGTTGTTGGTGAGGAGAACAATGACATTTTTTAGAGGTGGTTTTCACGATCGTAGTCTGTCAGTTTCCAAGATACCTTCTGAGGAGTTGGTTTAATATGTCTTCAGCAGGACTTTTTATCGAGCAGCCACAAACAAAATTAGAATAGCCATGATGGGCGCTAACATCCTGAACGGATAGGCACTTGAAGAAGAAGAAGAAGAAGACGGGATGCTACGACAGCTACTGTCTAAATTTGGAAATTTGACGCAATATAATGATCTTATTGTTACATGAATGCATATTAATACAATGTTCCTGGAAATCATTTTAAAATAAGAAATTCTGTCAGGCATGTCAAACGTGTCATAAAGTGCTATGCACCGCGAGCGAGCGGAGCGCCTTGTTTGAACAATTATTGGTAAATTAATTTATTTAGTTAATTTTTCTGTACAGTTGCCAAATTGTAATTTCTTACTACTTTGTATGCTAATGTACAAAATAATATAATATGTGTAACGCTCATTACAAAGTCACGTCATCGCAAGACATTATACACCGTCCGCCTCCACAAAGATGTTTAAAAACATCTTTGTGGGTACGGAATTCTAAAAAAATCTTCAGTGCGTGCGGAATTCTAAAAACATCTTCAGTGCATACGGAATTCTAAAAACATCTTCAGTGCGTACGGAATTCTATAAACATCTTCAGTGCTTACGGAATTCTAAAAACATCTCTTGTGGGTACGGAATTCTAAAAAAATCTTCAGTGCATACGGAATTCTAAAAACATCTTCAGTGCGTATGGAATTCTAAAAACATCTTCAGTGCGTACGGAATTCTAAAAACATCCTGAGTGCGTACGGAATTCTAAAAACATCTTCAGTGCGTACGTCATTCTAAAAACATCTTCAGTGCGTACGGAAATCTAAAAACATTTTCAGTGCGTACGGAATTCTAAAAGCATCTTCAGTGCGTACGTCATTCTAAAAACATCTTCAGTGCGTACGGAATTCTAAAAGCATCTTCAGTGCGTACGTCATTCTAAAAACATCTTCAGTGCGTACGGAAATCTAAAAACATTTTCAGTGCGTACGGAATTCTATAAAATACTGTGTAAATTTGGAAATTTGACGCAATAAAATGTTCTTATTGTTACATGTATGCATATTAAAATAAGAAATTCTATCAGGCATGTCAAACGTGTCATAAAGTGCTATGCACCGCAAGCGAGCGGAGCGCCTTGTTTGAATAATTATTGGTAAATTAATTTATTTAGCTAATTTTTCTGTACAGTTGCCAAAATGTAATTTCTTACTACTTTGTATGCTAATATTCAAAATAATATAATATGTGTAACGCTCATTACACAGTCACGTCATCGCAAGACATTATACACCGTCCGCCTCCGCGAGTTGGCTCCTTTGCCAGTTGACTGACACGAAAAACTGAGTTGTTGTTCCGACAAAACATGTTGCAACCATTGGAATCTGTTCTTTGAGAGATCTTGGTGTGATACCAAATACACTAGTGGATCAAGATGATCAGGTGTTCACGTTAGTGTTGTAGCAAATTTCCTTAATGTCCTAAATATCTATACCAAGTTTCGTCAAAAGCGGATGGAAATTGTGGCTTGTATCGCGTAACAAACATACATACACATATACAAGTGCATTTTGGGATGTATACCGGGGTCAAAAGTGGATTTCAGTAACGTTCAGAGCTAGGGGATCAAAATGATCAGGTGTTCACGTTAGTGTTGTAGACATGTATAGAAAAAATATCTTAATCAAATTTTACAAAATCATTTTCAAAAACCAAATGTCTGGGCTATATTCTAAAATCCAGATTCGGGAAGGCAGCCACGTATTTAGTTCTCTCCCATAGATCTCGTACTGTCAGATTGGTTGGACGCACTGGGCAGTGGAAGAGGTGGTGAGGATGGTCCTATATTGTAGGGATGGGATTTTCGACTAACTTAGGTGAGTCAACTTGGCTCTACTCGACTCACAAATATGATTCGACCCAATTAGTCGACTCTCGATCTCGACTTGCATCGATTGACAATTTTAAACAACAAACACCCGGAAACATATTTCTCCCTTTATTATCTTTATCAGTCAACAAAAAAAAAAAAAAAAACGCAATGATTCCACACTAAATGATGACGTTTAAGAAATTTGATCACGGTTTACAAATAAAAGCTTTCAACTTTAGAGATGGCTTAGAAATACCTTTGTAAGAAAATTTAAAGTTGTTTTAATTTTTCAACTCCTTATTTGTGAATTTTCATTATCCATACTAATATTATAAATGCGAAAGTAACTCTGTCTGTCTGTATGTATGTTACGCTTTCACGCTTAAACTACTGAACTGATTTTGGTATGGAAATAGACTAAACTTTAGGAAAGGACATAGGCTACTTTTTATCGCGAAAAAAAGGGGGTTGGAACTATAAACGGCCATGCCTCTAAGGCGCCAAGCGAAGCGGGCGTATTCTGCTAGTTTCTTATATTATAAGTATGTAATATAATTTATTATTTTTTAAAAAAAGTAGTGACATAAATGCAAACCATATAATTTGTATGTTAATCAATAAAAGTATTACAAAAGTTCATTCATTTCTTCATGTGGAAGATATAAAACTAGAGAGCTAACTTATGCACTACAGTCAAAAAGCAGCTGAACATTTCGTATATTATATTGTTGATATTTTTAATAAACTAAAGTTTATAACTCCTAACGATTGTAACTCAGAGAAAAGTTTGCTCGTCCTGATCGAGTGTTATGATGAGTGTTTGGCTGGAACAAACTAGATACTGTTGATTTAATGACGTTCCGATGTCGTAAAGGAGTCAGAGAGTTTTCTTTATGTACGTTTAGTTATCGTAAAGAAAGAACATTATATGTTTATACAAAATTTCGTGTCCTCTCTGTGTGCAACATTATCCACATGTTCTATGATGGTGACATTGGGGTCTCTCCTTGGAAGATTATTTCCCCCCCTCCCTCCATTTTAATATGTGTATAGTGTGTTCACCTTTAATGTATGCCATACAAAATACATGAAAAACATTCTTTGAACCTCAAAAGCCGCCGTTAAATTATTTCAGGTAGAGTACCTTCAACAAAACATCGTAATAGTTAGATTTAGAACGTATGACTTATGGTCAAGAAGTTCTGAGCTCGAATCCCAACATTTTCGTTCGACAGAATGTCGATTTCATTTGTTTTTCCACGAATTGTCGCTTTATGGGCTTACCGTCTCTTTAATATTTATTTGGTCATTCGAGATGGGGTTTTATCTTCTATTCGCCAGAAACTTGCAAATGATCTAACCACATTAACCTCACCCAGCTTGGGTTGCGCCGGGAAAATAGCCAGCATCACTAGGGCGCGAACCCACATTGTACAACCTCGTTGTACGTTTTTTAACTTGAGTGATGTAACGGGAACGGGTGTATTCAACTTGCCATAAGCGCTCTGATATTTTTCATCTTCTAATGTATCAGGCTATCAGACTCACCTCTACTACCTCTTGGCGAGCTAAATAATTCAATGCATGTCTTTTTACATAGATTATCCTACATCCACATAGACAGGTCACTGGAAAAAGGACAATATGAAACGAGGTGGAAAGTCCACCTTACTCGTTAGATATTATTAGAAAATGAAAACAATCAGGACGAGTTTCCAAGTCAGTGAATTTTGCATAGAACTCACGTGGACATTTTCTTTCAATTTTGAACTAAATTTTATTATTATTTACCTCCAATGTCGATGCAGGCTTCAATCCATTCCAAAATGCAGACAAAAAGATGTAGCAGAATAATTTGTTTGAATAAGTGGAAGTGACAGAAGAAGAATTTCTCGGCTTCCAAACTTGAGAACCTAGCTTGGCAAAAGTTGAACTGGCGGAAGAAGAATGTCAAGACTTCAAAACCTGAGATTCTGGTTCGGAAGAATTTCCTGGCTTCAAAATTGAGAACCTAGTTTGGCAAAAGATGTACTGGCCGAAGGAGAATGTCAAGGCTTCGAAACCTGAGATTCTGATTCGGAAGAATGTCCTGGCTGCCAAACTTGAGAACCTAGTTTGGCAAAAGATGTGCTGACGGAAGAAGTATGTCAAGGCTTCAAAACCTGAGATTCTGATTCGAAAGAATTTCCTGACTTCAAAATTGAGAACCTAGTTTGGCAAAAGATGTACTGGCCGAAGAAGAATGTCAAGGCTTCAAAACCTGAGATTCTGATTCGGAAGAATGTCCTGGCTGCCAAACTTGAGAACCTAGTTTGGCAAAAGATGAACTGGCGGAAGAAGAATGTCAAGGCTTCGAAACATGAGATTCTGATTCGGAAGAATGTCCTGGCTTCCAAACTTGAGAACCTAGTTTGGCACAAGTGAACTGGCGGAAGAAGAATGTCAAGGCTTCGAAACCTGAGATTCTGATTCGGAAGAATGTCCTGGCTTCCAAACTTGAGAACCTAGTTTGGCACAAGATGACCTGGCGGAGGAAGAATGTCAAGGCTTCGAAACCTGAGATTCTCTTTTGGAAAAGGGGAGTTTTGCAGAATAATTTGGCAATTTCGAATATATTGTGACTACCAAATTAGAAACCGGTTTGCAAAAGTAGAGCCGGCAGAAGGAGAATGCCCTGAGTCAAAACCTGAGAACCTGGTTTGGAAAAAGTATTGAGGAACTTCTCCGTGAATATTTTTATGATGATCAGAAGATATGAAGCAACTCAATAATATGATGACAAAGAGGACAATGATACTTGATGAAAGAGTCACTCAATAAGATGATGGCGAAGAGGACATTGATACTTGCTGATGAAAGGGTCAGCTCAATAAGATGATGAAAGTATCAGCTCGTGATATAATAGCTGCGAGTACTTTTGCAAGTGGGAAACTAATGTGACATTAAAATTCCAGCAAAGGAGAAAAACTGTGTTTTAGTGGGGACGTGTTGGGACGGGACGGAAAGAATGTAGCACCTAAAAATAATATAAAATAGTTTTAATGGTAAATATTTTTGAAAATGTTCAATTTCCCCTCCCCATTCCACCGTTTGTCTCTTCTGGAATATGTGTCGGTAAAGTGTGCAGTTATTTAAATTCAAATTCTATCTGAAGCAAATACAGAGTGTAAATTGTAAAAAGATAAATTTCGAAAAAACAATTGAAAGTTTATTTCCTTTTCAATTTATCGACTACGTGAATCTGCTATCGGAATTAATCTAACGCTCCCCAGGGGTGCAAACCTATAAAGAGAACGGAAAGAGCGATCATATGGTATTACCTTTGACGCGCTTGGTATGGATCTCGAATGTCGCCCTTTTATGTAATCAATAAAATACTATACGAAGCGATCCTATAGTATTAGCATTGGTACACTTGGTATCGATCTCGAATGTCGCCCTTTTATGTAATCAATAAAATACTATACGAAGCGATCCTATAGTATTAGCATTGGTGCGCTTGGTATCGATCTCGAATGTCGCCCTTTTATGTAATCAATGAAATACTATACGAAGCGATCCTATAGTATTAACATTGGCGCGCTTGTTTTGGATCTCGAATGTCGCCCTTTTATGTACTCAATGAAATACTATACGAAGCGATCCTATAGTATTAGCATTGGCGCGCTTGTTATGGATCCCGAATGTCGCCCTTTTATGTAATCAATGAAATCAGATACTATCAGTGCATGCGGCATTCTAAAAACATCTTTTGTAGGTACGGATTTCTAAGAACATCTTTTGTAGGTACGGAATTCTAAAAACATCTTTTGTAGGTACGGAATTCTAAAAACATCTTTTGTAGGTACGGAATTCTAAAAACGTCTTCAGTGCTTACGAAATTCTATAGACATCTTCAGTGCGTACGGAATTCTCAAAACATCTTTGTGGGTACGGAATTCTAAAACATCTTCAGCTAAAGTTCGCCAGTTGCATCATCCAGTGAAGTGTTGTGTATTTTGAGTTTCCTTTTAGTTTGAAATTATTTTCTAGTCCTCTTCCTTCTCTCTCCCTCCCTCTCTCTATCTATCTATCTCAGTACATGTATTAAATCGTCATTGTTGTCTATTTTTCTCCATGTAGTGTTTTGTATAGTTTCACTCTTGCACAACTTTTAAAGAACATTGTATAACTGAAAGGTAGTCTGCCTATTTTTTGTAAGCTGTCTTTGAATTGAATTCGCTCCTCATCATCAATCCGTCGGCCTTGACACAATTTCCTCACCAAATAAACTTCGACAACTCGCAATTAACTTTGGTAGCATTTGTATTTCTCGCCAGAATGTAAATATCGTCAAAAAACGAGGTTCAATAATTATAGGAAAACGCAACCAAATAAAACAAAACAAGATTTGTACAAACGAGAGGAAAATTTCGGTTCATTCATTAGGTGACATGATCGTGTCTGGTCCGTAGCCAGATGTAGAAGAGAGCAACTCTAGATAAGTTGTAGTCTGCTAGTAAAGTTTTTAATTGTCATCATACATCTGTTCTTGGAGGCTGATAATTGACATGGGCCCCCGGAACCATGACAATCACTGCAATAGAAATACGCCAGTAGCACAAGAATAAAAACATGATGATATTACATAATTGCTCTCTGTGTAATTTTACATTTACACCATCAGCTCACGTGGACTCGACCCGTGAGGATGTCACCCTCAAGTTTACTGAAACTGTTCAAAAGAAAAGTTAGCAAGTCTTTTCTTTTGAACAGTTTCAGTAAGCGTCATATCTTTAGACTTATCAACGATTAGGTATCTTTTTGATGAGTCTCTTTTCTTTTGAAAGGTCTCTTTTCTTTTGAACAGTTCCCATTAGCGTCATATCCGTTGACTTCTCAACGGTTAGGTATCTTTTTGATGGGTCTCTCTTCTTTTGAACAGTTCCCATAAGCGCCATATCCGTTGACTTGTCAACGGTTAAGTATATACTTAATACATTTTTTGATAAAATTAATGGAATATCACATTTTGAGATGGGTGATCAATTGATCATATTGAATTCATTATTGAAAATTATTCACACAAATCGAAAAACTTCTGCGTGGAGGAAGCATTGTGCAAAGTTTTCAAATATTGTAAATTAGCATCATGGTGTGGTACATGTGAGGAGCTTTCGTTGAACAACTGGGAACTTTAGTTGTTTCTTGAAATTTAAAGTTCATTTTTTTGTGTGGTGGTTGTGTGTGTGTCTCGTCAGTGAGTTTTAAATAAGTAAAGTTTATACTTTTCAACATTTTCTGCTAAAATTCTACATCTTCCTGTGTATCCTTCAGATATACGGGATGAATTGTTATGTTGGCAACAAGGAATGAAATAAAGGAGAGATTGGGCTGACTTGGATTAGCATTAGCACTCTGTATCTTATTGGTATGTGAAAATGTTTATTGTGCAGATGCGAGCGGATGTATCATCAATGCAAAGATGAAAGGAAAATATTACCTGGCATGGAGCGCCCGGGGAAAGTCAC
Organism: Pachypsylla venusta; assembly: GCA_012654025.1. Classification (NCBI taxonomy): domain Eukaryota; kingdom Metazoa; phylum Arthropoda; class Insecta; order Hemiptera; family Aphalaridae; genus Pachypsylla; species Pachypsylla venusta. The sequence goes on along the minus strand of CM022883.1, from coordinate 21,918,141 downwards.
TCAAAAGGATGGTGGCGGGGCAGAAATCTGCTCGCAATTTAGCGTGGTAAACCTTATTGGTATGTGAAAATGTTTATTGTGCAGATGCGAGCGGATGTATCATCAATACAAAGATCAAAGGAAAATATTACCGGGCATGGAGCGGTGTGGGGAAAGTCACTCAAAAAGGAGTCACTCGCGATTTAGCGTGGTAAAAAACCCTTTAAAGAGAAGTTTCCCCTCCATTTGGGTTGAAGGACTTTGGGAGTTCCTGCAACATTACGTATCGACTCCATGCATATTCTTAGAGGGAAGCTTGGCTCCCAAGTAGCAGAAAAGCAGAGGCACCCAGTCACTGCCGAACTAAGACGACGTCGTACAGTGCTCTTCTTAGTTCGGCAGTGACTGGCTGCTTTACTGCTACTTGGGATCTAGTTTTACTACGATTTATTAGGTTTGGGAGAGGGAGCCAAGCTTCCTCTAACAATATTCAACAACATTTTTTCAAAACGGGGCAAAACCCTTCTGAAAATTCTTCGCGAATTTTGAATTTGAGAAATGTTGGAAATATACGTATAGTAAAATGTTGGAAATATTTTTTTGCGTTACGTGTTTTTTTTTTCAGGAAAGATTTTCTTTACAATTTTCAAAACTCTTCTGAAAATATTTAACGAATTTGAATTTGAGAAAAGTTGGCAATTTTTTTTTTTTCTCGTTCTTTTGCGTTAGGTTTTTTAAACGAAAGTATAAGCTATGTTCTTTGCGCCGACTTCTGGAACATTACTGAAATTTTATCCTACAGGTCGTCTCGTCTATTTTGAGGTATCTCTGAGCAAGAAACGATCGTCCGAGGTCATTGTTATAGTGAGTGGACAGTAAAGAATATGGCGGTAACACTATTTCATTGTCAATTGAAAAAAGGGCCCAAGGTGGTCATATTTTCAACAAATCCATATAAAAGAATCAAACACACAGATAATCGGTATGTATTGTACTGGTACCACTGTCTATTTCATTGTCAATTGAAAAACAGGTCCCAAGGTGGTCGTCCTTTGAAAACGACTACCCGCGACTACAAGCACACGCTACTGCGAGCGACTGATCCAAATGAATGTATGTTAATAGAACTGTAAGTGTCCGCTATAGGATTACAGTAAGCGAGGTTCCATTTACCTACATACATTTGCAATATTTCGATCAGCGACAATTCCCTAGAACTGCGTCTATCGGCACAATAAGATATGTACTAGTGTACTACCCTAGATCCTAAAATTCTTAAGTGAGGTCCAGATTTAACACTGTAATACTTTCGTTCAACAATTATCTTCAACTTGTGCGGTTTTTGTCAATTTACGCGAGAAGACTTATATGGTGCGGTGCGTCCACAATCAAACAAAGCATTCTATTTTGAACCACCCCTATATGCTCGCACGTCTTGGAATGTATTTCCTGTANTTGAGTAGCTATGGTAATAGCGCCAAGTGGTAGCATTATAAGGAAATTGTTAAAGTGTAGCTTAAGCTTAGTGATAATGGAGTGAATGTTGAAAATACCTTGTAATGCTATGATGTCCACAAACATTGTGACATAATAACACAAGGAAATTTACATTTACATATCTTCACTTGAGCGGTTTTTGTCAATTTACGCGAGAAGACTTATATGGTGCGGTGCGTCCACAATCAAACAAAGCATTCTATTTTGAACCACCCCTATATGCTCGCACGTCTTGGAATGTATTTCCTGTACTTGGAGATGTGTTAAAGATTTATGTCACCTCAACTTGTAACAAAAGTGAATATAAAACTTTAAGATTTTCATTTCCTGCTGTAATTGTGTTTGCGAGAGTTGTGTGTGTTTTCCAATGCGATTGATTTATTTGCTCCAAATCCCGGAGATAGTTCTCATAGTTATACTCGTATGTAAACAATTCCATATACAGGGTGTCCTAAAAGTCCGAGACCGCCTGAATATCTTTTGAACGGCTTTATGTGGAGTTTTGGGATTTTGCAGGGTATTATACCCCAAATTAAACCACCTGATGTGGTGTGACCAATTTTTCAAGGGCGGGTCCCATGTGGCCCCAAATTTTGTTTTTTTCCCAAGGGGCTCAAATTTTATTTTTTAAATACGAAATATTTTTTAAATACAAATTTTATTTTTTAAATCTTGTGATACATTTTCGGAAAGACAATAGAATTAGATGTACTTTGAAAAAAAATTTACACAACTAGCGTGTTTGGTTTCAAAATGGCGGCCATTTGAAATTTCCAAGATATGGCTTCAAAGAGTGTCTAAAACTAGGCAAATTATTTCTAAAAGTAGGCGAAATTTCTAAGAAAACAGGTTTTTCGACATTGGTGTCCTACGTAATTATTCAATATCCCATTGCAAATAATTCGCCTAGTTTTAGATACTCTTGGAAGCCATATCTTGGAAATTTCAAATGGCCGCCATTTTGAAATCAAACACGCTAGACGTGTACATTTTTTTGCAAAGTACTTCCAATTATATTGTCTTTCTGGGAATGTATCATAAGGTGGAGGTTCGTATTTAAAAAACAAAAGTTAGATCCCCTGGGGGCCACATGGGACCACCATCACATGGTTTATTAATTTGGGATATAATACCATGCAAAATTTCAAACTCCACATAAAGCCGTTTATTTGAACAGTTGTATTAAGGTTCACTCTCTTCTCTCCATCTCCTCCATATGCCTATCTCATGGGCGTAGGAAGGGGGGCAAGGGGGCAGTGATTTTAATAGTTCTGTATTTGGTAATATGTTCTTATTTGTAATTCAGAACAAATCAACACGGCCCACACCAAAAATTAATTCTCACACCTCTGATGTTTGCCAAATTGATGTAGAGACACAGTTCTCAAACAGAGAACAAATCGACACGGCCCACACCAAAAATATAAAATTGACTTATGGAGTGTAAAATTTGATATTTCAAAGATTGAAAATTCTGCATTAAAAATGTCACGTTCTACTTGAGAGCAAGTCCTCCATCTACTTTGCACTCTGCCCTTCCTCCTCGGCATGGCGTAGTGCTGCTCAGGCATACGAATAAATATTCAGTGCAGTTTAACCCAAATGTGTTTATATCGTGCACAATAAATGTCACACATACTTCAATAACTTATAATCTTTGATGCAGTTTCTCATATTTTTTTTCTTCTCCATAGTAATAATACATTTTTTAACCTTTCAACACTCATTTAAGATCAAGAAGTTCAGTTATAAGTTGATTTAATTTAAGAGTAGCCTTAGAAAGCATCGGTTAAAAGCTTTTATCGAATATGTATTTTTGAAGCTAGAAACCTGTGGGATTTCTTTTGAAATGTTCTTTAGATCATTTAAAATCCCGGAGATAAAATATTTCATGAGGCAATAAACTAGATGTTCTTTTCTTCCGTCCCGCCCTACCGAAAATATCCGGGATCTAGTGCACCTACAAAATTATTGAATCAATAGATAGGCATCTAGTTATTTTGGTGTTATTTTTACTTTCTCTTCCTATAGAAGTTAAAGTATTGTAATCGTGCAGAAATTTTAGACATATTTTGGCCCAAAAAATTCGTCTGACGGAAACCCAGAGGCCAAAATAAATATCAAATATGTCATTTCTTATTGCTATTGGGCTAAAAAAAATGGGCCCATTTGTCGGTGGGGCCCAATAAGCTCCTTCAATTGACGATCGCTTTTAGAAGAAAACGGTAGTAGGTACTACAGATAAAGTAAGCAAATTCTGCGTCCTCTGTTTTCTTCCTACTCTATGTATGGCTAGGTTACGTTCAACGGCCATGCCTCGCTGACGTGAATACTGATCCATGATTAGGTTTAGGTAACCATACTGTATACATGGATGAGTATTGTCAGCGAGTCATGGCCGTATGAACGTAACCTAAACTTACCTAGAGTAAAAATCGCATTCATCCATAATCAATTTGTAAGATACAGCATCTGATGCTGTTTTGCCGTAATCAACAATACCACGTGCCTGACGGTGTGTATCCGAGTTGTTCGGGTACTCAGTGCGCTCAAAATTTTGAACTTAATCTATTCGACGGAAACGGGAGTATTGAAAGTGGTGAGGTTGTTTGCTGATTCATGATTTTAAAGCAGTCTTTTCTAATTGAATTATTTTTTCAATTAGAACATTTACAGTGGAATCCTGATACTAATCCTGTAGAGGGGGGGGGGGAGTCCAACAGAACCTTTAAGTTTTTTCAGTGTCCCCTAATTTCTAATTATTACCAATGCTGACAGTCAACCTCTTTCCACATCCTATGGACTTTTACCACTCAGTTGTGCTATTCTTGTCTTTGCTATTTTCAGTTGCTGCATTAATCCTTCGGTACGGCTTAAGTATCTTTATCACAAAAGACCCTTTATTGCTGAGTGTTCATGAAGTAACTCTTACTATGTGTAGCTCTAAGTTACTCTTACTTAGTGTAGCTCTAAGTAACTCTTATGAGTAGCTACATCTAAGTCTCCTGTTGCAAGAACATATATTTATCCCAGATGCCTAATGGGTTGTTACGAAGGGTTAATAAAAATCCACTGCAGTGCCCTTATTCTCTCTCATATGGTGGTATCAGTAAGCGAGCACACATTGAATGCCGTATGAGTAATACACTAAGTATATGCTATACAATACAGTGTATAACGTATGAGTAATAAACAAAGCATATGCTATACAATACAGTGTATAACGTATGAGTAATAAACAAAGCATATGCTATACAATACAGTGTATAACGTATGAGTAATAAACAAAGCATATGCTATACAATACAGTGTATGACGTATGAGTAATAAACTAAGCATATGCTATACAATACGGTGTATAACGTATGAGTAATACACCAAGCATATGCTATACAATACAGTGTATAACGTATGAGTAATAAACAAAGCATATGCTATACAATACAGTGTATAACGTATGGGTAATAAACAAAGCATATGCTATACAATACAGTGTATAACGTATGAGTAATACACTAAGCATATGCTATTCAATACAGTGCATAACGTATGGGTAATAAACAAAGGATATGCTATACAATACATTATATGTCGTATGAGTAATAAACAAAGGATATGCTATACAATACAGTGTATAACGTATGGGTAATAAACAAAGGATATGGTATACAATACAGTATATGTCGTATGAGTAATACACTAAGCATATGCTATACAATACAGTGTATAACGTATGAGCATATACTATACAATACAGTGCATGATGGTGAACCTGCTAAGAAAATCACGAGATTCAGATATACCTACCTCAACTACACTTTAATATTTTTTTGTTGTCAGGCAAAAAAAAACGCTTTAATAGCGTTTATGACATTCGAGTTAATCTTCTTCTTGGTGTTCTTCCGATCTCGGTAGCAATAGTTGTCTGTTGTTACTAGTGATTTTGTATCTCACAAAAAAATTATCATTGAAAAAAGGCCAAGTTCCTCCCATTCTTCCAAAAAATTCCGCCTATAAAAGTAGTGTTATCGATTATTGGGGCCAAGTTTATTGTTGCTGCTGTATATCCCGTTACGGAATGTATGTTCAAAATTTCAATGACCTATTCCTTGTAGAAACGGATATCTGACGGTGCGAAAAACCCGATGAATTGCTTCGTGTAAAGATACACTGGTGCTTTCCGCAACTTGGTCTGGCGCACTGCCGTGCGCTCAGATTGTGTTTTGATTTATCCGCCGTTTTCTCCCAGATGTTGACTCAATCGCTGATTGTTTTAGAGTTGTCTGAGAAAAGCTCTTGAAGTTTTGTATTCTTCTTTGTCATTTTCCATTTAAGGTGGTCGACATTTCTGCGTTCCTAGTCTTTTTTGTTTTCTTTCTATTCTCACTTCTTTTTCAATTAGGACTTTATTGATGTTATTATCCCTTTAATTGTTATTTTCACCTCATTTTCTATTAGATGTCTATTGATGTTGTCTATTCATCTTGTAGTCAGAACTGCTGTCAACTCCTCTGTTTTTAAACTGAGGAGTTCTCCAAGTTTGAGAGATACCAAGCCTCATACGTGATATGAATACCAACATCTCTCTGAACGCAAAAAAAGAAAGTTTATATAAAAGTTAAGCAGAATAAATATATAAATAAGTAGATATAGAGAGGGGGGCAAACGGTATGAAATTTATATTAATAGGTCTAAAGTCGGAAAGAAGGTTTTCAACAGAATTGAAAATATAAATTACTTAAGAAAAATAAATGGGCTGTAGATGAACCCCTGCAGCCACGTAGGAGGTGAAAACATATATAACCCATGTGTCTCGGGACAGCACAATGTTTTCTCGAGAATTTTCAAACTCCGAGGTAGAGAAATTATTCCTAAAATGCCGGATTTATATCTGTCACATATTCCACGGTTTAAGTTATCCGCATATTTAAGGCATTTCCAGATAATTTCTTTCTTTTCTTAATTGAACTGTGAGTTCTTTTTACTTTCCTTATCCTATAAAAAGGAAAGTATTTTAATTGGCTGAAATTTTCGATGTCGAGTTTTAATGTCAAAGCACGTTTTGGGGTCCCCAGAGCACAAATCTCGAGTTTCAGCCATTGGTCCGTGTATGTGTCGGTCTATCCCTCTGACTTGAAGGCCGCTTTTTGATGGTTCCGCTTAAAACTAGAATGGAAAGAGCTAGGACATGAAATTTGGTGCCAATTCATATCAATTTCATATAAGAAATTGAAAAATACAACTTAGGATGAAGTGTAATATACAGGGTGTCCATAAAGTCTCATCCCACCCCCCGTATCTCGAGCATGGCTGAAAATATAAGAAAACGCAAAAAAACGTATCTCTTAGATTTTAAGGGGATTTATTTTAGACTAAAAAATTTTTTTGGAATCCGTCACGAAAAAAAAAACCCAAAGCTACTACCTGTGTGACATCCGAGCGTTTCACAGTTTTGGATTGAACTTTTGGAATCCGTCACGAAAAAAAAAACCCACCTGCGTGTGACATCCGATTGCTCCACAGTTTTGGATTGACCTTTTGGAATCTGTCAAGAAAAAAAACCCAAAGCTACTACCTGCGTGTGACATCCGAGCTTTTCACAGTTTTGGATTGAACTTTTGGAATCCGTCACGAAAAAAAAAAAAAACCTAAAGCTACTACATGTGTGACATNAAAAAAAAAAAAAAAAAAAAAAAAAAAAAAAAAAAAAAAAACAAAGCTACTACCTGCGTGTGACATCCGAGCGTTTCACAGTTTTGGATTGAACTTTTGGAATCCGTCACGAAAAAAAAACCCAAAGCTACTACCTGTGTGACATCCGAGCGTTTCACAGTTTTGGATTGAACTTTTTGGAAACTGTCAAGAAAAAAAAAACCAAAGCTACTACCTGCGTGTGACATCCGAGTTTTTCACAGTTTTGGATTGAACTTTTGGAATCTGTGACGAAAAAAAAAACCTGAAGCTAGCTAAAAACACCTAAAAACTACCTGCGTATGACATCCGAGCGTTTCACAATTTTGGATTGAACTTTTGAAATCTGTCACGAAAAAACAACAACAAAAGCCACTACCTGCGTGTGACATCCGAGCGTTTCACAGTTTCGGATTGGACTTTTGGAATCTTGCCACGAAAAAAAACCTAAAGCTACGCATTTGTTGCAATGTTAAGAATTTACTCCCTGTGAGGAAGTACTCTCTTTAAAAAGAGAAGCTCAGGTGGTGTCATGAAAAACATTGCCTTAAAATATATTTTTGGGAGAAAAAAAAACATTGCGGAAAACACGATAAATTTTGATGTTAGGTAAATAGCTATAATTTGTCTCAATCTTTATATTCGAGAGCAACAAGAAGAAGATCCGGCAGAATAAAGTAAGCAAGATAAAAAAAAATGCCTTCCCTTTGGCGGCGGGGGGGGGTGGGGGGGGGGGTAGAACATACTGGAGGGATGTTTGGGGAGGTGAGGAGCGGACAATAATGTCCTCTTTTATATTACTTCAACTACCTTTATGTGATCTTCTTGTAAATAAAAGTATGTCTGAACTGTGTATACATCACGTACAACCAAAAATGAGCGCACGGCAGTGCGCCAAGCCTAGTTCCGGAAAGCACCAGTGTATCTTTACACGAAGCAATTCACCAGGTTTTTCACATCGTCAGATATCCGGTTCTACAGGGGATAGGTCATTTAAATTTTGAACATACATTCCGTAGTATAGTACAATACTATAGAATAAACTTCAAAATTTAATGTTAACCCGGGTAGGAGATAGGTAATTTCAAAGTTTGCACTTTTGGATACTCACTGACTATTTACGGTAAGTATTTTACGAATCCCCTAAGAAAAACTGACCAAGTGTAAAGTCGGTATTACATTAAGAGAATTGAGACAGAAGAACGTGCAATAATAAATTTAAGTGCGGGATATACAGCAGCAACAATAAACTTGGCCCCAATAATAGATATCACCAGTTTCATAGGCGGAATTTTTTGGGAAAGTGGACGGAACTTTGGCCTTTTTTCAATGATAATTTTTTTGTGAGATATGTATATACCCAAAAATATGTTGCTCCAAGGAATACTCCTTGTTTATATTAAAATACTCCTTAAAATTCGAAAGCATATAAATTTAAATACAAACTCATATGAATTAAAAATGAACAAATGTTAATAATGATTATTGATACCCTGATATGTAATGTGAAGTGTATTCTAAATAGTACAGCTCCTTTATTTCTACTGATGCGTTCTTTTGGAGCATAATGTAGTGATTTCAGTGTAGACTTCTCAGCTCTCCTTACGGGGGTGCTTGTAATTAAATTGTGAAAATTCGAATCCCTTCAAAATATAGTGGGGGGGGGGGGGGGGGGGGGGGTTGGAAGACAGCAGAAATCGCGAAAGAAAAAAAATTCTTTATTTATAGAAAAATATCGCATGAGATAAACTAGATTCTCTTTTCTTCTGTATGTTCGGTAGGACGGGATCTAATGCATCTAGAAAAATATTGAGTTAATAGATAGGCATCTACTTATTTTGGTGTTAATTTTGATGGGTGGGTCGTAACAGCAATTGTCTTTGATTAACAAGTACTACAGATTTAGTTAGCAACTTCTGCGTCCTCTAGAAGATAAAGTACTGTATTCGTGCAGCAAATTTTGACTTTTTTTGGCCCAAAAAATCGTCTGACGGGAACCCAAAACCCAAAATATATCATTTCCTATTGCTTTTGGGCCATATTTTCACTTTTTCGGGTCATTTTTGAAGTTTGAAAATATTTGGAGCCATGGGGCCAAAAAAAAAATTCCGACGTGGGACGTACGTACCGAATCGTGTGCAGTAAAGCCCGACCCACATTTTTCTTTTTCGCCCCAGGGGCGGTCTTAGCCCCCCGAAAAGGTTTTTTGGGTCCGAATCTCTAAAATCCAAACCACATAACCAATTTTGATAAAATTTAAAATCAGTAATTGTGGAACCATTTTATCTAAAATAAATGGTCTCACGAGGGTGTATCCCTATGAGGGGGGCCGCCAGGGGCCAAACAAGGTCCTTAAAATGGAAATCCCTTTTAAAATAAAACAGATTAGTAATTTCACATGAATTTTTTTAAAAAATAATGTCTATAGCCGACAGGGATCATTCAAAGTATTGGAAATTTTAATTAACCACTGTTTTTAAACTATTATTTGGAGTTGCCTCCATCGGTTTAGGTCCAAGAACGTCGCAATTGGACCAAATCTCTAAAATGAAAACCACATAACCGATTTTGATGAAATTTAAAATGGGTAACTATGGCATTATTTTATTTAAGAAAAAATAATAATGGGCCCATTCGGGTGCGTCTTTCTCAGGGGCCCCGTGGGTGGAGCCCATAAGCTCCTTCAATTGACTATCGCTTTTAAAAGAAAACGGTCCATTTTATTCACTTAAAATTCAAAACAATTGATGTTTGGAGCCTAAAGAGATTATTCGACTC
>CM022883.1:21893078-21908156 GCA_012654025.1 Pachypsylla venusta | reverse complement strand
CAAATCTCTAAAATGAAAACTACACAACCAATTTTGATGAAATTTAAAATGGGTAGCTAAATAGGGTATTGGTTTATTTATATAAAAAAATGATCCCATGTGGGTGCGTTTTTTGACAGGGGCATCGCCAGTGCGCCCCAGCAGGGGCTCAAAATGAAAAAAAAACATAAAATTCGTCCAATTTTGATAAAATTTGGTATGCACAGGCATCCAAGTATTATATTTTACAATTTTTGGTGTTTTTTAGATTTTTCATTTGGGGCCCCGGCCGGGCCCCAAATATGAAAAAAACATAAATTTTGTCTGATTTTGATAAAATTTGGTATGCACTGTTGCTAGTACTATAATTGACATCTTTTGTAGTAATTTTGGTTTTGGGGCCCCGACAGGGGCCCACAAATGAAGAAAACATAAAATTCGTCCGTTTTAAACTTTTATTCAGAGTTCACCCCATCGGTTTAGGATCAAGAACGTCGCAATTGGACCAAATGTCTAAAATGAAAACTACATAACCAATTTTAATGAAATTTAAAATGGGTAACTATGACTTTTTTTTATGAAAAAAATAATGATAATGGGCCCATTTGGGTGCGTCTTTCTCAGGGGCCGCGTGGGTGGGGCCCATAAGCTCCTTCAATTGACTATCGCTTTGAAAAGAAAACGGTCCATTTTTTTTTTTTTTTTTTTTTTTTTTTTTTTTTTTTTTTTGTTTTTTTTTGTTTTTATGAATTCTGCTAAAGAAAATATCGTCAGTGCATCATGTTCGATTAATTTTCCTCTTCTGCTCATAGAACTCAAAATCTGGAAAGTTACTTTGAGGATATGGGCCGGGGGATTGTATTAGGGACACCAAAGAGAACAAGTCTAAACTTGTTTTTATAGAAGAGGCTGAGTGAGGGATGTTCATATCATTACCCCCTTTTCATGAAAGAACATTTTATTTACAAGAAGATGAACAAAATTACTTACGGAAAATCATCTTCGTGTCGTAGTTTTCTTCGCGAACAATAAAATTCAAATTTTTCTTCTTCTTCTTTCTCTCTCTCCCTCCCTCCCTCCCCGAACATCTCAATATAATAAATTTCATTCTAAATAAGAAGTACACGCGAGTTTTTTTTTTACAATGATTAAAATTTCGAGTTTGGTTCAAGTTGTTTTTTATGTTCAGAGGTGGGGGCGTAAATGGTTTTATTACATTGTCATGTTTTATAATATAATAGAAAGTTGATTGTGAATGTTAAAAATAATGTATGTCCTTCTCTGGTAGGCATTCACGGCAGTACTTATAATAGAAAGTTGATTGTGAATGTCAAAAATAATGTATGTTCTTCTCTGGTAGGCATTCACGGCAGTACTTATAATAGAAAGTTGATTGTGAATGTCAAAAATAATATATGTTCTTCTCTGGTAGGCATTCACGGCAGTACTTAAATAGAAAGTTGATTGTGAATGTTAAAAATAATATATGTCCTTCTCTGGTAGGCATTCTTGGCAGTACTTATAATAGAAAGTTGATTGTGAATGTTAAAAATAATATGTCCTTCTCTGGCAGGCATTCAGTGCAGTACTTATAATAGAAAGTGGATTGTGAATGTTAAAAATAATATATGTCCTTCTCTGGTAGGCATTCAGTGCAGTACTTATAATAGAAAGTGGATTGTGAATGTTAAAAATAATATATGTCCTTCTCTGGTAGGCATTCTTGGCAGTACTTATAATAGAAAGTTGATTGTGAATATTAAAAATAATATATGTCCTTTTCTGGTAGCCATTCAGGGCAGTACTTATAATAGAAAGTTGATTGTGAATGTTAAAAATAATATATGTCCTTCTCTGGTAGGCATTCAGGGCAGTACTTATAATAGAAAGTTGATTGTGAATGTTAAAAATAATATATGTCCTTCTCTTGTAGGCATTCACGGCAGTACTTATAATAGAAAGTTGATTGAGAATGTTAAAAATAATGAGGTAGGTAATATGTAATACTATATCTTCACTTGACTGTAAAATTAATAAAGATGTTGATTAAAGCTGACTAGTTTCGTGCTCTCCTGAGCACGAAACTAACGAAACTAGCCATTCAACCAAGCTCTGATGATGTGCTCAGGAGAGCACGAAACTAGTCAGCTTTAATCAACATCTTTATTAATTTTACAGTCAAGTGAAGATATAGTATTATATATTACCTACCTCATTATGGTTTTACTTGACATAGTATCCCAATTTAACAAAATTAATGTTAAAAATAATATATGCCCTTCTCTGGTAGGCATTCACGGCGGTATTTGATGTTCACCGTTTGTTCCATATCTCCGCTAAACATATATGGAACTTCGCTAGGAAGCATTTGCGGGCATATGTTAGACATAGAAAAAAGTCTTATTTTTATCTACTGAATCGATACAATCTGACACTTGGGTTTATTATTTTACTGGCTAAAAAAATCTCCCCCTCCAAAAAAAAAATTCAGGGGGTGTTTTTTTTTTCTCTCAGGACGATTCCAAATCTGGGGGCGCAAGTGAAACCTAAATTTGGCATACATAGTAAATTTCAAGTCTCTAGCCCTTACCATTCTCTTTTTTAGAGAAAACCGCTAAAAAGCGGCAAACACCGTGAAGGGTGTATTCGATTGCACCCCGATTCTCGGGGCACAATTAGAGCCCAGATGGGATCTATATATCAAATTTCATTAAAATCTATCAACGTTAAGAGGCCATCGCGGCGTACGGCGGACAAACTATTTTTTTTATTATTCGATTTTTGGATTCTACATACCTTGAAACGTGAAATATCAAATTTTAAGAGGGGGGGGTTATTTTTTTTGTCCCCTGACGATTCCAAAGGATCCTTATTGAAAATAATAAACCAAAAGTACACCTTTGTATATGGTTAAAAAAAAATCTTCATATGTGAAGAATAGGATTACGTTTAGAAATTAATATTTAGCCAAATGATTTTAACTTATATTTTCTGTTGTACTGTTTCAGGTAAGAAAAACTTCTCATCCTAATTTAGAAAAAGAATTCTTTGTAAGTAATGCATGATTTTGTGTTATATTTAGTAGGTAATGAACATTTGGAATTGACCCCAAAATTCTATCGTTTCTATAAAATTTAGTGGAGAATCCAAAATATAAAGAAAAAAATGCCACTTGGCGTTGACAAATTTTGATGATGTTTACATACTATGTTGGAATGTACATGGCTGAAGGTCCAGCGAATAAACTCAAGAGCAGCAAATAATCCGATATTGAACCATGGTCATCTCGCTTCCGTTCATCGAGGGCTGAAGAGATTGTAATAGCCCGAATGAGAATCAGCCACAACAGGCTTACTCACGGTTTCCTGTTTAATAAAAACACGCCTCCAATATGCAAATGTGGCGCTATGCTGTCTGTCCAGCATATCCTGCACTGTCCATCCCTTTCGGGTGCCATGACTTCTGTCCTCCCTCCTCCGGCCTTGTTACATGACCTTTTGGTGTTGAACTCTCTTGTGGTCTAACTTAAACGGGTAAGACTACTTTAGACTCCTGTAAATCAGGGATTCGGCGCTAACGACCTCGTGGTTAAGGCGCCTGAATTGTCTTCTTCTCCTTCTTCTTTAGGTACCACATTCATTCCTGAACGTCGGCAATCATGGCAGCTATTTCTTCTTTCCTATGTGAGCAACTTGGAATAGTCGTGCCGGTGTAATGTTGAACCATTGATTCAAATTCTGAATCCACATTGTTTTGGGCCTCCCCTCTCCCTTTTTCGGTTGATTTCTCCTTCTAATGATGCCAGTAATATGTCTTGTTTGCCAGGATTCCTAACAATATGCCCAAAATATTAATTGTCAAAAAAAAAAAAAGGCTGACATACGTTGATTGCTTATAATTAAATTTGTTATGTATGCATTATTTTGATATTGTCACCGAAAATTATCTTAACTCTTTCTGTTGTTCTACAACTCCACATAGATTAAAGTTGGGACGTTAGTTATGAATGTATGAGGAGAAGGAAAATTGAAACAAAAACGATATAACAGTAGAGTAAAAGTAAAATATACAAAATCCGTCAGTACGTCAGTCAGTATACAAACTTGACTTTGAATTGTATAGATAGGCATAACCCTTGAACAAAAAATACCGCCCTCAATATTTCATAGTTTACATTTCAAGGTAAGTACCGAGAATCTATAAATAGAAAACCCGCTCGTTCGCCCCCCCCCCCAAGTGGCACTCTTTAACGAAAGAAAATCGCATGATGCTAGTTGTTTTCCATGATAGGGAATCCGCTAGAACTGCTGTCATCGTTTGGGCCACTTTTTTCGGATACCCCCATATTTTGGTATTTATACTAAACTTTATGCGTATGATATAATGGTTTTGGTGCTCAGAATATCCTTGATCGCTAGAACTGGTGTCGTCGTTTGAGCCACTTTTTTTCGGATCACCCTATATTTTGTATTTTTAATAAACTTTGTGCTTATCATATGATGGTTTTGGTGCTCAGAATATCCTTGATCGCTAGAACTGGTGTCATCGTTTGGGCAATTTTTTTCGGATCACCCCATATTTTGGTATTTTTAATAAACTTTGTGCTTATGATATGATGGTTTTGGTGCTCAAAATATCCTTGATTACGAAATAACCATTCAGCATTTACAAAAGCAATTTTTGAAAATAAAAAACCATTAAGTTTCTCATCTGCTTTGTCCCCAGAAAATCATAACATTATAAATATTCCGTCAAAATTTTGTTTCTAAGGGGAAGGGGACATCATTTCCCTTTCCATTAGCAAGATCGTTCTGCACCATTATTCTTTCTCTCTCTCTCTCTGTGTATATTGCCCTCTGTCATTTGAAGAAAAGTCACTTTTGTCAGATTTTTTTCCTGGATGAAAAAAAATGCCGAACATTGGGTGGGATTAAGAAACTCGTTTTTAGTACGGTCGGATTAAAATAGAATAATAAAAAAAATTGATTGAGATGATTGCTAGCAATCTCAACAAATTAATAATATATTTTTTACGTTGACTTAGTTTTTGCATCATTTTTCATAGAATTGTCTATATTCTTGCACCTCCACTGATTTGTAATCAATCCATCTCAATTCTGGGAATTGCCGTGATTTTTGCGTCTCCACTTTCCACCAATATCTAAGGAATGCTTTCATTCTTGCGTCTTTACTAATTTCTGAGAAAAGCCTTCATGCTTGCGCCTCCACTAATTTCATTCAATCCATCTCATTTCTGGGAATTGTCGTGATTTTTGCGCCTCCTTTAATGTCTGAGGAATGCCTTATTCTTGCGCCTCCACTAATTTTTGAGAAAAACCTTCATTCTTGCGCCCCCACTAATTTGAATTAATCCATCTCAATTCTGGGCATTGTCGTGATTTTTGCGCCTCCACTAATATCTGACTAATGCCTTCATTCTTGCGTCTCCACTAATTTCTGAGAAAAAAACTGCTTTCTTGCACCTTCTCTAATTTGAATTAATCCACCTCAATTCTGGCCATTGTCGTGATTTTTTCCGTCTCCACTAATATCTGAGGAATGCCTACATTCTTGCCTTCATTCTTGCGCCTCCACTAATTTGAATCAATCCATCTCAATTCTGGGAATTTTCGTTATTTTTGCGTCTCCACTAATATCGGAGAAATGCCTTCAATCTTGCGCATTCAAAATTGTGAATCAGTCCATCTCACTTCTCTTATTAGTCGTGATTTTTGCGTCTCCACTAATATCGGATTATAAATGCCTAAAATAAATGCCTTCAATCTTGCCCCTCCACTAATTTGAATCAATCCATCTCAATTCTGGGACTTGTCGTTATTTTTGCGGCTCTACTAATATCGGAGAAATGCCTTCAATCTTGCGCCTCCACTCATTTGAATCAATCCATCTCAATTTTGGAATTGTCGTGATTTTTGCGTCTCCACTAATTTCTGCGAAATTCCTTCATTCTCGCATCTCCACCAATTTTTGAGAATGCCTTCTTCTTTCTCGCCCAAATAATTTTAATTTATCTCATTTTCGAGAGCTGACGTAATTATTGCGTTTCCACCAATTTAAAATGTACGTATAAAATCCACAATGAAACAAATGTGGCCCCAAGGAACCCTACTTATTTAGCTTAAAAATTCTCCTTAAATATTCTATTTAGCTTAAAAATACTCCTTAAATATCTATTTAGCTTAAAAGTACTTCTTAAATATTCTATTTAGCTTAAAAATACTCCTTAAATATTCTATTTAGCTTAAAAATACTCCTTAAATATTCTATTTAGCTTAAAAATACTCCTTAAATATTCTATTTAGCTTTAAAAAACTCCTTAAATATCTATTTAGCTTAAAAGTACTTCTTAAATATTCTATTTAGCTCAAAAATACTCCTTAAATATTCTATTTAGCTTAAAAATACTCCTTAAATATTCTATTTAGCTTAAAAATACTCCTTAAATATTCTTTTTAGCTTGAAAATACTCCTTAAATATTCTATTTAGCTTAAAAATACTCCTTAAATATCTATTTGGCTTAAAAATACTCCTTAAATATTCTACTTACCTTAAAAATACTCCTTAAATATCTATTTAGCTTAAAAGTACTTCTTAAATATTCTATTTAGCTTAAAAATACTCCTTAAATATTCCATTTAGCTTAAAAATACTCCTTAAATATATATGTTAACATTAACTGTTGATACCCTGATTAATAATGTGAAGTGTATTCTAAATAGTACAGCTCCTTTAACTCTAATGATGCGTTCTTATTTTTTTCATTCTTGGGCCTTCATTCGTAATTATCAGTTTTAGAATCATGTTATCTATGTCTTGAAGACACATCGGAAATCATTCTAAGCACCCCCTTGCGATAGCGACATCACCACCGATGATGTGCACCACTTGAACCCTCGCTAATGTACTTAGTAATGTTAACATGTTGTGTGTAGGCTGTTACCTCTCTCTCTCTAATACACTGTCAGGTTTTTCCTGTTCAAATTAATCATATCGTTTCAATTTTCCTTCTCCTCATACATTCATAACTAACGTCCCTACTTTACTCATGGATGGTAAACTTAAGGCGGTCTGAAGTGCGCTCCACGCTTAACATTCTTGATTCGCTTTTCCAATATACTTGTCATCGTTGACTCATCTGTTCATAGTGTTCATTAGATAACAATAATTTTCAAAAATTCAAAATATTTTATTTGTGACATTTACGTGTACATAAACATTAAAAACAAATTACAAATACAGAACGTACATAAAAAGTAATTTTAAAATAAAAATTGAAAGCTGCCATTTAATCTAATCTTAATTTTCACAGAGTAGTAAACAAAACTATGACTGATTTTGTTGTAAGATCTCTAAAGGCTTTTCAGTAAAAATCTGGTAAAATGTTGAAAGATCTAAAAAATGTTGGAGGTTATTGTATAGTTTGGTTGTTTTATAGATTGGAGATAAGTTTGGGTTTATAGTTGAAGGTATGAAAAATTTCTCATGTTCCATGTTACGGGTGCGGGAGGAGGGGACTTTGAATTTATAATTTTCAACAAGAACTGATGATTCGACTTGATTGTTGAGAATTTTGTATAAAAACTGGAGCAACTTACTTTTTCCGTCTTATTTTGACTGAATTCAAACAAAGGTATTCCCTAAGAATGTTGTATGAGATACACTCAAGACGCAAGGGGTAGAAACCATTCAAACGGTAGAAAAGTCATTTAACAAGAAGGGTTCAATAAGACCATATATGAGTGATGAAAAAATAAATCCATGGTTGCAAGTTACGATTGATCATTATTCGTACAAGGATAAATACTACTTTGCAGGTCCCCTTGGGTGTCTAAGGAACTGCTTTGCTTTCGCATCTCGAGAGTTGGTCAAGTCAGAGATTTGTGTAACGCTGGTACTCAATTCATTCTCAATTTTGATATTTTAAAGAAGAAATTAAATAATGCAGCAGGAAAATCAAGAGGCAAAGCACTGTGTCTCTTCCATGTTCTTGATGCTCATGGCTTTGGGAGAGACACAAGTTTCGGGGTCGACTTGCTTCAACCCATGGCAGGTGTTGAAACAAGTATATCTCGACACCTGTGCCCCTTCCAAAGCCATGAGCATCATGAACTATTTTGTTCATGATGCTCATGGCTTATTGTCGCTGAATCGTCCCGTTTTGCTCATGTCCAACCAATACTAGTCGGGAAATCCAAACCGCTGTTACTTCTGTTGACAAGTGATTTAGCCAAGTTTCTGAAGGTACAAAAACTGTAGCAAAATACACTAACTCCAAATAAATTGATGGTGTGAGTGTTGATTTCCCATCATCACTCTCGGTTACTGTGCCCCCACAGGTTGTCGTGTTATTATTAGAAACAATGAAGAAAAAAAAACAACAATTTTTTATTAACTGTCTATTCAAAACATTGAACCTTTAAATTTGCATGAAACTCTAAATGAAATTTTAAATTTGCATTGTAAAGCCGCCCTCACTGTCCGAAAAAAAAGTTATTAAAAAATAATAATCATGAAATTGATTACAGACTTTCGAAGGAAAAAGAAAGAAAGAAAGTTTGTTAAAAAAAATGTGGGAATGAGCGTAAACTTTTTTTTTTTTTTTTTGACAAATTAAAGGAAAAAAACACAAAGATTGAGTGGGGGAGATATTGGGTCCTTAATTTTATTACAAGATATTTTTTCTTTAAAAAAAAAAAAATTAAATTACGGTTTTTTTAAATTTTCCAATCGTTTCTCCCCCTCCTGGAATATATTATTTATAGCTCCATTCTATTCTATTAATAATTTCCTCTCTCATCTATTCTATTGTGTTTCAATTTATCTTTTATCTCTTTTTTTCTTTTTGGTTTTGTTAATTGAATTACCTTTATTAGCATAATTCTGATTGGTTAGTATTAGATTGGCAATCTGTAATGTGTTCATGGTTTGAGACACCTGAGCACTGATAATAATTTTAGAAAAGGTGAGTCATTCTTGAGGCTCAATTAACTCGGAAACTATTGAAGATGGAGAAAAAATATTAACAACAAATTTCCATAAAATTTTAGGCGAAAGATTGGGATGCCTTTAACAGTTGTCTGTACATCATAGTTCTAGGTCATTTAAAGATCAATTCTGTCTTTATTTATTGAAATTGTTGATTCCAACAATCGATAAGGAAAAAAAGTCCCACTCTGAATTTTTGTTATTTTTTTTTTTTTAGTTTGGTTTAACGTCTTTTTAACATCTATTGGTCATTTGAGACGGTAGTTTTACCCTCCATTTGCTCGAAACTTGTAAACCAACTACCCACATTGACCTCACCCAGCCTGGGTTGGGCCAGAAAAATAGCGAGCAGCACGAGGCCGCGAACCCACGTGAACACCCACATGATACATCCTCGCTGGATGTTGCTTAACTTCAGTGATCGAACGGGAACTGGTGTATTCAACGAGCCATAGACATTGGCTAAGTATTTTGATTTGGGTTGAAAACAGTTCAGTATTAATTACAGGCTTATATCGAAAATGTTGATTTGTTATTTCAGGGTGTCTACCAGACTGGAAATCCTGGAAAATCTGGAATTGTCAGGGAATTTCAGGAGACTGGAAATGTCAGAGAAAAGTCAGGGAATTTAGGAAAAAACGCCGAAAAATTGCCAAAAGTCAGGGAATTTTTCAAATTGAGTTTTTTTTTTTATCTCAATGGCGAATTTTATGCGTGAACATGCTTTTCCTGAAAAATTTCGCCTGCGGCGCGTATTATCGTTTTCCTCTAAAATGTTGGTATATACATGTGTAGGGTCTGAAGGAAATTTGCTGTATAGTTTTTGGCGTCCCTGGGCCCCAATATTGTACTTTTTGAAGCCAAATGGGGGAGACAGAATCTTGAAAAAGTACACTGGAAAATCTGGAAAAGTAGACTGAAAAACCTGGAAAAGTCAGGGAAATTCACTTTGACGATTTGGTAGACATATTTGTTTAAGGCGACTGCGACGTATTTGTTTAAGGCGACTGCAGTGGTAGGATTTGCTGCCAGATTGCTGTATTCTGGACAGTTTCAAAGAAGACACTATTTTTGACTTCTTCCTTTCATATTGAGTAGTATGCATAAAAACTAGCAAATGCATTTATTATAGTAAACTCTTAGAAGTATTTCCTAAACGGGTTGGGCAAATGCTCAACAAATACTTAAGCCGTTGAGGAAACGTAACCCAACTGAACAGGGCAAATCAAACTTGTGCAAATCGGGCCATGTGCCCTTGTAACGAAGTATGACCATATTTTTCTGTGTGTGCATACTACCTAAAGCCCCTCATATATGTGCGAACAATTTGCGCAAACTCGGACGCTAGCACATACACGTAGCAACCTATTGCGCAAACATCATTTCGATTTGTGGTGTTGTTCGTTGAACATGTCATAGGAGCAGGAGTTGACTAACCCAAAGTTTGCTCAAACCGTACCATAGACGTCAAACAAGTACTCAAACAAGGAGTTTTTGTACAAATTATTTCGGTCCCAACCTATTTTATTCAAACAGTTTGCGCAACCATTCAAACAGCCCTATAGACGGTCAAACTGTTTGTACAAACACCGAGTTTGCGCAAATTGTTCGCACGTGTATTGGGGGCTTCCCAACTTAACAGGGCAAAGAAGACTTGTGCAAATAGGGGCATGTGTCCTTGTAACGAAGTATGTCCATATTTTTCTGTTTGTGCATACTAGCTAATACCAAATGTTTATCATTGCTTGCGAAACACAGATTTAATGCAAATTTTCCTTACATTTGGGCACTACGAAATAAGAATTATTATTATTATTGATTGTGACGGCCTTTCCTTTCGGAATTCCAAGTGCTGCGTCCACTAGTTAGGACTATTGCACACCAGTTTTTCCACGTCTAATATCTCTCACCCAGCCCTGAAATTGCCGAACCCCTAATGAAGTTCAGCAACGATTCTACTGGGTTAGAGTGTATNTCTTACTTGAAGTGTGAGCTGAAATCAGGGATGGTTTATGTAGAAGGAAGGTGTGGGCTGGAAGAAGGTACGCACATTGTAATCTATCAAAATCTCATCACTGGGAACCTTTTTCCTCTTACTTGAAGTGTGAGCTGAAATCAGGGATGGTTTATGTAGAAGGAAGGTGTGGGCTGGAAGAAGGTACGCACATTGTAATCTATCAAAATCTCATCACTGGGAACCTTTTTCCTCTTACTTGAAGTGTGAGCTGAAATCAGGGATGGTTTATGTAGAAGGAAGGTGTGGGCTGGAAGAAGGTACGCACATTGTAATCTATCAAAATCTCATCACTGGGAACCTTTTTCCTCTTACTTGAAGTGTGAGCTGAAATCAGGGATGGTTTATGTAGAAGGAAGGTGTGGGCTGGAAGAAGGTACGCACATTGTAATCTATCAAAATCTCATCACTGGGAACCTTTTTCCTCTTACTTGAAGTGTGAGCTGAAATCAGGGATGGTTTATGTAGAAGGAAGGTGTGGGCTGGAAGAAGGTACGCACATTGTAATCTATCAAAATCTCATCACTGGGAACCTTTTTCCTCTTACTTGAAGTGTGAGCTGAAATCAGGGATGGTTTATGTAGAAGGAAGGTGTGGGCTGGAAGAAGGTACGCACATTGTAATCTATCAAAATCTCATCACTGGGAACCTTTTTCCTCTTACTTGAAGTGTGAGCTGAAATCAGGGATGGTTTATGTAGAAGGAAGGTGTGGGCTGGAAGAAGGTACGCACATTGTAATCTATCAAAATCTCATCACTGGGAACCTTTTTCCTCTTACTTGAAGTGTGAGCTGAAATCAGGGATGGTTTATGTAGAAGGAAGGTGTGGGCTGGAAGAAGGTACGCACATTGTAATCTATCAAAATCTCATCACTGGGAACCTTTTTCCTCTTACTTGAAGTGTGAGCTGAAATCAGGGATGGTTTATGTAGAAGGAAGGTGTGGGCTGGAAGAAGGTACGCACATTGTAATCTATCAAAATCTCATCACTGGGAACCTTTTTCCTCTTACTTGAAGTGTGAGCTGAAATCAGGGATGGTTTATGTAGAAGGAAGGTGTGGGCTGGAAGAAGGTACGCACATTGTAATCTATCAAAATCTCATCACTGGGAACCTTTTTCCTCTTACTTGAAGTGTGAGCTGAAATCAGGGATGGTTTATGTAGAAGGAAGGTGTGGGCTGGAAGAAGGTACGCACATTGTAATCTATCAAAATCTCATCACTGGGAACCTTTTTCCTCTTACTTGAAGTGTGAGCTGAAATCAGGGATGGTTTATGTAGAAGGAAGGTGTGGGCTGGAAGAAGGTACGCACATTGTAATCTATCAAAATCTCATCACTGGGAACCTTTTTCCTCTTACTTGAAGTGTGAGCTGAAATCAGGGATGGTTTATGTAGAAGGAAGGTGTGGGCTGGAAGAAGGTACGCACATTGTAATCTATCAAAATCTCATCACTGGGAACCTTTTTCCTCTTACTTGAAGTGTGAGCTGAAATCAGGGATGGTTTATGTAGAAGGAAGGTGTGGGCTGGAAGAAGGTACGCACATTGTAATCTATCAAAATCTCATCACTGGGAACCTTTTTCCTCTTACTTGAAGTGTGAGCTGAAATCAGGGATGGTTTATGTAGAAGGAAGGTGTGGGCTGGAAGAAGGTACGCACATTGTAATCTATCAAAATCTCATCACTGGGAACCTTTTTCCTCTTACTTGAAGTGTGAGCTGAAATCAGGGATGGTTTATGTAGAAGGAAGGTGTGGGCTGGAAGAAGGTACGCACATTGTAATCTATCAAAATCTCATCACTGGGAACCTTTTTCCTCTTACTTGAAGTGTGAGCTGAAATCAGGGATGGTTTATGTAGAAGGAAAGTGTGGGCTGGAAGAAGGTACGCACAATCTTTCAAAATCTCATCACTGGGAACCTTTGTCCTCTGACTTGAAGTGTGAGCTGAAATCAGGGATGGTTTATTTAGAAGGAAGGTGTGGGCTCTCTCTGAAAGAAGGTACGCACATTGTAATCCATCAAAATCTCATCACTGGGAATTATTTGCCTCTTACTTGAAGTGTAATCTGAAATCAGGGATGGTTTTTGGGGTATTCCGATCAAAGTCAAAGGTTTTGTTAAATGCTGTTGTGTCTAAAGCAGGGTCCACACTTATGTTGAAAATGTTGTACAACATTGCAACACAGGTATGGACGTGTTGGGAAACTGTTGTCCGACAGTTGTCCATCAGTTTCATGTTTCCATAGCAGGTGGAACGTTTCAAAATGTTTTTAGAAAAATTGATATTTTTGATATTGTAGTGAACAACCTGTATATGTAATATTATGAAACATTCTGTATATATATCTCGACGCTTCTCCTGTCCATTTTTGATTTCTCCTTCTTTTTTACAATGAATCGAGACTTGTGGGAAAGGGGGAACCCTAAGTCTCCAAAGTCCCAACTAGTCATTCGAAAAAAAAACTCTTGAATCCAGAACACATGTATTCCAATCCAAATTCAATTCATTAACATCGCTCAATATCAAATCTCCCATGAAGTCAGCTGTACCGTATTTATTTCTTCCACGAGAAAGACTCGGTCTCATCCAAAACCTCCTTGGCCTATGATTTCGTCTAGTTGCCTCCAGGAGGACAGCGGCGCAGCAGTTATAAGAAAGTCTTCCTTACTCATTTTTTAAAAATATTGTATTTTTTTTTAAAAAAAATACAGTATACCTACATCTTACATCTATTTTAACAGTATCCTGCTGCTCAACCCCTTTGGTACACTTCCATCGGGTGCTTGTTTAGCCTTCGCTTTAAATCTGAAACCAGTCCTGAACATTTTGCTTACACACTTCCATCGAGTGCTTGTTTAGCCTTCGCTTCAAATCTGAAACCAGTCCTGAACATTTTGCTTACATCTATTTTGACAGTATCCTACTGCTCATCCCCCCTCAATTTCATCTGAAAGTTTTAGTTCATTTTTTTTTTCTTTAGTTTTTTGGTTTTTCAACAAAAAAGAGCAACTTAATTCACTTTCAATGTAAGCCATGTTGCTAACTTCTCACTGGTCACTTTTTACTTCTATAAATATATATACTTCACTTTCTTTTGTTCCAACTTTACCTCAATAATGTGTGTTTTTCACACGTTAATAAAGTAAAGTTTTATATTATTACTTTATATTTCTTAAATCACGCTATCTTTTCTTGTAAGATGTCTAGACTAGCTCCTTGAATTAACAGACTCTTGTGTCAAAGGTTAGTACTGGGCGAGGTTAATGCCTGAGGTATTTTCTATCACCTAACCCTTAGAAGTCTATTTTTATGTAGTCAAATGTTCAAATTAATGAGATAAAAATCCTGCCTCTGCTGGGGATTGAAGCCACGCCTTCCTGTTTATCAGGCAAACGTTTAACCAACTGTGCTAGCTCCTTGAATTAAGGAGTTAATCCGAAAATCTTCTTCTCCGATTCTTTTTAGTCTGAAAATCTTCTTCTCTGTATCTTTTTAGTCTGAAAATCTTCTTCTCTGTATCTTTTTAGTTTGAAAATCTTTTTCTCTGTATCTTTTTAGTCTGAAAATCTTCTTCTCTGTATCTTTTTAGTCTGAAAATCTTCTTCTCTGTATCTTTTTAGACCGAAAATCTTCTTCTCTGTATCTTTTTAGTCTGAAAATCCTCTTCTCCATATCTTTTTAGTCTAAAAATCTTCTTCTCCGTATCTTTTTAGTCTGAAAATCTTCTTCTCCGTATCTTTTTAGTTGGAAAATCTTCTCCGTATCTTTTTAGTCTGAAAATCTTCTTCTCCGTATCTTTTTAGTCTGAAAATCTTATTCTCCGTATCATTTTAGTCTGAAAATCTTCTTCTCCGTATCTTTTTAGTCTGAAAATCTTCTTTTCCGTATCTTTTTAGTCTGAAAATCCTCTTCTTCGTATCTTTTAGTCTGAAAATCTTCTTCTCCGTATCTTTTTAGTCTGAAAATCTTCTTCTCCGTATCTTTTTAGTCTGAAAATCTTCTTTTCCGTATCTTTTTAGTCTGAAAATCCTCTTCTTCGTATCTTTTAGTCTGAAAATCTTCTTCTCCGTATCTT
>CM022883.1:21844839-21858267 GCA_012654025.1 Pachypsylla venusta | reverse complement strand
CAACAAACAATCGGAAAAATTTAATTTGCTGATTTTATGATTACCAATAATAATAATATACCTGTATTAGCCTGCAACATCGAAATCAAGCTTCTGTTTTATAATAAGGTTGTAAAACTTTTATGGACCTAATGCCGGATCCAGCTCTGAGGCTGTTCCAGTGATTCTAATAGGTAAATAATAGAAAGATTTCAGAATAATGTTTTGAGACCCAAAGTCAATGCCCTTGGTAGGTACCTTCGATTAAAAAAAGGCCTCTTTCCACCAAGAAGGTCTCAGAGAACACGTCAAGTGTCAATCCTGAGGCCGTCCATTACCTCGAGGTTGGCAACATATAGACGTTTCAAAAGAATAAAAACCTCACGAGCTGTCATAGAGCTCAATCTCTTTGTGCTTTCTCAAAAAAAAGGTACTCGTAAGTCGACTCTTTGAAGAGTCGACTCATTTCAAAAAGCTGAGTCGACTCATGAGTGAGTCGAGTCATGAGTCGACTCATGAATCGACTCGTGGATGACTAACCCATCCCTTCTTCATTCACTCTCACAACATGTTGTTCTGTATCAGTAATGAATTCTATTACATTCTCATGTGTTTGTGTTCCACTTGTAAAAGAGTTCTTCTGACTTCTGCGTCATCGTTACCAATAAGCTTCTCACAATGACAACCTTCTCCTCAAGGAGTTCTGACAATTTCTGAGCACATTGCTTCCTTATTATAGCTTGGTTGTATGTAGGTATTTAAACATCTGATTATTCTGTAAGGTTAATTCTGAAGGCGTTATTTCGTTGCATATGCTTGTTTTCCCGTCCGATTTTGAGGTTTTAATAATTTCGAATCGAGGAAGCTCTTTTTCCAGCTGTAGATCCCGTCAATATTTCTAACATTATATAAATTAACATATTGCCAGCAGGAACTTTTTTTTTCCATTGGCGAGTGCTTGTTTTTCAATTTTGGCTTTGATGCCATAGGAGAATTTTTTTCCCCTCTTTCAATCATTTTTCAATAACAGCTTTTTCGTCTTCTGTAAAGTTGCAATTTTGTGATAAGAGATAGCTCGTCTTAAAGCCCGATATGTTTCTGTTACTTTCATAATGAAAATATACAATTAATACCTTTATTGTGAGAATTAGTGCACCAAAACTATATTTTTTTAGTTTGGTCCAAAACTAAAATTGCAATTGAACTCTAAATTATTATCATTGGGGTGGTATCTATGCTATTGTTTTTCTTATAACAACTCAGAAAACGGAATACTTTAAGTTTATGAAAATTTTAAATCTATGGATTTCAAGAAGTCCATTATAAATTTTTCGATATTAATACCGTTTCATGTAAATAATTAGTGATATCAAATGCCAGCGTCTATGGCACGTTGAATACACGAGTTCCCGTTAGATCACTGAAGTCAAGCAACGTCCAGCGAGGGTGTACCATGTAGGTGTCCGCATAGTTTCGCGCCCTCGTGATGCTGGCTTTTTTCCGGCTCAACCCAGGCTGGGTGAGGTCAATGTGGGTAGCTGGTTGCAAGTTTCCAGGGAATGGAGGGTGAAACCCCCGTCTTGAATGACCAATAGATGTATTAGCGACGATACATAAAGGAGGGGGCCCTTAATATATCGCTGCATTGAGCAGAATGCCTAAAACGAAGCAAATACTTCGTAGCATAATTTTTTAGTTTGCTATGTGCTGAGCAAATGCTTAACTTCTGCGCAGTTACTATACATTAGCTCAGTTTTTTTTTGCATTCTACTCAATTGAGTTGTATTATCATATTAGCTGTTTCGCCCGTGCTTCGGTAACTAAAAACTTAACCGGCCAAATTCGGTCAAAAATCGAAAAATCGGCCGTAACTGCGAAACGGTTCGAGTTACCAGAGTTTTATTATTATTACTAGCTGTTTTCCCGTGCTTCGCTACGGTTACAAAATTCAACAACTCAATTTTAGATTTTTGGTGGAACCGACCCCCCAGAGTGAAAACGGCTCCTATTTAGATAATTCAATATTTTACTCAAAGATATTACGTTTTGTACTGCGGAACACCTTGGTATAAAATTTCAACTTTCTCTCTCATCCCGAAGTGATACTTCTTAACTATGGGTTTTTGGTGGAACCGACCCCCAGACTGAGCCCGCTTACTCTTAGAAAATTCAATATTTTATTCAAGGATATGACTTTTTGTACTTCGAAACACCTTCAGCTTTCTCGCTCATCCCGAAGTGGTACTTCTCAATTCCGATTTTTTGGTGGTGAAAACCGTCCATAAATCGGATAGAAACCGGAAAATTTCAAATTTTATNTATACTATTTTGGGGGGTCTATTCTCGGTCATTTTTCGTTATCTCTTTTAGTTTGCCCAGAAAAAAAATACAAAAAGACCCGTGTCATTTTTGACGGTAACTTGCTGACACTTGAACTTTAATTTTTTTCCTTTCTTATTACGCACCTACATACTAAAAGGAACCCGTGTGCCAAATTTCAAGTCTCTACGTATAGCTATTGTGGAGCTACTTTGATTATCAGTCAGTCAGTCAGTACGTCAGTATACCAACTGGGCTTTGCCTTTTATAAGTATAGATTTCAAGCAGTTAATCTATCGGACGATAGATCAGATCTCTTTCACGTATTATAATTTACCTTTAATTTTGTGGTTTTTTACCCTTATTTCATGCTCGCTTTTGTTCTTCTGCACAAAGGTGTTTTCAAAAAGGTACCACTTCATTAATGAGAGAAGTTTACCTTAATTTGTCAAGATTCTACTGTGAAGTAATAAAACTACACCTTCCGGAGAAGTCATTGAGAGATTCTTTTCTATCTTGAAGCACCTTTGTTATATTCTGTTTATTGTTACCTGCGGTACTTTCATTTGTTCAAGTCCCTACGTTAAGCCATCGTGGAGCTACGTTGATTATCAGTCAGTCAGTATACCAACTGGGCTTTGCGTTTTATAAGTGTAGATAGATGTACGAGTATCTTCCTTTATCTATTCTTCACCGATTGTACAAACCTTCCTCTGTACGTTTTGAAGTAAGCAAAACAAATTAAATAATATAATGATCACAAGTGTGTGTTACCCTGAGAAACTATCCTCATTGGGTTTGTGAGTTGATATCTATACGGTACAGCACCATCCATTAACACTTCTGATATTAATTACATTCATTTAACTTCCCTTGGTGAAGTCTTGAGAACAAATTAACTCAATTCAATTTGTAATTGTTTTGTTACGCACTTTGTCAATACCACTTCAACATCCGACATCAAAGATAGGGCCTTCCAAGTATTCGTATATACGTACCCAATAACTTCAATAAGTAATTGAACAAAATTAAAATATACCTTTTTTTTTTTTTTTTTTTTTTTTTTTTTTTTTTTTTTTTTTTTTTTTTTTTTTTTTTTTTTTTTNTGACCTCACCCAGCCTGGGTTGGGCCGGAAAAAGCCAACGATACGTGGTGTTCCCAAGCGGTCACCCATCCAAGTACTGACCACGCCCGGACGTTGCTTAACTTCAGTGATCTGACGGGAACTGGTGTATTCAACGTGGTATGATCGTTTTTAATTCGTAAACAAAAATTGAAAAAAAAAAAAATTGAAAATTTCGTCAATTGGTAATATTGAGTTCTGCATCAAAATGATATCGGAAGTGGTCAACATTTTGTGTGAGTCGATACGGAAAGCAGAACTGCTTATTTTGAACGTTAGTGAACTCCACTTTTGACCCCGGTATACATTTCGAAATGCACTTGTATATGTTTGTTTGTTTGGTACGCGATACAAGCCACGAATTTCATCCGATTTTGCCGAAATTTGGTATACATGAAGGGAATTTGCTGCATAGTTTTTTGGGGCTGTGGACTTCCCGGGGGGCCAGGGGGCCCAATATTATGTTTTTTAAAAATGATTCTTATCTTTTTAGCTGTTTGTTGTAGAAATTTTGATAAGTTATGGGCTTTTCGAATTTGAAAAATTTGCGGGCCAATATTTTGATTTTTGAAAATGATAATTTAAAATTTGATTAAGATATTTATTTCTATAGATGGACTATAACACTAACGTGAACACCTGATCTTCTTGATCCACCAGTAGAGGTTCTTGTGAAGTTGTCTATTGTGCATACAGAAAATTTGCAGGTTGTGCATGTACACACTGTTACAGGTTGTGCAATTCCTTTTGCAATCAAATTACTAATAAGTTGTCGCTACGACTCACATCTCTCCCGGAAGTACACACTGTTGCAGGTTGAGCAATTCCTTTTGCAATCAAATTACTAATAAGTTGTCGCTACGACTCACATATCTCCCAGAAGTACACACTGTTACAGGTTGTGCAATTCCTTTTGCAATCAAATTACTAATAATTTTTGTAATCAAATTACTAATAAGTTGTCGCTACGACTCACATATCCCAGAAGATTGTTTTTTTTATTTAATTTTATTATATTTTTGTTTTCT
Organism: Pachypsylla venusta; assembly: GCA_012654025.1. Classification (NCBI taxonomy): domain Eukaryota; kingdom Metazoa; phylum Arthropoda; class Insecta; order Hemiptera; family Aphalaridae; genus Pachypsylla; species Pachypsylla venusta. The sequence goes on along the minus strand of CM022883.1, from coordinate 21,853,817 downwards.
TGTAACATCTGTTAGACATCTTTTGTTTTGCAAATAAACTTTTTGTTCGAAAAAATTTAGAATTATTTAATTTTAAATATTTTATTTGTTATACATTTCACTCCTGTATGAACATACACACAAGTTGTATATACAAGGTGTTGTTTTTCATAATTTCCGTTTCTTATATTTCAAGTTCTACAAAGCGTCTTGAGTTTTTTTCGGTTTATTTTCAATAATGAACCTTTGGAATCGTCACGAAAAAAAAATTACCCCCCCTCAAAATTTGATATTTTACGTTTCAAAGTACGTAGAATCCAAAAATGGAAAAAAATCCGTTTGTCCGCCTTAATGGGCACTTTTGCCGAATGATATCTCCCCATTCCTTTATTTTATTATTTTCGTCTCGACAGCGTTTCTTTCTTCTCCACTGTCCAATGTCCAAGTTGAAAGTTGGTGGATGTGCTGTCTTACTTACATCCAATGCATCCCAAATGATATCTCCCAATTCCTTTATTTTATTATTTTCGTCTCGACAGCGTTTCCTTCTTCTCCACTCTCCAATGTCCAAGTTCAAAGTTAGTTAATGTGCTGTCTTACTTATATCCAATGCATCTAAAATGATATCTCCCAATTCCTTTATTTTATTATTTTCGTCTCGACAGCGTTTCCTTCTTCTCCACTCTCCAATGTCCCAGTTCAAAGTTAGTGGATGTGCTGTCTTACTTATATCCAATCCATCCCAAATGATATCTCCCAATTCCTTTATTTTATTATTTTCGTCTCGACAGCGTTTCCTTCTTCTCCACTCTCCAATGTCCAAGTTCAAAGTTAGTGGATGTGCTGTCTTACTTATATCCAATCCATCCAAAATGATATCTCCCAATTCCTTTATTTTATTATCTTCATCTCGACAGCGCTTCCTTCTTCTCCATTGTCCAAGTTCAAAGTTAGTGGATGTGTTGTCTCACTTATATCCAATGCATCCCAAATGATATCTCCCAATTCCTTTATTTTATTATTTTCGTCTCGACAGCGTTTCCTTCTTCTCCACTCACCAATGTCCAAGTTTGGTATCTCCCAATTCCTTTATATTATTATTTTCGTCTCGACAGCGCTTCCTCCTTCTCCACTCGTTAATGTCCAATTGAGTGGATGTGCAGTATTACACATAAATGATTCAAATCCAAATTTTATTCTAATTCCAATTTATTTTCCTATTAATAAGATTTTAAATGAAACCTAACCAAGCTTAACAGAGAGTCGTTCTAACTTACTTTTTTTCTTTTTATACTTTGACAAAACTTTTGAAAGTTCAAAAATAAGAAAATATCAAACAGCTTTCTGTTCTTAAAATAAAAAAAATAAAGGAAAAACTTTGTGGAGGAAAAAAAAAACTTGTCTGGGTGGATTAGAAAGCGGTGTCATTATGATACAAGAAAACGAAGCTTTCAGATAGTTGGGAGAGGCGTTAGGTTGATTTAATATTTGGAGCAGTTCACCAGAGGCGCCATGGAGGCCTAAGATAGTATCAGAAAGAGGTGTCACTATGATACAAAAAAACGAAGCTTATCAGACAATTGCTAGAGGCTTTATCCTAGCTTTCCAGGCTTTGTCTATGAGGATGAAGTAGGAGTTTATCAAAAATTGATAAGTAACCACCTGCGCCTAGACGACCAAAAGTTTTGCTATTTTTTTCGACTTTCAGTCGAAAACGATATCCTCAAAGAATCATACAACAGAAATATGTACCCTGTAACGCCCGATGAAAAAGTCGCTTCGAAAAAAAATACTTCGAACAACAGTAAAAATTTATCAACTGACATCAAATAGTCGGTAACGACTACCATTATATTCTACAATTTCCGAGCGATTCTCAACAGCTCAACAATTGTCTTGTACGATCAAACTGACAGTCGTTGGGAGGAACACGGGGTGTCACTGAAATGCCATTATTCAGTCGCGCTTAGAGCGAGGAACACGCAGCTTAATTCTTCTGTTCCTGACCTCAGCCACAATGTCTCGAATCTTCTTGTTAGTCAAGACTACTTAAACATTTTTGATTATATGTCCACCCTGTATGGGAATATTATTATTTTAAAATAATTAATCTGTTTTGAGAATGGTGGAAGAGCAGGAAAAAGAATTAACCATGTTATTTCCTCTTCTAATTTTTCGGAAGGAAAAACGACAAAATTAAAAAAAAAAAAAAAAAAAACTTTGTTCTTTGGAATTTGGTGGCGTTTTGATGTCGAATTAAAAATTTACCTTGTCTCAGCTGGCTCGTTCGAGAGTTGTCGTGACCCAATATCTGCGGAAATAAAAGATGGATTTAAATAAATAGGTCCAAAACAAGAGTCATCGAAATCACTCGACGCATTCAAGATTTATCGGGGCTAACGTTGTATAACGATTAAAAAAAAATCGGCGACTAGACGTTGAACAAGCGAGTTCCCTATTATTTACAAATTTATATTAGACATCATATTGGTAACTTTAAAAAAAACTACCGTTATTTACCGTTTTACCGTTATTTATTACCGACGAGGATTCACTTACCAGTAACACTTACCGTCATAAATAACGGTAGTGTTTTTTAAACGAGTTCCCGTTAGATATCTGAAGATAAGCAACGTTTGGCGAAATTTTACTAAGTGGGTGACTACGTAGGTCCACACCCTCCTGATACTGTCTATTCTCGACCCAACTCTGGCTGGGTGTGGCCCATTTGGGTATCCAGTTTGTAAGATTCTAGCCAATGGGCTAATATATGTTCAAGGAACGTTAAACCAAAAATGAACAAATAACATAGTAAAGCCATTTAAAAGAAATGGACCAAAAATAAAAGGGGTTCCTACTATCGTGTGCCATTGTCAGAAACTGTAGCTCAAATCATATTCTCTGCCGGGGCGGACCGATTTTTTATTCAATATTTCAATTTTATGCTGCTACTGGAGGGGGTAATATATTATTTTCGTGTCGATTCCAAGAGTTCATTATTGAAAATAATAAACCAAAAAATCACTACAGGACCAGACAAATGCCGGAAAAAATTCCATCATGATGTGACTCCTCAGTTTTATGAATGGTCATTTTCACCGGTACAGTTTATTAAAAAAAAAAAAAAGTTTTCGCCTATTTTTTTTAATGCGAAAATTCAAACTTACATTTTGATTGTAATAGAACCCAAATATGACGCTTACATTTTGATTATAATAGAACCCAAATATGACGCTTACATTTTGATTATAATAGAACCCAAATATGACGCTTACATTTTGATTATAATAGAACCCAAATATGACGCTTACATTTTGATTATAATAGAACCCAAATATGACGCTTACATTTTGATTATAATAGAACCCAAATATGACGCTTACATTTTGATTATAATAGAACCCAAATATGACGCTTACATTTTGATTATAATAGAACCCAAATATGACGCTTACATTTTGATTATAATAGAACCCAAATATGACGCTTACATTTTGATTATAATAGAACCCAAATATGACGCTTACATTTTGATTATAATAGAACCCAAATATGACGCTTACATTTTGATTATAATAGAACCCAAATATGACGCTTACATTTTGATTATAATAGAACCCAAATATGACGCTTACATTTTGATTATAATAGAACCCAAATATGACGCTTACATTTTGATTATAATAGAACCCAAATATGACGCTTACATTTTGATTATAATAGAACCCAAATATGACGCTTACATTTTGATTATAATAGAACCCAAATATGACGCTTACATTTTGATTATAATANGGTTTATGAAAGTATTTTTTTATCTTCTCAATATTCCTTATTAAATCATCCTTGAATTCCTGTGCTGTATCCTTATCTATTTCTTTTTAACTTTTCCACCAACATTGTAACACGAGCCGTCCCTGGTTTTATGAAAGTATTTTTTTATCTTCTCAATATTCCTTATTAAATCATCCTTGAATTCCTGTGCTGTATCCTTATCTATTTCTTTTTAACTTTTCCACCAACATTGTAACACGAGCCGTCCCCGGGTTTATGAAAGTATTTTTTTTATCTTCTCAATATTCCTTATTAAATCATCCTTGTATTCCTGTGCTGTATCCTTATCTATTTCTTTTTAACTTTTCCAGCAACATTGTAACACGAGCCGTCTCTGGGTTTATGAAAGTATTTTTTATGTGCTGTATCCTTATCTATTTCTTTTTAACTTTTCCACCAACATTTTTCTTCGTAACTTTTTAGCAGATTGTTTTAAGAATTACAGCTGATCAGTTGTGGGTTGATGATGCACTCTAGGTCCGCTGCGTTCCATGTTTGATTCGTTTTAGATAAACACATAAGTTAGAGATGCTATTTAGGATGTTTTTTTTTGTTTCGATTTAAAAGGTTCATTATTGAAAATAATAAAAATATTTTTCATATCTACAAAAAAATCTGGTGTGAACATAACACTTTCCTTATCTATAAATGAATTGGCGTCATATTTCAAGTTCTAGCTCTTTCCATTCTGGTTTGTGACGGAGCCGACAAAAAGCGGTCTTCAACCCCTAATTAGCGGCCAAAAATTATTACACGTTAACCTAAGTTGTATTTTTCAATTTCTTGTATGATATTGATATGAATAGGCACCAAGTTTAAAATTCTAGCTATTACCGTTCTCATTTTGAGCAGGGTATGCGAAAACCGGCATAAACCCTCCAACGGTATATTCGATTTCTTGCCGTTCATGGCATAAAACTGACATACCAAATTTCAAGTCTCTATCACTTGCCGTTCATGGCATAAAACTGACATACCAAATTTCAAGTCTCTATCACTTGCCGTTCATGGCATAAAACTGACATACCAAATTTCAAGTCTCTATCACTTGCCGTTCATGGCATAAAACTGACATACCAAATTTCAAGTCTCTATCACTTGCCGTTCTTGAGATATCTTGTTCACAGACAGACACATTTACCAATGGTGGAAACTCGAGATTTGGGCTCTGGGGACCCCAAAACGTGTTTTGGCATTGAAAACTCGACATGGAAAATTTCAGCCCATTACAATACTTTCCCTTTTATAGGACAAGGAAAGTAAAAAGAGACGGTATTTTAATATATACTTCTATATTTCTAATGGTGGGAAGTTAATATACGATTAAGTAAAAAAATGTTTTTCCAATGGCGTTGCGTATGATTTTTTTCTTCCATCTTACAGAGGAAAGCGTTTTGAATATTTATTAATAAGTTTAATCAATTTGAACTTTTTAATAAAAGAATTAAAACCATACTTTGTTGAAGCAATAGGTATCTCAAGCGATCGCACATATGTTTATTCTTCTTCAAATTTACTTTTTATTCTTCTTCTTCTTCAAATTTACCTTTTCTCAATTCTATTTGTGGTTGGCGTTGCTTTCCTCAACTCTACCATGCCACAACCTTTTGTTCTGTGCCTACTCCTTCTAGCTGATCACTTTCCTGTCATAAGCATGCATAGCTCTCGCTTGCTTCACACAGTATTCATAGAAACTGCGTAGAAACTCGCTTTTTGCTGATGATCTCTCATCATTGGTTTGAAGAAAAGTTTTTATAAAGTCTGGATGTCCTTCCTAACACCAAACCTTCTGAGTAGATGAGTAGCTATTTTACAAATCTCTGTGAGAAGTGTTCTTTGTGCCACGCAGAGGCTAACAATATTCGCTGTTATATTATTGTAAATTCAACTTGGGTCTGCGGACAATTTGAAGTTTACCAACTTCAATCAAAGTAAATCACAATATTCCAGCAATATCAGTTTGTTAAACTGAGAAGCATCTTTCAATCGATCTTCTACGGACCCAGTCAAGTCCATACACTTGATACCGATAGAACGCCTATTCTGACTTAAATTACCAATGCGATGTGATGCCGAAATTATTGAAGCTTATAGGAGAACCAGCTCCTATTTAGATAATTCAATATTTTACTCAACGATATTACTTTTTGTACTGCGGAGCACCTTCGTATTAAATTTCATCTTCCTCGCTCATCCCGAAGTGGTACTTCTCAATTATGGATTTTTGGTGGAATCGACCCCCAAGATGAGCACGGCTCCTATTTGAAAATAATCAATCTTTTACTCAAAGATATTCCTTTTTGTACTCCGAAACAGCTTTGTATCGAATTTCAACTTTCTCGCTCGTTCCGAAGTGGTACTTCCCAATTCCGATTTTTCGGTGATGAAAATCGGCCATAAATCGGAGATAAACCGGAAAATTTCAATTTTTTTATTTGTTATGGGGTTCTCGTATACCACTTGGGGGGGGGTCCATTCCCGGCCATTTTTCGTTATCTCTTTTAGTTTGCCCAGGAAAAGATTGCAAAGAAACCCGCTAAAAAGCGTTTGGCAGTAACTTGCTTCCTCTTGAAAACTTTCGATTTTTCCTTTCTTATTACGCACCTACATACTAAAAAGAATCTGTGTGCCAAAATTCAAGTCTCTAGTTTTAGCCATCGTGGAGCTACGTTTATTATCAGTGAGTCAGTATACCAACTGGGCTTTGCAATTTATAAGTGCCTCTTGATACATAATGGAGCGTATTAGCTCTCCCAGAAAATTTTGTTCACAAATTTTGGTTATTTCATCGTAGATCAATTCGGTGAATCTCCTCTTCTTCTTAAACGATGTGCTGTAAATTCCATATCCTGTGGAGGCTTATAGGCTGTTGATGGTGATGTAATTTTCGTCTTGGTACGCCCCGTAATGTCGAGGTACCCGGATTGAGCGGTATCATTTCTGTAATATTATAATTAAAATTTCATCACTGAAGTTGCTATCTCTTCTCTCACTGTTGTTATCTTGTGTGCAGAATGTTCTACGGGAAACTTCATTTTTCTTCTTCTTCTTTTTTTGACTTTGATAGAGAATTTTCCAACAGAAAGAGTTTTCTTTTTAAAAACTTATTAATGAGCGTCTGCTGTATAGCTTGATAGAATTTAGGATCTCGCAACGCTTTCCTTTCATTTCCGATAGCGTTTTTGATAATCGCCGCCTGATCCAAAATATTTTACTCGTAATCCAACGGGGCAATTGATTCAGCATTATGAGGACAATTATAAAGCTTCTGGCGATCCCCTCTGGCATCAATTCTTGATTAAATCTCCAGTTGTAGCGGTGTTGATCTCGAAATCATCTTCCCATTTATAAATTTGTTATTTTTTAAGTACTAACAATTGTATATGAGTTTACCGTGAAAATGTTGACGGCCCCTGGCGTAAATTATGCTGGTCTGCGTGCCAGGTCGTCTCGTTACGTACTAAAAGAGGACGAATCCTACAGTAGTCAGCATTTCCATAGATTCTAGAATGGGAAGAATAATTAATTTTAGAAGGAAGATGGCTGCCACAACCACATTTCTTCCATATCAATGCCCAAATTAACAAACAGCATTTCCATAGATTCTAGAATGGGAGGAACAATTAATTTTAGAAGGAAGATGGCTACCACAACCACATTTCCTCCATATCAATGCCCAAATTAACAAACAGCATTTCCATAGATTCTAGAATGGGAGGAACAATTAATTTTAGAAGGAAGATGGCTGCCACAACCACATTTTCTCCATATCAATGCCCAAATTAACAAACAGCATTTCCATAGATTCTAGAATGGAGAGAACAATTAATTTTAGAAGGAAGATGGCTGCCACAACCACATTTCCTCCATATCAATGCCCAAATTAACAAACAGCATTTCCATAGATTCTAGAATGGGAGGAACAATTAATTTTAGAAGGAAGATGGCTGCCACAACCACATTTCCTCCATATCAATGCCCAAATTAACAGCATTTCCATAGATTCTAGAAAAGGGAGAACAATTAATTTTAGAAGGAAGATGTTGGTTTGGTTGCGAGAAATAAAAATTCTACTTTTTAAGGAGTACAAAAAATTCCAAAAAACAAATTGGTGGTCGTTTTTGTTTTAAAATCAGTCACAAGACAGACGCCCCAAAAAATTAGCAATTGCCATAGTGTGAAATGTAGCATAAAATATGATTTTTATGGGGAAGAATAAAGACTACACCAAAAAGGCAAAAGAAGTTTAAAGAAGTTTTTTTCAAGTTTTTTGTTTGATGAGAAATCTGAAGAAATTTTTAATTAATTTAGATTAATGAGATCGCAAAATAATTAGAGCCATACTCCTCTCTTTATAATTCATTTAATATTAAATACAAGATTACCCTTTTTCAGCCTTCGAGAAAGTTTTCGAGGACAGCAGTACCTGTGTTCATAAAATGTTGAAAAAAAATTAAATACAAATTATTATTGAAAAGAAGAAACCAAAATGCAACCAAATTAGGTCGCATTGTGATGCGTGCTAGAAGTATGAGGTTACGGCTCTTCTATGCAATGCCAAGAAAAAGAAATATTTGTGACCATAAGGCCGTACCCAGGGAGGGGGGAATCTATGGGGTCCAGAACCTCCCCCTCAAAATTTCATTATTTTTTTTATGCATGACTTATGTAATATTTTAAGGTGTAACTCATCATCACCAACAACAAAAACAACATCAACTACAACATCATCAACAAGAACAACGAACAACAGCAACAACAGTATCATCATATCAACAACATTATCATCATCAACAAAGACAACAACATCATCAACACTAAGGACAACAACATCGACATCACCTTCCATGATCATCATTTTCAGGTGTTAGTTTGCCTGTCAATACTTCGCCCCCTCCCCCCCNCCCCTCCCCCCCCCCGAAAAAAAATCTTAGATACAGCCCTGTAGACCATACCAACATAGTATCCTATTTGGGTACTATTTGGGTACTATTTGGTACCAGAAGCTCGTCCAGCCTCTAGTATCTAATGATATATCCATTTTTATTCGATTTTTATTTTTTGTACTTGCCTCGTAAAGTATCAAATTTTGAGACGTGAGATGGGGCGGTTTGTTTTCAATTCCGCAGACTCATTTCACTTCCGGTCAGATCCAAAGTTTCATT
>CM022883.1:21816573-21840743 GCA_012654025.1 Pachypsylla venusta | reverse complement strand
GAAACAGAGGAGAGAAATCAATCAATTAGTGGCATCACTGCTTTCGATGGTAGTCATCTGATGTATGAGACTTCAGCTCCCAAGATGTTGTTGTTTGCTGCTAATGTTTTTACATTAAATCATCGCTCAATCGATAATTATCTACGCACGAAGCTCTAACACAACTATATTTAATATTGAGATTTATTATTATAGATTATGATGTATCGTCCACTGGACATCACTTGAACCATCCACATCATGCAACTGGACGTACTATTTACAAATCCCCTTGCAATAGGATATACTTAGTTCCCACCAGTGGACGGTTCTCTTGGAAAAGACCCGTAAGATGCCTGTGGAGGCGGACAGATAAAAGTTTAAAAGACAAAGATGTGGTTAACAAGATTGTTTTCCTTGATGAAATTCGTATATTCGTGAGCTAAATTCCCCTTTAGGGCTATATAAGCCCCTGCACTTAAGTCTCTTCTGGACTTTTTGAGCTTGGAAAGTAGCCTATTTTCCTAGCTAAGGCCTAAGATCTGCGAAAGTTTGATCAGCCTTTTGACTAGGTGTTTTTCGTGAATATCAAGCCTGGGATATAGCTGTCCCAAGCTTAGTCTCCACGCAATTAGGGAGTTGCAATCAAAAATGACGTGAGAAGCAGTCTCCTCATCCTCCCCGAAGAGTCTGCATACAACCTGGTCTTGATAGAATCCCATAGTTTGCAGGTGTTTTCAGGCCTGTAACTAGTCTGATGTTTTTGCGACTGAGAGCAAGGATCTATATAGTAAGGTCCTTGGATGGTCCCTGTAACTTGATGAAAAGTTGTGCTTCTGTAATATATGAAGAATTCAGTTTTTTCAATTGATTAACTTCAAAAAAATTCAAAGGCACTTTCCTAATAATATATCTGTTGTGGGATATGACAACTGGAAGGGGTAAACCCTTTTGCATGTGTGTGATATGATTCGAAATCAAGCGTGAACAGAGCGCCTATTCTTAGCTCAAAGTTTGTACAGAAAATATTTGAGGGGGGAAAGTAAGCACAATGAAGTCTGTTCACAAAAGTCAAAAGTCCAAAATATACATTAAAGTGACAGAGCTTTTGTAAAGATGAAACCCTTTCCGCTTCTTCGCCATGCTTTTAGGTACGCTTCAAATGAAACTCATCCCTTCTACTTTTTGGTTAAATTAAGCTATGCATTGACCTCACGAAGCTAAGTGGGCCCGACAAGTTACTGCCCCTACCAGGATTCAAACCTCGGTCTCCCGAGTGCGAGACTAGTGGCAGTGACCACTGAGTCATGGGAGCTGGTAGTATCTGTTTTATCAGCTTAATATCTCAACTGATTTAATTGGATGCAACCGAATTTACCTACAATGCTGCGACTATCCACATTTATCTCCATCGCTATGCATTGACCTCACGAAGCAAAGTATGTCCGACAAGTTATTGCCTCTGCCAGGATTCAAACCCCGGTCTCCCGGGTGCAAGACTAGTGCAGTGAGCACTGAGTCACGGGAGCTGGTAGTATCTGTTTCATCAGCTTAATATCGCAATTCAAAATTAATGGAAAAGTACAAACTTAATATAACATTAAAACAAGAAACTATCATCACTTTCCATTGTTTAAATAAAACGTTCACCCCGCCACAGAAGGGGAATCTAATCAAATTATAAGAAATAAGATAAATGTTTCAAACACATCAGTCGTCATTGCTCAGCAACCCCGACCCGACCCAGTCCATCCAGGATGTTCACTCACTTGATAAACATCTTTCTAAAATCAGGAGAGAGAGAGAAAAAGGAAATGGGAAATAAAAGTAGACAATAAAAACATAAACTCAACTAAAATGTTCAATAAAAATAGTATAGACAATTAATTGATGAAATAAATAATGGGACAGATTTTTAAGATAACGAATAGAGAGAGAGAGAGAGAGAGAGAGAGAGAGAGAGAGAGAGAGAGAGCAGATTATAGGATGGGAAGAACAAAACGACCTTTGTGTATCGGTATATCAAAGAAAAAGTCCCAAATTGCAAGATATACTCGTATATTTGGACGAGCTTTATTCCTTCATTTGGACAATCCTCATTCCTCCTTTCGACGAGCTTAATTCCTTTTTGGACTAGCTTTATTCCTCCTTTGGAAGAGCTTTATTCCTTCTTTGGACGAGCGTAATTCTTTCTTTGGACGAGCTTAATTCCTTCTTTGAACGAGCTTTATTCCTTCATTGAACGAGCTTTATTCCTTCTTTGGACGAGCTTAATTCCTTCTTTGAACGAGCTTTATTCCTCCTTTGGACGAGCTTTATTCCTTCTTTGGACGAGCTGTATTCCTTCTTTGGACGAGCTTAATTCCTTCTTTGAACGAGCTTTATACCTTCTTTGGACGAGCTTTATTCCCTCTTTGGACGAGATTTATTCCTTCTTTGGACGGTTTTTATTCCTTCTTTGGACGAGCTTCATTCCTCCTTCGGACGAGCTTTATTCCTTATTTGGACGGGCTTTATTCCTTCTTTGATCGAGCTTTATTCTTTCTTTGGACGAGCTTTATTCCGTCTTTGGAAGAGCATTATTCCATCTTTGGACGAGCTTAATTCCTTCTTTAGACGGGCTTAATTCCTTCTTTGGACGAGCTTTATTCCGTCTTTGGACGGGCTTAATTCCTTCTTTCGACGAGCTTTATTCCGTCTTTGGAAGAGCTTTATTCCATCTTTGGACGAGCTTAATTCCCTCTTTAGACGGGCTTAATTCCTTCTTTGGACGAGCTTTATTCCGTCTTTGGACGGGCTTAATTCCTTCTTTCGACGAGCTTTATTCCGTCTTTGGAAGAGCTTTATTCCATCTTTGGACGAGCTTAATTCCCTCTTTAGACGGGCTTAATTCCTTCTTTGGAAGAGCTTTATTCCGCCTTTGGACGAGCTTTATTCCTTCTTTGGACGAGCTTTATTCCTTCTTTAAGCGAGCTTTATTCATTCTTTGGATGGGCTTCACTCCTTCGGACGAGCTTTATTCCTTCTTTGGACGGGCTTAATTCCTTCTTTGGACGAGTTTTATTCCTTCTTTGGACGAGTTTTATTCCTTCTTTGGACGAGTTTTATTCCTTCTTCGGACGAGCTTAATTCCTTCTTTCGACGAGCTTTATTCCGTCTTTGGAAGAGCTTTATTCCATCTTTAGACGGGCTTAATTCCTTCTTTGGACGAGCTTTATTCCGCCTTTGGACGAGCTTTATTCCTTCTTTGGACGAACTTAATTCCTTCTTTAGACGAGCTTAATTCCTCCTTTGGACGAGCTTTATTCCTTCTTTGAACGAGCTTTATTCATTCTTTGGATGGGCTTCACTCCTTCGGACGAGCTTTATTCCTTCTTTGGACGAGCTTTATTCCTTCTTTGGACGGGCTTAATTCCTTCTTTGGACGAGTTTTATTCCTTCTTTGGACGAGTTTTATTCCTTCTTTGGACGAGCTTTATTCCTTCTTGTCGAAATTGGAAAATGACGAAAACGTTAATCACAAAACTGATTATATACAATATCTACATTAGAGACAATTTTCTCATTCCCCTGTTTTGTCCCTAACCAATTAGGTACTCATGAACCTTATACTTAAGGCTATGATCAGACTTGTTCAGTACACTCGGATAAAAACCCACTTGTGGACACCTCGTGATGTTAGCTGTTTCGGAGTTCACTCAGCCTCAGGAGAACTGTTAGCTACAACTGAGTAGCTGTTGTTTATTCCCGCGGAACGACATTTCTTCATTTTTCTCCTAGGAGTAGAAATCGGGTGATAAGCTACCCCCAAAAATAATATAATCAACAACAAATATAATTCTTAAATCCTATATGAAAATCTACAACTTTTTCTATATTAATATTATTAATACAAAAAATATTATTTTTACAGTCAACATGTATGGTGTCTTTCCCCCCGCCCCTCGGGCAGAAAAAATCCTAAAGCTCTAATCATACAAATCTAACAGAAATCCACGTTGACATGAACGGTCTTTTCATTTGAAAAAGTTCAAAGTTACTGAGGACAGAGATTTGTATGTGGACACACACATGTATTATACCTTCATTTTTATAAAAAGGAAGAAAAAGTTATTACAATATTTTATATTAAAAAAAAAAGATTAATTATTTATTCATACAAGTACGGAATCAGGTTGACATTATGCGAATGAGCGCTGTCCAGGCTTAGGCCGGCCATACACGTAACGATAAGTCTGTGCAGACTTATCTGCGCAGACAAGTCTTTCGTGTATGGCAGGATCAATAGATTTCGATATCTGCACAGATCTGAAAATCGGAGACAAAATCTGTGCAGATCCTGCCATAACACGACAGACTTGTCTGCGCAGACAAATCTGTCGTGTATGGCAGGATCAATAGATTTCGATATCTGCACAGATCTGNTTGTGGACACCTCGTGATGTTAGCTGTTTCGGAGTTCACTCAGCCTCAGGAGAACTGTTAGCTACAACTGAGTAGCTGTTGTTTATTCCCGCGGAACGACATTTCTTCATTTTTCTCCTAGGAGTAGAAATCGGATGATAAGCTACCCCCAAAAAATAATATAATCAACAACAAACATTTAAGAATCCCATATGAAAATCTACAATTTTTTCTATATTAATATTATTAATACAAAAAACATTATTTTTACAGTCAACATGTATGGTGTCTTTCCCCCGGCCCCTCGGGCAGAAAAAATCCTAAAGCCCTAATCATACAAATCTAACAGAAATCCACGTTGACATGAACGGTCTTTTCATTTGAAAAAGTTCAAAGTTACTGAGGACAGAGATTTGTATGTGGACACACACATGTATTATACCTTCATTTTTATAAAAAGGAAGAAAAAGTTATTACAATATTTTATATTAAAAAAAAAAGATTAATTATTTATTCATACAAGTACAAGTCAGGTTGACATTATGCGAATGAGCGCTGTCCAGGATTACGTTGGAGGTTTTGCTCGGCTTAACAGATTATTAACAAATAGGTATACGAATTATATAATTGCAAGATGTACGAAAGCGCACCACCCTCTAAATATTTCCAGTCCATCTCAATTTCGAATTTCAGCTAAATTTGATTCGCAGTTTAGTTGAATCATAGCACTCAGCCTTCCATAAGTTTCCTAGATCTTGTACTCAAACATCATTGAAGGAAATCTGTTGCTAGTCCAAATAGCCATAAAGATCCCATAAAGCAAAAAGGACTTCAAGTTTCCATGAGCCTCCATTTGCTACGTATCTCGAGGATTATCGGTTAATATACAAATATTTGGCAATACCGATATCTCAGAAAAATTTACTGCAGCTTTTGAAAACGTCCGCTGACAATAAGAGAAAGTAACCTTTTTGCTAACACTGCAAAAGAGACATGCATTTTAGGTAAGTCATTCCAATTTTCCTTGGCCCACTTGGTGAAGAAAACTGTTATTCTATATGAGAACTTTTGAAATTTATGTTGTTCACTAAAAATCCGAAATGTTTGCCCCCGGACAGTATCCGGGGAAGATAGCAAGGGATCTGTTGGAAGGAGATCCTGTGGCTTTGGAATCTGTGAGATTGCTTCTATTTGTCTTCGGCGGAATTATATCACAGCTGCAATCTCTAGCTACACATACATTAGGCGACGCGGTCGCTCGTCGACCGGCAATCTAACTGCCGGCGACAAAATTGCTCGAATATCGCCCAATGTATGGGGCCGTTTCAATCAGATTGCTAGCAATTTCGAAGTCACCCAGCTATCTCCAGATCGCTCGATAATTTCAGACGATCCACCAAATTGGCGGCAATCTAGACGTCGCTTGTCGATCAGATTGCCAAGTGTGTGGCGTCAAGCGACCGTCATGGGCGATATCCGAGGTCCGCGCATGTGCGCTGCGGTAGTAGTAACGATTTTTCTCACGAAATCAACCGTTCTTCCCATTTATAGATGCATAATTAATTAAAATGGAACTGTGATGATAGGCGTTCCAGGTCGTCCTGGTGCGTAGAAACGGCCATCGCGAGGACGCGCACTACGGTCTCAGTCCACGGTTCCTCCTGTCATCCCCCAGTTGTTGTTGTAGACAACACAAGTTTTTTATCTATTGTGTTGTGTTCTTGCTTGATTGAAACAAGATTGCTATGACAAAAGACACGTTTTGACCGGCGATGTGATTGCCGGCAATCAGATTGCTGGTCGATGATCGCCGCGTCTCCTAATATATGGGTAGCTTAAGATCAGGCTTGCCATGATGAAAGCAACTGAAGAAGAAAAATATAATATTTCGTGTAGACCAAGGGATGGCTGCAATCAATAGCTTCTAGAAATTATAATTCATAACCTGTACACATCAGCAGACCTGCTACTGACTTGGCAGTTTCCCCTTCTACTTAGCTACCTCTTTTATTGCTGATGGTATGGGAAGGTGAAATGCAATCTCAGATTGATTAATATCATTTCGTTTATTAAAAAAATATGAAATAGAGAAACATTTCATATTTGTTTGTTGTAAGGTTTTGATAAATTTCAGTCATTCCAGGAGAACCAAGTGTACAGGGTGGTCATATCATCTTACTTGCACTTTCCTCGTCAAAATTCAGAGAAAAGATCGTTTCCTTTTATCATCATGATCAACATGTAGCAGAGTTTTTGCTGTGATTGCTATATTCAATGATGAATTGTTGCTCTCTAAAATTGTCCATGTTGAGCAGTATATGTGTATATATACTGTNCCTGCTTTATGTTATTACTGTTTTTGGAAACCTATCTCCATCTGTACTCGTACAACTGAGCTAAATAGATGAATTATATGGGGGGGGTATATACTTTATCTATTTAGCTTAGGTGTACGAGTACATATAGAGGTAAGATACCAAAAGAGTAGCTATACCAATTTTAGAAAGGAGCGGTGCTTCTGCCAAGTTTGCTATACAGCGTACAATATTCACATTCATTTTATACCATCCAAATTTCTATGTCGGTGCTATCATGAAGCTAGATAGGGATTTAGGGTACTTCGAGTCAACTAGTTGATGTAATCATCAAATCTTACACATTTATCATAATAATCCTTATTTATATACTATTTATATACTGCCCGTATAGGACTGAAGCGTACCTTGACATCGGCATTTTTTTGGGTGCTATTATTATGTAGTAAATATGTCAAATTCATGAGGATAAAATTCCATGTGTTGGCTGGGTTTGAACCCACGCCCCACTGTCTACCAGTCAGAGCGTCCTACCACTATACCAACAACCCATGTTAATGTGATGTTGTGCAATTGTGTTACATATCTCAGACTTGAATAACTTTTCAGATGGTAAGCAGTATACCTTATATTTGTCGCTGTCCGGATTATGATCATTTGAGGAGCGCGGCAGCGCTCCGCCCGGCAAGTCAAATACAATGAGCGATGCACAAGTGATATATTACTTCACGTCATAAAGTGCACTTTTCATCGAAACATTGATTAAATATTTCACCACTCAACATATTTTATGTGCTCTTATTGATCCTGGTTGCTTCTTGTAATGAGCCTAATAAGATGTTCTTGGGATCTCTCCAATATTACTCAATCTCCAGTGATTTTGCGAGTTTTCTGAACACACCGCAGCGCTTTCACCCTGTAGAGTTCTCATATAAATTACCCGTCATTAAATTAACAGATGAGATTTTTCCCTTTCTCCATGATTTTTTTTTTTTCATAATTTTTTTTCCTCTCCGAGATAGGTGCGCTCAAATTAGAGAACCATTCAGTGTCATTAATTTTTATGTTCTCTCCTAATTGGGGACCTGTCCTATCCCTTCTCAGCAATGATATTTTTTAATAATAATATTTTAAATGATAATAAATGAATAAAATAGCCAGAGAGTTGGATCTCAGAGGATTTGCCTGAGGAGATCAATTCTAATGAGCTAATCCTGCGCTGAATGTCTGCCCTGCCGTCCATATCAGGAAAGATAACGATTTTCAGGAATTTTGAGAATTCATAGTCAGTAGGCTTTGACAACAGGAATTTAGCCACCGAGGGGAGCAAACCAGCTTCATTAGGTGACGGTCCTAACTCCGTGTAAATACAGAAGGTTTGATGTTAGGAAGGGCATACAGCCTTTCAAAGACTCTGCTTGAAACCAATGATGAGAGATCATGAGCATAAAGCCATTTCTAACGCATTTTCTATTGATACTGTGAGAAGCAAGCTACCACAGCTTACTTTTGTGCCAGGAAAGAGAGACCACTAAAAAGGGACTAGGCAATGAACAAAAGCTTGTGGAATGACAGGAAGAGGANTAGCCACCGAGGGGAGCAAGCCAAGCTTCATTAGGTGACGGCCCTACGCCTGTGTACGTTTGGTGTTAAGAAAAGTCTTTAAAAAAATCTGCTTAAATCCAAAGTTATCAGCAAATTTCGGTTACTACACATTGATACTATGAGAAGGAAGCGAGATTATCGTGTCAGGCAAGTATACAGCTGGAGAGACTAGGCACTGAAAAGAAGGATTTGGCATGGCAGTCAATTCTATCATGAATGGAGAGGCAACGCCGACACCAAATAGAATTTGGAAAAGGTAAAGTTAAAGAAGAAGAAGAAGAAGTAAAATATAACCCAATGTTACCATGAAAATTATTGTTTCTTATAGTTTTTTTGCGCAATTAGGTTAAGCATTGTTACTATGGTTCTTTTACTTTAGATGTATCCTAATACAGTCACTAAGAACTCCTAATATACAGTCACTTACTTTCTCAGAATCAAAAACATTTAAAATCACTGAAAAAAAAAAAATGAGCTAGACAAAATTAGAAAATTGATAACGAAAACTCAAAAGCGATTAAAAGAAAATAATGAAAGCATCTGAAAAAGAGCAGCTCATTAATTTACTGCACAAAGGTCCTTGGGTTAGGCAAAAAGAAGACCAAGATTTTCCTGTGGGAGCATTTATTTATAGAAAATGGGAGAACGGACAGGGGGGGGGACTTATAAAGTTTAGTATATCTTTCCGTTGTGACTTGATAGGGTGCAACAGAAGATGGTGGCTGTGATGAGGATGTTGTTGATGTACGAGAGCGTTTTGAGAATAGCCCTCCAAATTCCGATCGTACTTTAATGTGTAAACAACTTGAATAATTAGACAGGAAATTGAACAGTTCAAATCTCAACGCCCTGACTGATTGATACCCTAACTCACTCATATTCAAGGCAGGTATACGCTAAACATAATGGAATTGAAATATGGAACGTTAATTCCTCTTGCAATACGAGTACAAAATAAATTCAAAATCCGTATTTGAATCCAAAAGTGAATTTTCTAAATTCCCATGTCGATAGGCCATATTATTAGAAGATTTCTTAAAAATAATATTATAGCAGGACTTGAGATTCGAGTCAAATCTGCCCAAAACAAAAGGCTGGGTGAGGTCAGCGTGGAAAGTTTGTTTGTAAGTTTCCAGCGAAGAAAAGATGTTCAAAGACGTTAAACAAAAAGAAAAAGAATTGAGCTCACGAATATCCGAAGGAATAATGGGTATGAGAAGAAGGAGAGGAAGCTGGCGAGCCTGTTTCTTTAAAGAGCTGCAAAACCAAATCTGGCTTCTACAGAATTTGATGGAATGAGATAAGCACAACTCGTGATCTTAAGCAGTCCCTCATAATATCTATCTGTAGTAGTTCATGTTATTATCATTGGTAGTAATCGACTTTCCTGCCTTCACTTCGCACTTTTACCTACTGAGGTTTCAATCCATACTAATATTATAAATGCGAAAGTAACTCTGTCTGTCTGTATGTATGTTTCACGCTTAAACTACTGAACCGATTTTGATGAAATTTGGTATGATACATCGGAGGTATTTTTATAGCTTTCAACTTTCCTATAACTTAACTTATCTTGCAAAATTTATCGGGAAAAAAAAAGAATAATATAATTTATATAAGGGAGGGGTTGGAAAATATTTTTCGTAATTGAAGTTGTTGAGCGCTATCTCTTTCGAAAATCGCGGCATTTTCTTTTTCCGTCATACAGTTTTTCAAAATTATAAAAATTAAAAAACTTTTCGTTTTTATGTGTTTTCGTTAGATGAGGAAAATAGTGGCGTAGATCTTGCGTTTCAGAGGCAATGGAATTACCACCGAGGAGATCTCTTTATGGTGGCTTGGTTTTTGGGAGCAGCTTTTAAAGTTGAAAGAACTTTCTTTAAAATATAACATCACAATTTATTATTACGCGCCAGCCTCAGTAGCTCATTTGGTAAGAATGACAGATTCGTAACCAGGAGGCTGTTGGTTCGAATCCAAGCGAAGACAACAAATTTAGTAATAACATGGAGCCAACGATCATACCACGTTGAATACACCAGTTCCCGTCAGATCACTGAAGTTAAGCAACGTCCGGGCGTGGTCAGTACTTGGATGGGTGACCGNCTTGAAAGAACCTTCTTTAAACTATAACATCACAATTTGTTATTACGCACCAACCTCAGTAGCTCATTTGGTAAGAATGATGGATTCGTAACCAGGAGACTGTTGGTTCGAATCCAAGCGAAGACAACAAATGTATTAATAACATCGGGAAGTGCATTGTGACAAAGCACTAGCTTTAACACAAATTCCTTGAATTTGTTTTTACGCACCTAATTGATTTAAACAGGAGCTGTACACTGGAATTCCACTTTTCCAGTTTATTTTTTGAACCTAACCCTTGAACATTCAACGGAACCCATCAAAAGATGACAACAACATAATACATGCATCCCTGCTCTGTACCATTTTTCCTACCTCTTTTAGGAGACTTGTGTTAAAACACAGATTGTTCTTGCTTCTACCAACGTTTATAAATTTTGCTGAATAAAAATGGGGAAGAAAGAGCGTCATTGCGTGGCAAGCGAGGATGTGAGCCAAAATTTACCGCTCTCCACAACGGCGAGACAGCTGAGGAGCTCTTTGATAGAGAAACGTATGGGTCATCCAATTCTCAGCCAGGACTATATACTACTTCCCCCATTCGAGACTAATATAGGAATAATTCTCTTGAGGATCCGGGGAGACCTCTTTATGATAGAATTACATCGAGGAGAAGTCTTTATGATGTCTTGTTTTTTGGGAGCACTTTCTCCTTCTTTAAACTATAACATCACAATTTGTTATTACGCACCAACCTGAGTAGCTCATTTGGTAAGAATGATGGATTCGTAACCAGGAGACTGTTGGTTCGAATCCAAGCGAAGACAACAAATTTCGTAATAACATCGGGAAGTGCATTGTGACAAAGCACTAGCTTTAACACAAATTCCTTTAATTTGTTTTTACGCACCTAATTGATTTAAACAGGAGCTGTACACTGGAATTCCACTTTTCCAGTTTATTTTTTGGACCTAACCTTTGAACGTTCAACGGAACCCATCAAAAGATGCCAACAACACAATACCTGCATCCCTGCTCTGTACCATTTTTCCTACCTCTTTTAGGAGACTTGTGTTAAAACACAGGTTGTTCTTGCTTCTACGAACGTTTATAAATAACGTTTGCTGAATAAAAATGGGGAAGAAAGAGTGTCATTTCTTGACACGCGAGATGTGCGCAAGAATTAGCCACTCTCCACAACAACAATACAGCTGAGGAGCTCTTTGATAGAGAAAGGTATGGGTCATTCAAGTGTGGCCAATTCTCAGCCAGGACTATACTACTTCCTCCATTCGAGTCATTTTGCTACTTCTGGGCCTGTGTTCTATAGGAATAATTCTCTTGAGCATCTATTAACCTAAAAATTTTATATACGAGTATCTTCGTAGATCCCGAGACATTTAGGTCAGAAATCCGCAATCGTTTCATAAATAAATCAAATAGTACGTTGATTATGTGTTTGTTGGCGTTGGAAAACTAGCGCTTTACTTGATCATCTATCAGATATTATCATTTTTTTAAAAAAAAATCCAAAACTTTCATATTTCTCTAGGCTCGTGGTACATTCGCTTCGAAAAAAAAGAGAAAATTATCGTAAGTAAAACTGTACGGAAAAAAAAATATCCCACCACAACAAAACACCTCCTCCATTGAAGAAATAATAAAACTTGAACACGCACAACACACCTGTAGAAAGGTGAAACACAAAGAATGAATGAAAATAGCTCCATTCACCTCGCGCAGGTAACAAAAAAAAAGCATCCCTCAACCAATGAGAAAGAAGAATTAGATAAAGGTACTTGCGCACCTGTTCTCATAACTCCCACACACCTCAAACATAAAACAGGTGGTACACCTGGTGGGAGGTATCTACCCCGACCTACCTGACGCCATTTCAATTTGTCCTATCGTACCCTTTGTGTTGTGTTGTGGAGGGGTTTTGATTGTTGTATCTGCTTTTGCTTTGGGGGAAACTTTTTTTATTACGTTTACATTTATAGACGTTGACGATGGAAAAAAAGAAATTTTCATTCATGAAGTGAGAGAGGTATTTGCTTCATTTTCGGGTTTCCGTATTGGGAGATCTCTACTTGCTTCTTTAAAAACTGGGAACCAAATTAATTTTCCCTTCTATCAAGAACTTAAGGAGACTAAAACCTACAGGGCCGTACCCAAGATTCTTTTCGGGGGGGGGGGNGGAGGGGGGTCCGAAGCATTGACAGCCTAATAGCCAGCACTAACACCTGAAAATGATTATCATGGAAGGTGATGTTTTTGTTGCTGCTACTGTTGTTGATGATGATCTTGTTGCTGCTATTGTTGTTGATGTTGTTGTTTTTGTCGTTGTTGATATTGTTTTTGTTCTTGCTGCATGCTGTTGTTGTTGTTTTTGTTGTTGTGGTTGTTTTTTAATATTATAGGTCACAAGTAGAGTATTTTCGAACAAGTAGAGTATTTTCATTAAAAAAAAAAAAAAAAAAAAACGATTAAAATTTCGGGGAGGGGGGGTCTAGACCCCACGGACCCCCTCTGGGTACGGCCTTGCTACAATGTATAGTGAAGTTCGACTGAAACTCAGCTTTTGAAGGTGACGATGTATCCCAAGTATTGCCTTGTACAATTCTACAATAACTCTCGAACTCCAATTTGGATGATCTTGATATGGACATTTATTATGTTCAAAGAATTTGCTGATTATTGTTTTGGGTCCTAATATTTGTCCACATGGGGACTCATGGTGGCCATTTGAACTGGGTAAAGTCTACAGTTCACACAAATAATTGTGATAAATATTAAACTTGAAACTGGTTAGAAATTGACAAAAAGCTTTGTGTAGAATGTTACACGGATGAAAAAAGAGACTCTAATGTGTGGAGATATTGATGTAGCGAAATTATAAGATCATCTATGAGCTTCTGTGTGACCTAATCCAAATCGATCCAGCGGAACAAACGAACTCCATAGAAGGAGAGAGATAATGAAACATTAATTTTCAGCGCAGTTGGGTGGTCCTAGTGGAACTCTATCCAAGATGGCCTCTTGGAACAGACTGAACAAACAAACCAAAGACAAATAAATATGAAAAAAACACATGGAGCAAAGAAAGATAATAAAAAGTCCAAGAAGAACAATCAGAATTTTAGAAGATACCTTTTGGAAACAAAAAATATCTTTACACAAAAGGTCATTGTCAGAAATGAAGAGGTAGATCTTTCAAAAACCTTTTCCAAAAGACTTTTGGGAAGACTGCTCAAAGTAGAAATAACAAACCCCATACTGGGTTAACGTGTTTTGTTAGGATTTTCAACATCATAATCAGGGTTCCATCCCCGGGAAGATTTCTTAGAATTTTGAAGGTTATTTATAATGACTCCTTTTAATGTTCATTAGGAGATACTCTTCTATGCTGTCAGTTAGTAGGGTAGCCAAACTAAATAGAACAACAGACGTACGTGCCTTTGAAATGTTAAAGGACAATAGCCTGCTTCGCAAGGCGCAGAGCTACTGCTGGTCAGTGGCTTCAGTATGATAAGACCAAATAGCCTTATAACTCATTCTCAGCCGCTGTGATATCAAACTAAATAGAACAACACATGTACGTGCCTTTGAAGTGTTAAAGAACAATAGACTGCTTCCCAAGGCGCAGAGCTACTGCTGGTCAGTGGCTTAAGTATGGTAAAACCAAATAGCGTTATAACTCATCCTCAGCCGCTGTGCTAATAGTGCACTTGAAACACACTCACTTACCAAGCAAAGGTATATTCTTCTTCTCCTCCTCCTCCAACTTCACCTTTCCAAAATCTATTTGGAGTTGGCGTTGTCTTCCTTAATTCTACTATGCCCGACCTCTTTTCAGTGCCTACTCTCTTTAGCCCTATATCCTGGGTACGGTAACCCGCGCTTGCTCCTCAGAATGCGTAGTAACTATAATTTGCTGAATGTTTGGAGTATGATCCGAAAAAAAATTGTCCATGACCTGGATTTCTTGCCGGTTTTATTATCAGAGCTTAATATCGCCAAACGTATTCCATAATCCATATTAGTAGCTGTTTTGATAACATGCACAATGACGTATCTTCGGGGTGCACTCAGTTTTGAGAGAACAATTGAGTAGCCATAATTGATTGCAGCGAAACGCCTGAAGTGTACATCTATTTCACTGCAGTCAACAGATGCTGAGCAACCAATAATTGCATTGCTGTCTGCAGGTACTTTGCAAGTTCTGCAGCTGAATTGTTGGATCAACTCAGCAATGCTAATAATTGCATTTCTCTCTGCAGGTACTTTGCAAGTTCTGCAGCTGAATTGTTGGATCAACTCAGCAATGCTAATAATTGCATTTCTGTCTGCAGGTCCTCTTGCAAGTCCTGCAGCTGAAATTGTTGGATGCAAATTTTTAAATGAAGAAGTTATTGATACAAGAGTCAGCACCCTTTGGATCTCCGATCTCCTTGGTCGAGATATTTCGACCATTGTCTATTACAGGTCAAATCCTGGCGGGTGTAAAATTTACTGATGAAATTTTCTTGTTTTCCAAGCAGAATGGCTTTAAAAGGAAGTGCACTGAAAAAATGCGAAAGCCGTGCTAGAACATAATTATCTGTTTTAAAAAGAAAAGAATGTTGTAATGAGTATGGTGAATTTTTATCTAACATATTATTTGGGTGCCTCATCATGGCCATGGTACACATTAGGTCCTCTTCCCTATCAACAAATGCTGAATCTAAGGACCTGTACCACATGGCGAAGATAAACTACATTAGGTAGAAGATTCATCATTCAATTTCCTTCAGAGTTTCAGATAACAAGGTTACCTTTGTTTGTAGATAAAACAAAAAGGTTCTACCATCTCTTTCTAATTCTATATGCCAAGCCTTTGAGAAAAGCCGATTTTATAGAACAATAATACACTCAAGGACATATAAAGCAAACGAGGTGCAATGATGAAGACAGCATTTCACAAATTTTAGGCTCGAGCTAGGTTGGAACACGGTGCCACTCCGATGACAAATGTTCAAAATACCTTGCCCACAATGCCCACTGCCAAAAAAAATGACACAGGCTCTCAGACTCATGTCAATCGTCGATATCTTCTATACTTATAAAACGCAAAGCCCAGTTGGTATACTGACTGAATGTTAATTACCGTAGCTCCACGATAGCTAAACCTAGAGACTTGGCACACATATCCCTTTTAGTATGTAGGTTTGCAATAAGAAAGGAAAAAATCGAAAGTTCAAGTGGGAGCAAGTTACCGCCATCAATAGCGGGTCATTTTGCAATCTTTGTTCTAGGCAAACTAAAGGAGATAACGAAAAATGACTGAGAATGTACCCCCCAAACTAGTATATAAGGACCCCATAAAAAATATGAAATTTGAAATTTTTCGATTTCTCCTCGATTTTTGGTCGTTTTCACAAACAAAAAAATCGGAATTGAGAAGTACCACTTCGGGATGAGCGAGAAAGCTGAAATTCGATACAAAGGTATTGCACAGTGCAAAAAGTAATATCCTTAAGTAAAATATTGAATTTTGTAAATAGGAGCCGTGTTCACTCTGGGGTCGATTCCACCAAAAATCCAAATTTCTTAACCGTACGGGAAAACAGCTAGTTACGTCAGTAAAACAAGAATATTAGATATATATAAACCATCTCTTTGTTATTATACACCATCCATATAAAGAGATTACGCTTTTGGCTTTCGGCAACCTTTTTATGCTATGACTGTTCTTCTCCAATCTAATTGATTTGGAATAGGTATCGGAATACTATATCTTCACTTGACTATAAAAATTATAAAGATGTAGAGCTGACTAGTTTCGTACTCTGACGAGCACATCATCTCAGAGCAAGGTTGTCTTCGATCAACCTAACTCTGAGGCTGTTCCAGTGATTCTAATAGGTAAATAATAGAAAGATGGATGACTAACCCATCCCTAATTCACATCATTCAATTCTTATGGTCAAGTAAGGATATAGTATTTTATCTGGCTCATTGTTTTCTTATGGTCAAGTAAGGATATAGTATTTTATCTGGCTCATTGTTTTTCTCCTGTTATTAAACATATTCCGAAATTCTACAGCCAAGAGGAATCATACGAAGTTGAGGCCATCAACTCGTACCTATTAAGAATAAGGGTGAAATTCCCTGTTAGGTATTATCGATCAAAATATACACTACATTCTACATTGTGTTGAGCTATACAAACGTCAGTAAAAACCAAAAGAAAAAACATCCATGTATTTCTTGACATTTTTTTTCCTTAAAAATATTATTAAAACCCTTCGGGGTAAAAAATGAGAGAAAATATTTTTGTGCGGTAAAAGTGGTATCTTTTTCTGAATAGGTAGTTATTACTTTTCTTTCTGTGTGGAAAGTTGTAAAAAAAAAATATAGAAACTGCTGACAAAGGACCATTTCATAAACTATATGATTAGCTTTTGTTTCACTCTCTTCCATATTTTTTTGCTGTTTTCATCAGTGTGATAGAAAATTGTGTTCATTGCAACCACAAGGCGTGCTCAAACTGATGGCAAACAACGATATTAAAGTTTGAGGAGCGCACATTTTTGGTCGGTTCCAGGGGTTCATTAATCGAATTTTATTTATTTGAACAAAGGATTATTCCANTTTTCTGAATAGGTAGTTATTACTTTTCTTTCTGTGTGGAAAGTTGTAAAAAAATATAGAAACTGCTGACAAAGGACCATTTCATAAACTATATGATTAGCTTTTGTTTCACTCTGTTCCATATTTTTTTGCTGTTTTCATCAGTGTGATAGAAAATTGTGTTCATTGCAACCACAAGGCGTGCTCAAACTGATGGCACACAACGATATTAAAGTTTGAGGGGGCGCACATTTTGGTGGTAGGTTCCAGGGGTTCATTATTGAAACAAATCTTTCTTTTTTAACTTCACCCTTTCACAGTAATATTTGGTCTTTAGGTCCCATGTGAATAGAGGGACATAAAATGAATACTTCCAAGACACTCAAGTCCATGAGAGTCGTAGGAGGCGATTAAGGAAAGGGTCGAAAACGATATCATTTTCATTATTCATGCAGAAATCAAGGAGAAGTTACTGCATTATCCGTAAGGATTCTTAAGTATCAATAACTCATGGCGAGTTGTATTGCCCCATGGCTTTTAACCTATGATGAATCTCTTCAGATGTAACTCTTTCCTGTCACGATAACCCCAGCTTGCTTCTCACAGTATCAATTGAAACTGAGTAGAAACTCGCTGTTTGCTATTGATCATCATTGGTTTGAAGCAGAGTTTTTTAAAGGCTGGATGCCCTTCCTAACACCGATACTTCTGTATTTACACGTGTTTAGGACCGTCACCTAATGAACATGCTCCCCCTCGGTGGCTACATACTGAAAATAATTGAACCATCTTTATCTCATATACTATTTTTGGGAAAGTTAGCCTTTACCTCCTACTACCGCCTGAGTATGCCCTTAATTAACACGTGACAGTGGGGCTGGTTTGCAATAACTCGCCATGAGTTGTTGTTGATAATTGAGAATTCTTACAGATAATGAAAAAGATATTGTTTCCGACCCTACGATTACGACCCCATGCCGGTCGTAATCGCCCTTTACGACCGGCATGGGCTTGGAAGGCAAATTATGGTCAAAATAATTCTTCTTCTATTCCTTCATAAATATGAGAAAAACTGTCAACCCTACCTGTTTTGCACCTTGCAAATTTGCTAATGATTTCTCATCATTGGTTTAAAGCAGAGTTTTTTAAAGGCTGAATGCCCTTCCTAACTTCGATCCTTCTGATACTTGAGAATCCTTACGGATAATGCATGCAGTATCTTCTCCTTGCGTTCTGCATGGGTAATGAAAAAGATATTGTTTCAGGCCCTACCTTTAATCGACTTTTACGACCGGCATGGGCTTGGAAGTCTTGGAAGACAAATTATGGTCAAAATAATTCTTCTGCTATTCCTTCATAAATATCAGAAAAACTGTCAACACTGTGATACAAAAAAAGATTCAGTGGACTTAACTTTTAAACTGAAAATGGTTCCACTGGTGCTGACATTCTAGTATTCTTTGCATGGACACCGCATAATATAAAAGGCGTCGATTTTTTTTCCTACCTGTTCTGTACCTTGCAAGAAATTCATGTTTTTAAGTTTACTCATTGTCGAACTAAATTGATTATAAGGGAGAAGTCTTGCTGAAGCCGTGCAGGGAAGGTGTGTTCTAGATCATTCCTCTTTCCAAAACCCGTCCCGAGTCATGATCGGTATATTGTCGGAAGCGTGCTGGTTCAGTATGGCCAGGCCTTTATAAGTACA
The DNA here is from genome assembly GCA_012654025.1 of Pachypsylla venusta. Lineage (NCBI taxonomy): Eukaryota > Metazoa > Arthropoda > Insecta > Hemiptera > Aphalaridae > Pachypsylla > Pachypsylla venusta. The sequence goes on along the minus strand of CM022883.1, from coordinate 21,822,035 downwards.
AATTAATAGTCTCAGCACTGAGAATAATGTTCTTATACATTTTGTTACATATTGGGAAGCCTTTGATTACGTTTCCTTCTTTCCTTTGGGATATTCTCATTAAAGAATGAAGGCTAATAACATTTTATGTCCAACCAAGACTACATATAGATAGAAGATAAAGAAAAAACCAGAGGAGCTACACCAGAACTTTAAAATAAAAAAAAGAAGCTTAACCAGGAATTTTTAAATTCATAAAAAATGTCGATAATGAGCTTTTTACTTTCTCTTCCCATAGGAGTTAACGTATTGTAATAGTGCAGAAAATTTGGACATATTTTAAATAAGTAGAAATCCTATAGGAGATAAAGTATTTTAATCGTTCAGAATATTTGGACATATTTTAAATAAGTAAAAATCCTATAGGAGATGAAATATTGTAATCATGTAGAAAATTTGGACATATTTTAAATAAGTTGAAATCCTATAGGAGATAAAGTATTGTAATCGTACAGAATATTTAGACATATTTTAAANTTCAGTATATCAAGAAAAAAAACAATTTTTCTAATATTCCCAAAATTCATCAAATTTGGACATATTTTAAATAAGTAGAAATCCTATAGGAGATAAAGTATTGTAATCGTGCAGAATATTTGGACATATTTTAAAAGAGTGTAGTAAAACTTTCCTAAAAAATAATTTAGGAAAGTTCCGTAAAAACTTGTTTATGTATTAATTAGTTCTGTAGATCTGACTCAGTTATCCACAAGAGGCATTTTGTTCGATGGATAAATCAAAAATCATTATTGAAAGGCTTCTTAAAAATGTCAAAAATAGGATAATTGATTGATTTTGATTGGAAAGTACATATTTGAAGATTTTGGTGTTTTTGCACCAGCCGATCATCATATGATGACATGGAGTTCCACTAATGAAAAGGAAGCCCGTCCCAGGTTGATGTACCCAGACAAGAGAAGACAATTAATTACGATGATTAATGAGCATCATTCTAATCGTAATAGGGTAATTTTTGAGGAGTCAGATCAGCATGGTAATCAATCTTTACGCAGTCAGATCAGCATGGTAATCAATATTTACGGATTCTAATCAGCATGGTAATGAATCTTTACGGTGTCAGATCACCATGGTAAGCAATTTTTACGGAATAAGATCAGCATGGTAATCATTTTTTACGCATTCGGATCAGCATGGTAATTAATTTTACGGATTCTAATCAGCATGGTAATCAATCTTTACGGAGTAAGATCAGCATGATAATATTTACGGAATAAGATCAGCATGGTACTCAATCTTTACGGAGTAAGATCAGCATGGTTATCAATCTTTAAGGAGTCAGATCAGCATGGTAATCAATCATTATGCATGATGACATGGAGTTCCACTAATGAAAAGGAAGCCCGTCCCAGGTTGATGTACCCAGACGAGAGAAGACAATTAATTACGATGATTAATGAACATCATTGTAATCATAATAGAGTAATTTTTAAGGAGTCAGATCAGCATGGTAATCAATCTTTTCGAAGTCAGATCAGCATGGTGATCATTCTTTACGCAGTCAGATCAGCATGGTAATCAATATTTACGGATTCTAATCAGCATGGTAATGAATCTTTACGGAGTCAGATCACCATGGTAAGCAATTTTTACGGAATAAGATCAGCATGGTAATCATTCTTGACGCATTCAGATCAGCATGGTAATCAATTTTACGGATTCTAATTAGCATGGTAATCAATCTTTACGGAGTAAGATCAGCATGGTACTCAATCTTTACGGAGTAAGATCAGCATGGTTATCAATCTTTACGGAGTCGGATCAGCATGGTAATCAATCATTATGCAGTCAGATCAGCATGATGAACAATCTTTACGGAGTCAGATCAGCATGGTAATCAATCTTTACGGAGTAAAATCAGCAGGGCAATCAATTTTTACGGAGTCAGATCATCATGGTAATCAATCATTACACAGTCAGATCGGCATGATACTCAAACTTTACGGAGTCAGATCAGCATGGTAATCAACCTTTACACAGTAAGATTAGCATGGTAATCAATCTTAACGCCAGATTCAGATCAGCATCACGCAGTATTATTCATATTTCAGTATATCAAGAAAAAAACGATTTTTCTAATATTCTTAAAATTCATCAAAATCGGTTGTACGGTATGCTAGTTATGGCGAGGCAGCGTCAACTAATTTTATATCTAATACATATGAATTTTCTGATATTTTTCTTTCTTTTCCTATAGAAGATTGTGATCATGCAGAAAGTTTAGACATTTTTTTCCTTTGATTGTACTCCAAACTTTGTGTTTATTTCTTCTCTAAAATACAGTCCATTGGTATCAACGTACCGTTTCATTTTTTTTGCGATATGGGGGAAAGGGTGAGCAACTAATGGTGGTAGATAAAAGAAACAACCTGAAGCTAAAGATGCAATCAAAAGAGAAACAGATTTTTTTTTTTTTTGAAAATNAAAAAAAAAAAAAAAAAAAAAAAAAAAAAAAAAAAAAAAAAAATGGAAACGTAAGAAAATAGTCGGAAAGAAGAAGACAGTAGGATTGTGTAATGAACGACCGATTGAACTATCAAACTTAGTTCAGTTAACTAAAATTTCAGACTATGTTCTATCGTTATTATGATTATTATTAATTGTGGCGGCCTTTCCTTTCGGAATTCCAAGTGCTGCGTCCACTAGGGCTATTGCACAACAGTTTTTCCACGTCTAATATCTCTCACCCAGCCCTGAGAGATATTAGACGTGTAAAAACTGTTGTGCAATAGTCCTAACTAGTGGACGCAGTACTTGGAATTCTGAAAATGTTCTATCATAATTAGATACCGAGAAGCTAAAGGGAGGAACTATCCTGCCAAGTGAAGATCTCTTTTCAATCATTGGTGAAGAGAACTAAATGAACAAGTTCAGACTATTGAACTATAAATAAATGAACCAATCAGCGAAATGAACTAAAGCTAGCATCTCTAGAAGTAGGAATGAAGAAGATTGGAGGAATAAATGAACAAGTTCAGACTAGTGAATGAGANCAAACTCATGACGAACTAAATGTAGACTTTAACAGTTTCTGAGATAAAATAGGAACTTACAGTTCTTAATGTGGACTGTTAAACAGAAGATCACGCAGAAAATGGAACTGACGGTCAAACTCATGACGAACTAAATGTAGATTTTAACAGTTTCAGAAAAACCACTATCATTTCCCGTTAGTGACATACTGTCGAAATTTCCACGTAAATTCCTATTGGACAACTAGAAAGCGCAAAACCTGTATGCATTAATTAAAGACAATGTCGCTCATTTGCACGAACTAAATGTAGACTTTTTAAGTTATGGTTAGCACCTAAAAGCTTTGATAAAGCGCTATCTAGCGGTAAAATAAAAAATTAACTATCTCGAGCCAACAGGAGTTACAGAAGATCACACAGAAAATGGAACTGACGGCCAAACTCATGACGAACTAAATGTAGACTTTAACAGTTTCTGAGATAAAATAGGAACTTACAGTNTCTCTAGAAGAAGGAATGAAGAAGATTGCGAGAAATAAATGAACAAGTTCAGACTAGTGAACGAGAACTAAATGCACCAATCACCGAAATGAACTGAAGCTAGCATCTCTAGAAGAAGGAATGACGAAGATTGCGAGGGAAGAGGGAGGACATTAATAAAGCATAATTGTTTTTTCTTCATTATTTTCTCCTTTTTCTCGGATGACAAAAAGACACTCCAAAAGAAATCCAAATAACTCTTTTTCTTCTGTTAACCCTTTCATGCATGATTACCAGATCAGCAAGAAAACAATCCTTTGAGAAGATATTAAATTTAATAACCGCGAGGTTTTATGATAATATTAAATATTGCCTTCCATATACAGGGTGGGTGTCTTTGAAAAGGACTTATAGCAATAAGCGCGAGGTTTAATGATAATATTAAATATTGCCTTCCATATACAGAGTGGGTGTCTTTGAAAAGGACTTATAATAATAACCGCGAGGTTTTATGATAATATTAAATATTGCCTTCCATATACAGGGTGGGTGTCTTTGAAAAGGACTTATAATAATAACCGCGAGGTTTTATGATAATATTAAATATTGCCTTCCAGATTTTAATATGCTTCTATATATTATCGAGACCACAAATAATGAAAACATATGTTCGCCCTGTATTTTGAATACGATGCAATGTGTTATGCAGGAAAAAAATAACATTAAGGAGCCGCCGGCCAGGACCCCGTGAGGACCAATTGGGCCCAAAAACAAATGAGCTAATTCCATGAACGTAATACAAAGAAACAAGTTTCTTAAATATCAGCCAAGTTTGTCGAGAGTTAACTTTGAAAATTGTGGAGTTAAAACTAGACTTTACTTCATTCGGTTCAAAAAATTAAAGAAGGGCGTCTCTGTAGCAGAGTGTGCATCACACTCGGCTTGCACCAAGGAGGTTCCGGGTTCGATTCCTGAACGGGTCCAAGATTTGGAAAAGGTTTTTTTTTCGAATTTTCTACTTGATCTGGTTGTGCTTAGGTGGTAGCTCAGTCTCATGAGGACAATTGAGTAATAGAGACAAGTGGTACAGGCTTAGTGATATTGGAGTGAATGTTGAAAATACCTTGTACAGCTATGATACCCACAAACATTGTGACATAATAACACAAAGAAATATACATTTACAAAAATAAGAAGAGAGGTGCAAACATGGGCCTGACAATGATAGATTGAGTAAACCGCTGAATGCTGGGTCCTCAAAATTATAGCTAATGGTGAATCGATCTTCGCCTTGGAACTATTTTCTCATTTTTATATCCAAAGAGACTTACTTGTAACATGTTCACTGTTGTTTTTTCCAACGATTTTTTTTGCGTAAGTTTTAATTTTGTCACAACTTTTTTTTTTAGCCGAAAGTTTGTTTAGAAGTGTTCTGCATGAAGAAGTTTGTTAAGCTAATTTTCTTGTCATTTTTCAAGAAGGAGCAAAATCCGATTATTATTATTATTAAAAAAAAGTTACATAAAAAATGTATTACAAGAAGAAGAAAAAAATGTCTTACAAGAGAAACAAAAAAGTTTTGTGCTGGTCTTGCACAACACCTTCCCCATCAAGTCGAGGAGGTTTTGTTGGGCTCGCTGTTGTTGGGGTACTTGAAGAATCAGGAGGTCCAAAAAGGTATCAGTTTAGTTACAACAATATAAACTTTGGAGAACACAAAATGTTCCCCATCTTGAACAATAATTACCAAACATACCAAGGTCGTACTTTGGAAGCAACTACGCACGACTATAAGCTCACGCTACTATATGAACAATTTTATGCGACTATCCGTTACAAGCTACAGCCTGCAGCTGAATGTATCGCTTGGGTCGCTCTTAGTAAGGCGGAGTTACAAAAAAAAAAAAAAAAAAAAAAAAAAAAAAAAAAAAAAAAAAAAAAAAAAAAAAAAAA
>CM022883.1:21785146-21798847 GCA_012654025.1 Pachypsylla venusta | reverse complement strand
TATATTCCGTCACTACAGCACTCCACGTTCAGTATAATCCTCGTTTTTTTCTTCGGGTTGCTTCGTTTTACATGTATAATGCTAAATATATTCCGTCACTACAGCACTCCACGTTCAGTAAATCCTCGTTTTTTTATCTTGCACCACTCTGTTCCACTACAACACCTGTGGTTTGTTCATTTCTAATAAGACTCCCATCCAGTGAACATCAAAACTCCTCAGGGATGCGTTGGTAAATCAACCTCTCAGTAAATCATATTCATTCATAGTCTCACACATGTTTTCCCAATATACATTTGGATTATATTTTAACCCTGAGTATCTTCTTCTGTATCATTAAGATTCATAGAACTTCATCGAGAAAGCCCGAAGTTGTAGCAAGCGAAAGCTCTCGTAATATTTTGAAATTTAATATAATTAATCCGTAGTCTCTGTCTGAGGCCACGGAGACGTGACCGTTCTCCGTCGCAGGGCCGTAGGGGAGGATGTGGTTAACTGAGCCACTTTTTCCTTAGTGATTTTTTTATTTTTTCTATTTCTTCTTTGACACAATTTTGATGTACCTACCAATATATTTTTTTTAATTCCTCTAAGGCATTAGTTCATTAAAAAGATTATGCTACCCAAGTCTTTGAATCATTATTTTCAAAGCAATGAATAATAAAGCGGAAATAAAAGATTCAAAAATCAACCTAAAAAGATATCAATGCCGCAGTAAACTTGTAGAATCAGTAATTTTATAAAATTCCTAACGATTTAGTAAAATCACGGAAAATAGACGAACGCGAGGATTTTCGACAAGTTTACTGAAATGCTTTAGGGATTTTATAACCTATTGAAGTGTCGCATCATCCGGGTTTTTATAAAATCCCTAAAACATTCTGTGAGCTTGTCGAAAATCCCCGCGTTCGTCTATTTTTGTGATTTTACTAAATACCTAGTCATTTTATAAAATTACAGATTCTACAAGTTTACTGCGACATCAACACTAAAATGTACTCTTGTCCCTTATTTCAATGGATTTTATTTCTTCTCAAACCTCTCAGTTAAGTAGATCACAAGATATTTTTACGTGGGAAAGAGGACGTTGTTTGGTTATTATATAAAGATTAGATGTCACCAGGGCATTCTGCTCTCAGTATGTGTTGTTCAATGTTCAACTCCTCCAGAATCTGTCTAGAGAACAGCTTCTGTATGTCTGAGGAGCAGAGTATATTGTTTGCAGTGAGCGCCATGTGCATGCAAAGGTTAATACAAATGTCTGCACCTCAATGTTTTTTTCCACCTCGATTCAATTTAGACATCTCTCCAGGGACTTACTCTCAGTATGTATATTGTTCACCTCCCCTCCCCCCTTGTTCTACCCAGTATCTGGGTAGAACAGCTTCTGTGTGTCTAAGGAGCGGAGTATATTGTTTGCTGTCATTATCTTCATGCCGGTAATATAATGAGATTCGGGATTACGAAAGAAGATCTCTCTCAAATGGAGAGAATGAACAGAGGGAGGGGCCCTTGTATGAAATATGTTGCTTTTTTAAAAAAACAGCGATGATTCCCAGGTGACTTGTGAAGCAGATTCAGATGCTACCCAAACACTACTTCAACCTTCAGAACTTATCGATATGATTGGAATAAGTTATCAAATGAAGTTACAGAAAAAAATAGTTTCAACATGGTCAAAGGCCTTTATTACGTCAAACCTGAGAGTGCAAAGGACATAATCAAGAAATCAGGTTCCATAAAAAAAAAAAAAAAAATCCACACAAATCAAGCACACGTATTAGGAAATATTAGAACAAAACAAGCTGAGTTGTTAAGACCATTGACACTCTTGGTTCGGAGGTTGTGGATTCGAATCACGCCAAGAGCGATAATTTTCTGATCGAATTTTCTCGTTTCCGGAATAGCATGGCTGTAAAAAGGAGTGCCCTGACCCCTGACGTAATGCCAAACGATTAAGAAACATAATTAAAAAAAAAAAAATCGAAATAACAGCAAGTCTGTAGATTGAGCGGTATGCTGCTTCGAAAACAAGCAATGTAAGCACCATTTATATCATCTCATCAGGTAATTGCGGGCGTAGTCAATGACTGAATATTGGACTTGAAAGTCTAATAATTATTGATGAGATTCACAACTTACTACAGTAGTCCTTTGGAAGCGACAGAAAGATCTCGTTATTATACGGGCGACTTCGTGCCAAAAAAATTAATCCTCCTAAAGTTGAATTTGTCACTTAAAGTCCCTCATAGCAATATGTACTATTCGTAAGAGCATGATTTTGTAGTCGCGCGTAGTCGCTTTCAGTCGAGTTCTTAGTTTTTCAGAACAAAAACGATGTAACCCATCAACAAAATCTCTGCAAATGAGATACGAGGACAGAGGACAAATTAAGGTTTATTAATTTACTGGCTAAAAAAAACACCCCCACCCAAAATTCTGGGGCATAATTAGTCCTTAATACCAAATTTCAAGTCGCTGGCTTTTACCATTCTCTTTTTAGACAGGATTAACGAAAACCGAAAAAACGGAATAATCGAATGCACTCAAAAGATTCATGGCACAAAAAGAACTTAGATCACTTAGATGGGAACTACATACCAACTTTCATCCAAATCGGTTAACGCCAAGTGGCAAAAGTGCCCATCACGACGTACGGCGGAAAAATGCATTTTTTTTTTATTCTATCTGTGGATCCTTGAAACGTAAAATATCAAATTTTGAGAGGGGTATTAATTTTTTTTTTCGTAACAATTCCAAGTTAATTTTTGAAAATAATAAACCAAAACATTTAATGAATAGGAGAGAACATATGAATTCACGGCATTCCCAAAGTGCGAGTAAAATATATGTAGAATTGTTGCCCCTTCGTTTCCTGAAAACTCGTTTCGAGTCCTTCAAATCCTCGTCATGGTAAAAATTACCTGGTATAGCACCAGTTTCCACTCTTCAGCTTTCTGTGATGGCGCCCATCCCGTGTCCCGTGACATCGGAATATATTATTCGTTATGCTTTTCCACTCTTCAGCTGCCTGAAGAGTGGAAATCAACAACAACAACAACTCTTCGAAATCAACAACAACAATTTTTCTTTCGTTTTTCCTCTCTGCAGCTCCCACAGGAACCATTCCGTGTCCTGTGATTTTGGCAAATAATTTTTCGTCTGCTTTTCCGCTCTCCAGCTCACTGTGATGGCCCACATCGCACGATCTCGATATATATTTTTCCATCTGCTTTTCCGCTCTCCAGCTCACTGTGATGGCACACATCCCGCGATCTCGAGATATATTTTTCCGTCTGTTTTTCCACTCTCCGGTTTCCTGTGATGGCACCCATCTCGTGTCCCGTGATCTCGAGATAAATTTTTCATTCTGTCTGAAGTTTACTTACAACTAATCTTCCTGCTTTTATTTAATGGTTTAATTTAATTTTATCCTACTTTTAAGTAAAAAGAAGAAAATATCCAACGAAAGATAATAATAATATGGGAGCCGTAGTATTACGTGACGTCACAACAAAACATGAAGGTAATATAAAGGGTGACGTAGAACAAGTTCAGAGAAACCAATTTGTGGTGTTTCCATAACCCGAACTGGGTTATGGAAACAGGCCGACTGAACTCTACCGCCAGCTACCATGTCTGTTCTGCCACGGAGATTCCAATTCAAGTTAAAGATAGTTAATTGATTTTGGTTTATTAGGGTCAATATGAACCATAAAAAAAATTACCCGCCCTCAAAATTTAATATTTTACGTTTCAAGGTACGTAAAATCCAAAAATCGAATAAAAAATATTGTTTGTCCGCTGTCTATTACCTCTTCTCTGAATACGTCAGTCCATCGATATCTAGAAGTTTTTAACTACTCCTACCAACTACACTCTTCACAACAAACTGTGGTGTGTGCACAAAATGTCCGGTTTTACGCAACAGAACGCATACCATCACAATTCCAGCCAAGGNTTTGCGGGGGGGGGGGGGTATTTTTTGGCCAGTGAAATAATAAACAGGCTATTTGAGGTTGGAGTAATCTTACCTTCCAAGCTTTGTAAAAATGCATATTTCAAATGCAATCACATACCTGAAAAAAGAGAAAAGATGAACAGTTATAAGTATATCAATCTGAGTAATTTCACATGGACACGTTCGTGAAGATAAGGTTTCCAAGCGTTACCCCACGCAGCCTGTTGGGCCGGAAAAAGTCAGTGTCACCCTAAATGGTCACCAACTTAGTAAAACCTCGCTGGACGTTGCTTAGCTTCATTTATCTAACAGGAAATGGTGTATTCACCGAACCATAGACGGTGGTCGATGATAATACTTAAAAGTCACTATTTTCACAACTGTGTCACTCCTTCGATTCAACTTTTTCTTCTTCTTTTATTTGCATTTAATCAGCACGAAATGTTCGATAGAACATTTTCTAATTTTAATATTTGGCAGAAATATTAAAATTACAACAATTCTCAAACCAGTGATTTAGTGGATCTATTTCAATCTATTTGATGCTTTTTTTTTTTTTTTTTTTTTTTTTTTTTTTTTNTAATTTGGCTTAACGTCTTTTTAACATCTATTGGTCATTCAAGACGGGGGTTTTACCCTCCATTCAATGGAAACTTGCAAACCAGCTACCCCTACATTCACGTCACCCAGCCTGGGTTGGGCCGGAAAAATAGCCAGCATCACGAGGGCGCGAACCCATGTGGACATTCACATGGTACAACCTCGCTGGATGTTGCTTAACTTGAGTGATCTATCGGGAACTGGTGTATTCAACGTGCCATAGACGCTGGCTCAAACCAGTTTTGAAAATGCTTCAGCCCTCGTTATGCTGTACCAAGGTGACGATAATTTCCCAATCTGCCAGAGGGAAGAAGAGGAGTAAACCACATCATATGACACAGAGACTTTTCTATGAACTAGTATCCTGAGCTGACTTCTCAAGGTGCCTTAGAGGCATGTGCTTTGCTATTTGGATATAATTTTCTATTGAATCATCCCGTATTTTCTCAAAATGGGACATTAATTAGCAGTGAAGCACGGAAGGAGAAAGATTTTCGAAAATTTAAAACACTAAAACGAAAAGAGACGGGAAATCTGTGGGATTACATCGGAGTGATGTTTGAATATCACCTTCCACCTTCCTTATATTACCTCTATTATCCCTTCCTCTTTTGGAATGTCTTTCTTAAACTGTTCCGTCTTGTTTATTCCACTCCACTTCACACGTCTTTTAGTATCAATCTCTTTCATAGCTCAAACGCCTCGTCCTTTGCCTCCCCCCTCCCCCAAATGATCCTTTCAATTCACCTTCCTTTCTCGGAGAAAATGATGCAAAATGAAAATTTTCCAGCGTAGATTATAATCTGTACTTTCATTATTGAAAACTTGGAGAAAGGTTGGAGCACAGGTTATCCTTACAATGTTTTAGAATGGCGAGCACGAGAAAAGCGTGGGCTATGTTAACAAAATTTACCTTAAATGGACTGAGGAGTCTCGATATCGTTACCCAAATCAAATCGATGAGACCATCTGATTCTGATAGTCTCTGGATTTTATATACCATTGGAACATTTTATAGTACGAAATGAAAGAAGAGACACGAAAACTTGATAAGTGGACAGGTCATTTGTACCGGTAGACAAGCGGTATATTCGATGCAATCACATTGGTAACAACGGTGGTACAACTGTTTCTGTTAGTAAAAAAACTCCTCAGTGGGTAGACAAGCGGTATATTCGATGCAATCACATTTGTAACAACGGTGGTACAACTGTTTCTGTCAGTAAAAAAACTCCTCGGTGGGTAGACAAGCGGTATATTCGATGCAATCACATTTGTAACAACGGTGGTACAACTGTTTCTGTCAGTAAAAAAACTCATTGGTGGGTAGACAAGCGGTATATTCGATACAATCACATTTGTAACAACGGTGGTACAACTGTTTCTGTCAGTAAAAAAAAACTCATTTGTCACCAATGAGACACCGGAAAGTGTTCGAGCGAAGCATGGCTTGCTTTGCTAAACCAAGGAAAAAGTTAATCTAAGCATGGAGTTTTTGTCTAACTAAGATACGATATGTGCCGTACTCTATTAGGTCATCTCGAACATAAACAAATAAAATCATACTGCGAGAGTTGAAGTTGAGTATTGTCAGCAATATGAAGACCATAATAAGTTGAGATCAGAAGATATCAGTTCAGCTTTCGGAAAAGAAGACACACATTATAGTGCCAAATCAATCAGTGCTGACTTCATTGAGGTTTTTATTTTCAATAACTTTTGAAATCGTCACGAAGAAAATTACCCCCACCCCATCAAAATTTATTATTTTACGTTACAAGGCACCAAAGAATATAAAATTCAAATACGAGTTATCTGTTCGTATGAGGCACTTTTAAATCCAAATGTTGATCGATTTTCAAATGATATTCTCAGCAAATACAAGGGTAGAAAATACATACACAGAACAAGGAATGTAATGAAGTAGAGCTATTGTTTGTCAATTTTTTTTTTTTTTTTAATTTGGCTTAACGTCTCTTTAACATCTATTGGTCATTCAAGACGGGGGTTTTACCCTCCATTCGCTGGAAACTTGCAAACCAGCTACCCACATTGACCTCACCCAGCCTGGGTTGGGCCGGAAAAATGAGCCAACGATACGAGGTGATCCCAAGCGGTCACCCATCCAAGTACTGACCACGCCCGGACGTTGCTTAACTTCAGTGATCTGACGGGAACTGGTGTATTCAACGTGGTATGATCGTTGGCTTGTTTGTCAATTAAATCCTTATATATTCGAACGCCTTATCCGTACTAACGGCCCTCTGATTGAATACATCGTCTGATTGAATACATCGCATTCAACTATCCGAGCTTATGAAGCATCAGTCAGATGACCCTCATTAGGATACAAGAAAAACGGAAAAATAATGAAGTCATGTCCTAAGTTTTCATCTAGCAGACTTAATGTATTTCTTCCTCCACGGGAAAACTTTCGAATCGGAATGGAGAGAGGATACACAGTTAGAGAGATCAACTCAGTTTTACTTTTTCTAAAGTTCATTTCCATCTCTTTATCAAAACTGTCATCCGAAACAAAAGTAAAAGAAATGACAAATACAAACCTATTAATAAGGACCCGGACGAGGGATTCTCAAAGTATTCGGCGAGACGAATCCAACCGCAGCGGCCTACCGATATGTCAATTGTGAACTTTCGATTCTACTGGCGTAGCGTAAGAAAATTTTAGTTGACCTTAGAGATAAATGTGTAACCATGCGAGTTCTTATTATATTTCCTTGAAAATATCCCCAAATTGAGGATACAATGTTAGTTCACCTCCAAGCAGATATCAGGTGATCGGACTATCATTGACTGGTTGACAATCACCGCGTGATCTTCTGGTCCACTATGCATCATCTTTATTTTATGTTTTTTTACTCTCTCTGATTATAGTACAAAAGCCAACCGATAAATATAAAAAAGATAAATATAAAAAAATCACCAAAATAAAGTCATTCTCCAATTTTTTGTCCCTCCAGGAAAAATTGAAGAAGTAGACATGTCTGATTTTTGTACCGAATTCTTCCATTACAAAGAAAGGAAAACCAATGTCAAGGTCTAACTATCTTGCAAAAGGCGAAAAATGAAACAATTTGTACAAATGCTTAAAAAGGCTGGATGTATTTCAGGGTTTCACATCACAACCTTACGAATTAAACCCAATTATTTTAGCCTTTTCCTTGGCCACCAAAATTCTCCACGTATCCGAATCCAACATTGGAAACTTAAAAGTCACCTTACATCCTTAACTATTCTACGATTTTTTTAAATGTCTGTTTGTCTGTCTGTTCGTTGCATGATAACTCTAGAACGCTTTGTCAGATTTTGACATTGACATACATTATATTCATAGAATTAGTTGATTAGTTTCGGGCATATCACAGAACTGCTAAGTTCGTTAATATGAGGGTACTACATCAACTAAAACCAAACTCCAAATTGTTAAAATTGCTATGTCCTTACTTGATTAAAAATTAGAAAACATATTAAAAAATGTCTTCCTCTCCTGTATAGATGTCCCCTGTGGATAGGGGGACTTAGAAAGAATACTTCCAGGGCACCCAATCCCATGTCGATCGAAAAAGGCGAGTAAGGGCTGGAGCAGATATCTTTTCCATTACTCATGCAAAAAGCAAGGAAAAGCCGTAAAGATTCTTTAGTATCAATAACTCGTGACGAGATGTTGCAACCGAGCCCAACGGCTGTTGACCTATGACTCAAATGACTATGACACTATGATGATGATACCTCTAACATATTTTTTATTCAAGAGAAAAGATAATAATTATGATACCTTCATTACAAAACTTCTAGATTTAGATCGATTGATAACAATGCGCCCTTCCAAACATAAGGAACAGATTTAGCAACCCCTAAGTTTAATTTTTTTAAACAATAGCGAAATAATTAATATTAATTATTAATAATATTTTTTAATGACAAAAAATTAATAAGAAAACTTTTTAATCTTACAATGATAAGGATGATGTTGATGATGTCTTTTGAAGAAGGGAGTGTCTACCCGCCTCGGTTGACGTCACTCCCTTTCATCCCTGATTAATGAGAAAATGCGAAGGAACTTAATTATATAGATGGTGACGCTGATACCAAGGACGGTCTTCATCAAGACTTTGGCCAATATCAGCAAGACATGAGACGTCTTACAAAGTGGTCAGTTGAGTGGTGTTCAAAGCAACAACCGACTATTTTGTTTATTAAAACACGACTTGTATTTTTTGAATTCCAAAATGGATATACTTAAATCACTGAAGTTGAGCAACGTAAAGTACTCGAATGGTAACTTCTTTATGACAACTATGTAGCTTTCATTGACTGTGGTGAAACAAAGGAGGCCATAACTTAATTAACCCATGTAGTAGTAAAAATAGGGAACTTCCCAAAGTTGCTCCAAATCAATCAAATTTTTATAAGTTTACTAGTTGAGTAATCGAACTTCGTTTCGAGAAGTTGAGAGAACATGAGGAGTAGTAACGGGTTGTTAAGCTGTGTAGAACGTGTTGGGAGTAGTATTGGGTTAGGTTCCAAAAAAATAAAATGCGTGTTGACCCAACCTAAACTATTTTTTTTTTTGGAACCTAACCCAATACTACTCCCAACACGTCCTACCCAACAAACTTGGTGTTCAATTATTGAATTATGGATAAAAACCTATTCGCAGACCTACCAAATGTACATACAAAATTTCATTAAAATCGGTTAAGCCGTTTTGGAGGAGTATGGTAACTAACACAGTGACACGAGAATTTTATATATTAGAAGATTAGATTAGATTACACCTCTACGTAATCTGTGCTGGATAATGTTTCAACTCATCAGAAGAGCTTGAATGATGATGTAACTCTCAAACATTTTCCCATCTGAAGTATGATAACTGGAAACCAACTGAACTCAAAATGAGAGTGGAACAATATTTCGCTGCATACTCCACTCTTATTCTTAGAGATCAAATGTGATCCACACCACCGGACTACAACATTCCTTCGCAACACTGCAGTGCTGCGAAACAGAATGTTGTGCTCGGTGTGAAGAATTCTCGCCTTCGGAACATACGAGTATATGTATAGCAGGATGGAGATCAAATTCTTTTCTGATTACCACTGCAGTGCTGCGAAACAGAATGTTGTGCTCGGTGTGAAGAATTCTCGCCTTCGGATCATACGAGTATATGTATAGCAGGATGGAGATCAAATTCTTTTCTGTTAACACTGCAGTGCTGCGAAACAGAATGTTGTGCTCGGTGTGAAGAATTCTCGCCTTCGGAACATACGAGTATATGTATAGCAGGATGGAGATCAAATTCTTTTCTGATTAACACTGCAGTGCTGTGAAACAGAATGTTGTGTTCGGTGTGAAAAATTCTCGCCTTCGGAACATACGAGTATATGTATAGCAGGTTGGAGATCAAATTCTTTTCTGATTACCACTGCAGTGCTGCGAAACAGAATGTTGTTTTCGGTGTGAAAAATTCTCGCCTTCGGAACATACGAGTATATGTATAGCAGGATGGAGATCAAATTCTTTCTGATTAACACTGCAGTGCTGCGAAACAGAATGTTGTGCTCGGTGTGAAGAATTCTCGCCTTCGGAACATACGAGTGTATGTATCGCAGGTTGGAGATCAAATTCTTTTCTGATTACCACTGCAGTGCTGCGAAACAGAATGTTGTGTTCGGTGGGAAGAATCCACAATCCACGTCTTCGGAACATACAAGTATGTGTATAGCAAAATGGAGATCAAATTCTTTTCCCAAAATGTTTACTGCATAATTCAACAACCTCAGTTCTTGTTTTCTTCTCACATTTAAAAGGAATACACAATCATCTCTTGCCCCTTTTGACTCTCTCCTTCCCATCACTCCCCATATGGGTTGGGTACACCTCTAACCATCACGTTTCATCGTTTCTCATATCAATCACACCTGGGCATTACAACCTCATCATATAAATCATTTCGTACATAGTACACAAAAGAATGAGAGCGCAAGTTTGACGGGGTGTATGTGAAGTCTCGTTGTCCACTTATTGACATCATACACCACCATTACTGCCTTGATCCATTTACTACCACACCACATAGATTATGTTTGACGGAGCGCATGCAAAGTTTTGTTGAGCCGTTATTATTACTGGGGCCATACTGCAACTCTCACCACATTCACATCTCATCGCCCCCCAGATTAATAACTTTAGCGGTACAACCTTACCAAATAAATCATTTCTGCCTTTAAATACACTAACACACAGAGTATTATCACAACTTTAGCGATACAACCTTAACAAATAAATCATTTTTGTACTTAAATACAATAACACACAGAGTATTATCACAACTTTAGCGGTACAACCTTACCAAATAAATCATTTTTGTACTTAAACACACTAACACACAGAGTATTATAGGTTTGGTTTTAACGTCTTTGGTGACTATTCATCATAGCTTCACAGTAATTGGGCTGGTTTGCAACAACTCGCACTGAGTTGTTGATACTTGAGAATCCTTACGGATAATGCAGTGGCATCTCCTTTGCTTTCTGCATGGGTAAAGGAAAAGATATCGTTTCCGACCCTGCCCTGAGTCGCCTTTTACGACTAGCATGGACTTGGGTGTCATGGAAGTATTTTTTTAAGTCCCCCTATCCACAGGGTACTAATGCATACAAAGATTTTGTTTCAAGGAATTCTATTAATTCTCTAGACTCGTCTCTAGACTTGTTCTAGAGACGAAAATTAATTATGCACGGTTCAATGATCACTGCACTAGTCTTGGACTCGGGAGATCCGGGTTCGAATCCCGGCAGGGATAATACATTTTCACTGTGGTTTGCATGTTTTTGGGGCCTATTCAGTCTCGTGAGGACAATAAGTAGATATGGAGATAAATGCGCAAAGCGATCCGATGATATTGGAAAATCCAACAATGCTGCAGTCAGCACCAAAATTGCCATGAATTTTGAGGTCATACCAGACTGAGAAAATTTTAGAAAGAATAGGGTTGTCAAACCTGAAGTTGGACATAGCAGATAATGCACTTTTAGAGTCAGAGATCAATAAGAATTTAGAAGACGGAAGATATTTGATATTTTGAAGACACATTATTATATTTTTTAAAATGTTCTTGAATCGATATCTATATTTTCAAAAGATGTATCGACATAAAAAAATTCCTTCAAACAACATCTTTTTAGAGTAGAAATACTCTCGGGTACAGAGCTGGTCTCTTCGTCCAACCATATTTCATCCTGTATTTTGATTTATTCCATGAATTCAAATTTATTCAATCAGTCATAAATAAACGATTACATTGAGTTATTCCCCTTCATATTTTCCCTCATGATTTGTTCCTCATGTTCTGCTTCGGATATCGTATACATTTTTTTTTCTTACCTTTTGTTTTTGTATTAAATAATTCATAAGGCACAATGAGAGTGTTGAAATATTCTGATATAGAAATTGTACGTTCGCGAAAATTTGTGAAAAGGTGTGCGAAAAGCAATAGTATTATTCTTAATAGTATGATCTAGAATCTAGATAAAGGAGATACTTCTTTATTTTTGCTGGAGCAATGAGGAAATGAGCATACTTAGTTACTTACGTAAGATGTATTACAATGACCGGCTTATTTTTTTTTGGTAAAACTAAAATCTAGGCAAAGCATCTTGTAGTGATTGGGATTCGATCTCAGCATATGAATTTGAAGGAACACTGGAGCATGCAATGTTGCGCAGCGCAATGCAGCAACATATATTGCTCCCTGTGAGATTCCAACCACCATAGTGCAATCTCCGATCAAATAATCTTCCTTTAAACTTATTTGTTAAAAGAGATCGTACATATCTCAAAGACAATGAATTCAATTGAAAAGTTTGTTGAAAACACTGTACAACTATTGTGCAAATCATGAAGCAAAAATTTAAATTGGTAAGAGACATTCAGCAACGTCAACAAGCATATGAAGGCCAGAGCATACGACTGGAAAGGATGAAATGCTAAATGATAAGACAGTGGAAGTTAATGTAGGAAATAGCTAAATAATATTAGAGACTTGCTAAAAATTAGGGAGAAGTCAAAAGCATAGTAGCGATTCCACTCCATATAAGCAACCTTCGGATACAGAGATGCAGTCCTAATGAAGATAATGACTAAGAAAAGGTTATAAGACAACCTATATGATATTAGCTAAACGGACACGTATGGAGATTGGCAGAGGATACAATCACTTAGAAAATTAGGATTATTAAGTCAATAACATATTGAATCATCTGGTAATCCTGATGAGGATAAAGAAGAGGAAAAGAATCAACATGGGAAAAAGTACAAGATAAAACCAGCCTGAGTAGCTCGGTTGGTAAGAATGACGGATTCGTAACCAGGAGGCTGTTGATTCGAATCCAAGTGAATACAACAAATATAGTAATAACATGGGGAAGTGCATTGTGACAAAGAATTAGTTTTAACACAAATAAATTACTTTAAGTACGAGATAAAATCTGGAGAAAGAATTTTCTTCACATATTCAATAATGTTGGATACTTAGATGATAATGGCCAGTATCTTTGGAAGACAATGTAGATGCTATTAAGGACTGGCTAAACCTGGGCACGTATTGTATTTGCCCGGGGATGGCAAGTTTATACATACCCGATAATATAATATCCTTAACAAAAGAAGCTTATTGAACACCCTGTACAATCATTATTCGATTATTGCGGTGTTCAAAGGATATCATTCTACTAATGTCCTTTATTATTTAAGTGCCATTATAATGTTATTAAAGTCTATAAATATGTGCACTAACTACTTCCACAATAACAACCTTTTTTTCTCTCTCTCTGGATACACTTTTTTTGCTGCAAAGGATAAAGGATATCATTTTATTAGTCTGCGGTTTATCTCACATTTTCTATATACTCATTGCTCTCTCTTTCTCATTTGGACAGAGTGTAGCTGACTGATATTTCCAATAAATCGGAAGACACAGATACATTGTAGGACATGCGTGAGGGAGCGCTCTTGCAACACAGATTGAACAGGTGCCCCGAAATATGCTATTCTGCACTAGCTAGAGTAATCTCAATTTTCCTTGAATTTCTACAGAGATTGAAACACAATATCAAGTT
>CM022883.1:21770641-21785063 GCA_012654025.1 Pachypsylla venusta | reverse complement strand
GGCAAGTTTATAAATACCCGATAATATAATATCCTTAACAAAAGAAGCTTATTGAACACCCTGTACGATCATTATTCGATTATTGCGGTGTTCAAAGGATATCATTCTACTAATGTCCTTTATTATTTAAGTGCCATTATAATGTTATTAAAGTCTATAAATATGTGCACTAACTACTTCCACAATAACAACCTTTTTTTCTCTCTCTCTGGATACACTTTTTTTGCTGCAAAGGATAAAGGATATCATTTTATTAGTCTGCGGTTTATCTCACATTTTCTATATACTCATTGCTCTCTCTTTCTCATTTGGACAGAGTGTAGCTGACTGATATTTCCAATAAATCGGAAGACACAGATACATTGTAGGACATGCGTGAGGGAGCGCTCTTGCAACACAGATTGAACAGGTGCCCCGAAATATGCTATTTTGCACTAGCTAGAGTAATCGCAATTTTCCTTGAATTTCTACAGAGATTGAAACACAATATCAAGTTCATCAAAGCTGCTATCGAAATACTGGGATCAAACAATTGATCAATTTTTTTTAGATATTAGTTGGGGGATGTATTCCTTTTGAATGTGAGAAGAAAACAAGAACTGAGGTTGTTGAATTATGCAATAAACATTTTGGGAAAAGAATTTGATCTCCATTTTGCTATACACATACTTGTATGTTCCGAAGGCGTGGATTGTGGATTCTTCCAACCGAGCACAACATTCTGTTTCGCAGCATTGCAGTGTTAATCAGAAAAGAATTTGATCTCCATCCTGCTATACATATACTCGTATGTTCCGAAGGCGAGAATTCTTCACACCGAACACAACATTCTGTTTCGCAGCACTGCAGTGTTAATCAGAAAAGAATTTGATCTCCATCCTGCTATACATATACTCGTATGTTCCGAAGGCGAGAATTCTTCACACCGAGCACAACATTCTGTTTCGCAGCACTGCAGTGTTAATCAGAAAAGAATTTGATCTCCATCCTGCTATACATATAAACTGTCAATTGGTTTTATTATGTCTTTCTGATCAAATAAGTTGTTTTTAAAATTAGCACTTGAAAAGAGCCGAGATCGAGAGTCGACTCATGGAGTCGACTCATATTGAGGAGTCGATCGAGTCGAGTCGACTCATGTAAGTGAGTCGAAAATCCCATCCCTAGTCCTAATGAAGATAATGACTAAGAAAAGGTTATAAGACAACCTATATGATATTAGCTAAACGGACACGTATGGAGATTGGCAGAGGATACAATCACTTAGAAAAGTAGTATTATTAAGTCAATAACATATTGAATCATCTGGTAATCCTGATGAGGATAAAGAAGAGGAAAAGAATCAACATGGGAAAAAGTACAAGATAAAACCAGCCTGAGTAGCTCAGTTGGTAAGAATGACGGATTCGCAACCAGGAGGCTGTTGATTCGAATCCAAGCGAAGACAACAAATATAGTAATAACATGGGGAAGTGCATTGTGACAAAGAATTAGTTTTAACACAAATAAATTCCTTTAAGTACGAGATAAAATCTGGAGAAAGAATTTTATTCACATATTAAATAATGTTGGATACTTAGATGATAATGACCAGTATCTTTGGAAGACAACGTAGATGCTATTAAGGACTGGCTAAACCTGGGCACGTATTGTATTTGACCGGGGATGGCAAGTTTATAAATACCCGATAATATAATATCCTTAACAAAAGAAGCTTATTGAACACCCTGTACGATCATTATTCGATTATTGCGGTGTTCAAAGGATATCATTCTACTAAAGATCTTACTCCTTCTTGATAACGGAGTAAGATCCGAAATACGCGTATCGAATAATATATTAAAATTGTAGAACATAAAGTCACGTGTTTTTTATTCTCTTTTCATTTCTTGTATTTTATAGTTGTAAAAATCGAAGGAATCCTGAAAAGTACTTAACGGATTATACCGGGGCATCCACAAGAACTTTGTCTTTGTTGTTGCTACAACTCAAATATAATATAACTCTCTGTTATGTTGGTTAGGTACCATTCATTTGTTTTGTTTTTCCGTGAACGTACGGTAAGCGTATATACGGTATTTCGTACCCAAGTGTTTTTAGCGGTGACGTCACCGAGAAGAAACAACACGCGATGAAAAAGTTGCAGGCACCGGAGAGAATAATTGGGAGTTTCCGTCAAAATACAGCTACGTAAAAAAGTAAGATTTTCCAGACAATTATAATTGATACCCAGGATACAATATCGAACAATTTGTCAGAATTTTATGGAGCTTGGCAGATTGGGTCCATCCGGGACTAAAGTTGGAAAAAAGAAATTAATTTTTTTTTTAAAATAAATAATTATATTACAAATAAATATTTTTAAAAGATTTTAAAATGAAATTTTTGGTTTCTTCAAAAAATCACTTCGTTTCATGATGGCAAACAAACTGACAAGAAATATGGGGATATCTGTTCAAATAACAACATCAAAAGCGTTGTGATATCCTGAGATGATAAAAGCTCAGTCTTTTGAATACACAACATTCTTTTTTTTTTTTTCAAAAAATAAAAATATTGAAAGTACATTACGTATGTTTAAAAATTTATTAATCAAAAGCTCTTAATTAAATTAATAAAATTTAAGAGAAGATAGGCCCTATAACTGCCTCCCATCCCCCAGCAAAACATAACTTGCCACAAATATAGATATTATTGCTGGCAAATAGATATTGTAAATGTACATTTTATTCTTTGTGTTATTTTGACATAATATACAGATATTACTGTATAAAGAATACAGTAATATCTGTATAATATGTGATATTACTGTATAAAGAATACAGTAATATCTGTATAATATGTGATATTACTGTTTAAAGAATACAGTAATAGCTGTATATTATGTGATATTACTGTATAAAGAATATAGTAATATCTGTATAATATGTGATATTACTGTTTAAAGAATGCAATTTAGGCACCGAGGGGAGCAAGTCAGTTTCATTTGGTGACGGGCCTAAGCCCGTGTAAATACAGAAGATTTAGTGTTGAGAAGGACATCCATCCTTTAAAAAAAAACTCTGCTTTGCAAAGATGGAAAGTCATCGGCGAATTGCAGTCAGGAAAGAATATAGCTAAAGAGAGTAGGCACTAAAAAGAAGGTTGTGGTATGTTAGAACCAAGGAAGGTAACGCTGACCCCACATAGAATTGGGAAAAAGGTGAAGTTAAAGAAAAAGACTGTATTAAGAAAATATTCAACCACTATTGTAGATATACTCAGTTGAATAGATAAATAGATTAATGAATGCATCGAGTTGACTGAGCGAATCAATTTTCCATTTGTACCAAATTCCAAATCAGCTCTTTTCATTCTTCATCTGAAAAAGGTTTATTATTGTCGAAGATTTACAGATTTGAACAAGAAACAGTTTTAAACATCGTTAAAAGTTAAATGTATATTTCTTTGTGTTATTATGTCACAATGTTTGTGGTCATCAAAGCATTACAAGATATTTTCAACATTCACTCTAATATCACGAAGCCTAAGCTACACTTTAACATTTTTTAACTTATAATGCTACCACTTGGCGCTATTACCATAGACCATAGCTACTCAATTGTCCTCAGAAGAAAATTCAAAAAACCTTTTTCAAATTTTCGAGCCGTCCAGGAATTGAACCCGGAACCTCATTGGTGCAAGCCGAATGTGATGCGCACTCTGCCGCGGAGACTTCCTTTG
Source organism: Pachypsylla venusta (assembly GCA_012654025.1). Lineage (NCBI taxonomy): Eukaryota > Metazoa > Arthropoda > Insecta > Hemiptera > Aphalaridae > Pachypsylla > Pachypsylla venusta. Next base: position 21,781,340 of record CM022883.1, on the reverse strand, counting down.
CCAATTATAAACATTAACGGGCGGGTTCGTCCCCAAATCCAAACATGGCGCTATTACCATAGGTTCACAATTGTCATCGGGGGGCTGAGTTACCGCCAAACACAACCAGACCAAGTAGAAAATTCGAAAAAAAACTTTTTCAAATTTTTGACCCGTCCAGGAATCGAACCCGGGCCTTGGTGCAAGCCGAGTGTGATGCGCACTCTACCACGGAGATGTCTTGAACATGGTTTATGTCCTGATGTTTTTATTTATAGTAGAGTTTGAAATGAGCATACACCAAATCGGTATACAGCGATTTATTAGTGCTAACGCGAATCTAAATAGTTACCCACAAAAAAAAAAACTTGCAGTTTGCTTAACTTCAGTGATCTTACGGGAACTGGTGTATTCAAAGTGCCATAGACGCTAGCTGCACTATTTTTAAACCCATGAATTTTATTTCATGCACTCCAAAACTCATGGAACAGAGTTGCATCAGTGATAGTTCATTTCTTTCCCTGTCTTCACCCAGATGCGGGTTGTATTTCTTGGTTTTAAAATATTTAAAACCCATCACCATTGCATCGCTAGGAACATCATCAATTAACAGCAAGTCAAAAGTTTTCTAATCCCAGAAAAACCTTTGCGTTCAATTTGACTAAAGAAATTGCAATCAATCAAAGTGGTGATGGTGGACAGACGTAAGACATGAAGAGTGGCGGACATCATCCAAGATGAAACCTTTGAAGAAGAAAAAACGAAGATTGAGGAGTAATATAACAAAGTTTGTGCTCAGGAAGAATGCGAATACCGTGTGTATGAAGTGGCAAAAACTTCTACAGGATCTGATCAATGTTTTGCTAATGTAATATTGAACTGTCATTCAACATCTTTACTACCAGAGTAAAACACAGAACTAGAAGTGCAAACCTCACTCAAATAACGGGTCGCCATAAGGCTCCGTATGGCCTAATGGAGCACAAGAAATATGAAAATATTAAATGTTCATGCAGTAAACCTCATCAAACCTTGACCCTTATCAGTAAAGCGCCAGGAATAGGAAAGTATTAAATGTTCATGCAGTAAACCTAATCAAAACTTGATCCTCATCAGTAAAGCAGAAACAACAAGTCTCTGCCGAGCTAAGATTTGAGTAACTGCTGAACAATAGTTCAGCATCTCGAGCGTTGCCAGGAATATGAACAAATGAAATCATACTGCCAGAGAAGAGTGCAGTTTAAAGACCTATAATATTTTCAAAAAGGGGATTAGAGTTTTTGGAAGACAAGATCATAAAATATAGGTAGGCAGTGCCGAACTAATCTATGAAGAGCGCCTGGTTCACCAACATTATTATCCAGCAACTAATATTCCTTTCACATTTGCAAAGGCCCAGTTGTTCCATATACACATTCAAAAGGACATGTTCAAATTGAATTTTTTACTTTATTTCTTTAATTTCTATTATCAGTTATTTGGAACAATCTCAGAAATGAGACACCCGTGTTATTGTTTTATAATTACCTCTGAAGAAACCTGATAAGTGAGGTCATTTTTCTACCCCATCCTCTTCCTTCAATATTATCTTTCCCTTCTCTTAACAGCCTCCCCCCTCCCACACTCGTACATAATGTTAGTTTGGTTAATGGTTTTCTAATTATCAAACAATGATCGGATGGGAACATCTTTACAGAAAAGGTTTGACATCAAAAATGTCGATGTGGGGAGAAGGGGGGAGGAATATGGCAATAGAAGAGATCAGGAAAGAGGATTTAAATTTGAAACAAATATAGCTACAACACTTGAACTGGATAGAGACGTGATGGTGGGTGACTTGCGGGGCAAGATAGTTTCCGAAAGACCCAACATAGGATCGACTAACCAAAGTTATGAAGGTTATCGACCTGAAAGAGGAAGGAACAACATAAAAAGAGCCGAAGTATGCTCGAGGCAAACGATCGGCTAGCACGGTCTCAGATTAGAGTTACCAAATGTCCCGTTTGTGTCCATTTCCTCAGGAGAAGTTCAGCACAGCTCGGGGAAAAATTTATGTAATCTAATATTGTAATACTATTCTGTCCGGACAGACTTTTTTGAAAATTTCCCTAATTTTTATGTACCGTACAAAATGGCAGCTGAAATAAGGCCACAGGCATCTGATCTACAGTATTGCCTTCATGTATTACTCAAGATCATCCTGCTCAAGGTGATTATAAAGTCCGATCTCGCTCCTATTAATCTCAGAAACCTTTCCATTATTTTCTGATTCCAAGGATACCAATATCTTCTTCTTTATCTTCATCCCTTCCCAATTCTATTTGGCGTCGGCGCTGCATTCATTTTTCTACCATGCCACAACTTATTATTCAGTGCCTACTCTCTTTAGCTGTAATGTTTTTCCTGGCACGGTAACCCTAGCTTGCTTCTCAAAGTATCCACAGAAACTGCGTAGAAACTCTTTGCTGATGATCTCTCATCAGCATCAATCCAAAACACTAGACGACCATTTAATTGCTCACTCAGCATATACTATTATAATAATAACATTAGTACGGGAGTGCAATAATTATGCAGTTAGGTAAAACGATAAATTATTCATTCTGTTATTTAAATTCTGTAATAAATTCTTTCCATGTGTGTGCAAATTAAAAACTATTTCATTTCATTTTTGCAAAAAACACACCCAAAATTTTGTTTGAAAAAGTAATTCCATCACACGACGCGACGAAACGGGGGAAATGAAAATAATTTAACTTTTGCCGTATTCCCCTACTGGTGGAAAATTTTACAGACAGCAATTCACATTTTTCATTAACTACAGGAAAATTTGTTAAAATTGTGCCAGAGTAATGAGATCTCCAAAGTTTTGATCCTTAGCGAACACCAGTGCACCGGTCCTTCAAATAAACTGAAGTGAATTAAACCTGGCAAAGAATCATGTAGTTTTCATTGGAATGAGCTGAATAGATTGTGAACTCTCCATGGTAATATTCTGTTCATTCACACTTTCCTTTTTAAGAAGACTTTGCCGCCAAACCATCAAGTTGACCTTGCGTTGTCCTTTCAACATAATATATCATTCACTACCCACTACTTTCTCGTCCCAAATCCTTTCTTGCAATCCTTCGTCATTTTCAAATGACCCTCAGGAGCAATGTTTTAAACTGTTATAGGTCTGAAAATTGGCAGGAACACCATCGCGTTTGAAGCCCCTGAATTTTCAGTTTCACAATAAAATCGGAATGGAGAAGAACAAGACGATTATTATTTAACAAATTTATATTAGACATCCTTATGGTAACTTTAAAAAACACTACCGTTATTTATGACGAGGATTCGCATTCACTTACTTTTTCACTTTCGACTCGAGTTTCAATTTCCTTAAATAACGGTAGTGTTTTTTAAAGAACAAGACGATGCTAATTTCATAGTGAAAGGGTTAGTAAAGGTTGAAAACCACTGACACTGAGTTAATTCACGGAAACAGACTAGGTACGAGTGACACATGTTCAAAGTTCTACACATGTTACACTCTGCATTGACACAGGTACATTGTAATATGTATGTGATGCAAATTAAAAATATCAATTTGTATGTAAAAGAAGTGGGGATGGTCTCGACGAATGTGGGCGCTGATGAAAAAGAAGTGGTTGAATGGGGGAATTGGGAGCATACGGTGCGGCGGTGCAAAAAGGTTTCCACACGCTGATTAATGTTCGAACTGTGGAAAGAATTAATATGAAAATAGTGTCTGATATTTTGCTTAGGAGTCATTTATAAGCGAAAGTTATTATGTTCTCCTGTGACAATTTTACACGATCGCATATTATGCGATATATGAACTGGATCATATTAAAAGCCATTCTCAGAAATTTAGACAGGAGCAAATTTGTGAAGAAACAAAATTACCTTACTCAAAATTATTGGTGATCTCTGAATCAACTACGCACAGGTGTTGGAAGACATAGTGAATCAAAATTTGAGGAAGAAGATAAATAGGTTTATGGTGCCATATTCAGCCATATATTATTCAAGCCTCACCTTCTCGAATGTCCACCTCAGTTCCAAAGGGGGACTCATCGAAGCGAGTGCTGGCCCCAAAAATTGGAAACAAGTTATTTGGAAATGATGTAGCCTCGTTTCTATGTCTACTGGCTTATGATCAGAACGAAGGCGAATGGGTTCGACCGATTTTATACCGCCACGCGGTGTTGATGTATTTTTGGATTGTCAAAATAAGTGTGTATAGATCTGTAGATAGTTCCATACCAAGTTCATCGATTTCACTGCTCAAGAAATTTATATTTGATCTTGGTGTATTATTGTCAATAATGAATCTTTGAAATCGTCACGAGAAAAAAAATCACCCTCCCTCAAGAGAATGGTGAGGTAGAGATTTGAATTTTGGTATGTATATGATATTTGTGTCTCAGTAAGCTTCGAAACGTTTGGGTGCAATCGAATTCACCCTCCGCGATTTTTACCGGTTTTAGAGGATTTAATTCACCTTGTATAAAAAGAGGAGNTTATTTTTTTTGGGGGGGGGGGTATTTTTTTAGCCAGTAAAATAATAAACCCATGTGTCATATTGGCAGAGTTTTTTTTTTATAGAGGAGCACTTGTCCAAGATTTATTATGGGCTAATAACTGACACCTTATCCTTCTGCGGTAAATTCTTTCATGATTGCATCAAGAATTTCAAAGAACAAAGGCTCATCTTTCCCAATCTAAATGAACCATAAACTGACAACAACTATTTTCTAAGTAAAATGCTTCAAATCCATTAGCAAGCTTTTGATTTATCTTTTATTACTTTTCATCTTTTGACCTCAAAACTATCTTTTCAAAAGTTAACAAAGATAGGCATCTTTTAAAGCCATCCCCCACTCCACCGCTCAGAAGAGTATTCTCCTTCCTAGAAAGAGGGTTCCCAAATTACAGGATAACACACAATTATTATTTACTCAAGTTATGGTGAAATTTGGTGTTTCTTACCAATAAATCATATGTACATGTTCCCGACGGCAAGGCGGAACGACGGTATTACGATGACATCCATTCTAGGAACTCATATCGACTGGTTTAGTGGTTTTAAACTGATTCTCAACATCCAAAAAACTATAATACATTTTGTAATATGGGCATAGTTCTATAGGAACTATCTTCTTGAGAGTTTGCTCATGCATCATGTATAGCATTTCTTGGTTTCTGTGGAGAGAGTTTAGTCCTTTGAATATTACCAGATTTTTTTTAAAAAAAAATTTGGTAACAGACCGATCCTTCATCTTTGTGTGGGCATTCCTGGTATGATGGAAATGAATACAAATATTGCCACCACTAGTGAAAAACACGCCTCCTGAACGAAAGTTCAGGAGGCGAAACAGACTGATCCTTCATCTTTGTGTTAGCATTCCTGGTATGATGGAAATTAATACTAATATTGCCACCACTAGTGACAACCACATCACTGAACGCCTCCTGAACGAAAGTTTGGGAACAGACTGATCCGTCATCTTTGTGTTGGCATTCCTGGTATGATGGAAATGAATACTAATATTGGCACCACTAGTGACAACCACATCACTGAACAACCCCTGAATGAAAGTTTGGGAACAGACTGATCCTTCATCTTTGTGTTGGCATTCCTGGTATGATGGAAATGAATACTAATATTGGCACCAATAGTGACAACCACATCACTGAACGCCTCCTGAACGAAAGTTTGGGAACAGACTGATCCTTCATCTTTGTCTTGGCATTCCTGGTATGATGGAAATGAATACAAATATTGCCACCACTAGTGACAACCACATCACTGAACGTCTCCTGAACGAAAGTTTGGGAACAGACTGATCCTTCATCTTTGTGTTGGCATTCCTGGTATCATGGAAATGAATACAAATATTGCCACCACTAGTGACAACCACATCACTGAACGCCTCCTGAACGAAAGTTTGGGAACAGACTGATCCTTCATCTTTGTGTGGGCATTCCTGTATAATAGAAATGATTTTTCCCCCACCTCCCTATTTGAGAGGATTACACATTGCATAGTAATTGATGATCATTGAAGCAGAAGAAGAAACATCTCTACATTCGACATGATTCAAACAGTAACGTTATTGTCCGATACAGGAAGAATTGCGGACAGGAATGGGGTGGACAGGAGCAACATGAAATGAGTTTTACCCCTTTGGATATATATTTTTTTCATTTTTCTTATTTTTATGATTTATACAAAGTGATTGAAATTAGAAAATTCATTCGGGTGATGTTTGTTTCTTTGAAAGTCCATTAACTTACAGGGTCCGTAGGAGAAAAAAAAGGTGATCATCATATTTAGGGCGCATAGATAGAAGATAACGAAAAATCGCAACAAGAAAAAATACGAGTATCTACCCTATGATAGATTGCTCTGCGGTGTACTCGTACTTCTGCAAAAAGCTCTAAGGTATTTTCCTCTACCTACATTTGTTTCCCTCTGAAAGTGCTGTGATAGTGATAGTGTGACATCTAATGCTATTTTTACTAAAAAATACGAGTATCTCTACCCTATGACAGATTGCTCTGCGCTGTACTCGTACTTCTGCAAAAAGCTCCAAGGTATTTTCCTCTACCTAAATTTGTTTCCCTCTGAAAGTGCTGTGATAGTGATAGTGTGACATCTAATGCTATTTTTACCAAAATGTCAATGGTATAGCTTCCTACTTCGATCTACGTATACGTATAGTCCCAGAATTTTCCTACTATATCGTTGATAAAGATTACGAGAACCAACAATAACAATAATTTCAACGAGACATATTAACTTTTAAAAAGTTACATTTGATCATAACAGAAACAAGCACAAATATTATCAGTATTGATATACTTATGTATTGATATACTTAAGTATTGATAAACAATAACCATTCCCTTATGATTAACCTTCAACTCTCCAGATTTCTTATGTACCTTGTGATTTGTGAGATTGAGTCGATAAAAATCAGATCTGACTACAACGTACTTAATTATATTTTTTGAAAGAATATAAAAACAAAATGTATTCAATATTTGCGGAATGTATTTTTAGATTGATTTTTATTTAAAATTTATGCAATTTGTGTTTACAATGGTTCTTATCCTAAACTTTTAAAAGTATATTAAAAGTTTTATGCAAAGAAACTTTAAATAAACCGAATATTCGAAGAGAAATTGAACCAAGGTAAGGGAATATGTATGAAATTCTTTTGTTGGGAATACAACTAGTTTGCAAAGATTCTGCTCGGACATTAGACCCTGAACAAAGACAACCTTTTGAAAAATGAAAGGGGAAGGACACTGTAATGGAGGCATTGATCAACTGAAAGACATTTTTATGAAAGCAAAATCATTATTTATAGTTATTATTAATATTGACAAAGGTTGTCGCTGTGGAACAACTTTTCATTGAGTTTGACCACATGAATGATGTGCATAAACCCTAAAATAACTTCCAAGACAAACTGCATTGTATGAGTCAACCACAGAACAATCCAGTACATAAACCCTTTGGAATATGCAATTTGTATACTTCACCATTATGAAAAAAAAAAAAAAAACTCATACGTTATAGTACAAGTGCCAGCACGGCCCATAGCTTCCCATAAATTTCGTGACAACCGAAACTGGAACCACTTTTTATATAGTTCAATAGCAGTCTCCGCCTGCTTCTGTCGGCAGAGGTATATGTGGCCATTTTTGAACAGTCGACCTCACTCTGTCAAAATGTTCACCACAAGATCCCGGTTAAATGGTTGAAACTAATTTTTCGTTCGGTGAACCGGATAAGTCATAAATAAGTTTTCTATATTTTGTTTAAAAAATCGGATAAACTTCAGATTTTTTTTCCTAATTTTTACGAGATCTCAGACTAAAAGTTTTGTGCGTATCATACCCATTAAATATGAAAACACAAATCTATTTCTACAAAGCAAAGGTCTCTTTATAACACGATGATTTTTATTGCGTTTATCTGTTTGTCTTTTCATTCGCCGATAACTCTCGAACGCCTTATACGATATTGATGAAATTTAGTATACACATTCATTATATTCATAGATTAGCTGATTAGTTTTTCGGCCAACCGGGGCCAAATGGTACCATTTTAGTAGAGTAAGTTATTTTACTTTATAGATGAGAGTATGTGTGCCCGTTACAGACACTTTTATTGTNAAAAAAAAAAAAAAAAAACACATTCTCTTATGGGAGTCTGCAAACTGCTGCATCTCCGCACTCCCATAAAAGATGTGTTTTTGTTTTTTCTTGTATATATATGAAGATATGAGCTATGCAATAAGAACAGTATGATATGCAATAAGCGGCTGTCTGTGAGTCTGTGAGCAAGACTATGGGATGAGAAATAACAAGGACATCCGTGCAGAGGTTGACAAAGTTGTGGAATAAAAAATATACGAAAACAAGAAAAAATGAGCAGGATACTCATTCTAAAAATCGGCGTCCGAAACAGTAATAAAAACGCATACCATCACAGTTCCCAGACAAAGGCTATGAAAACTTTTTCTCTAACCTTACTTCAATCTAGAAATGGGAAGAGAGTTGATATTAAGAGGAACGCAGCAACAACAACAACATCAACAGAACAACGAGAAAACAAATATATACACATGTTCTTATGGGAGTCCGCAGATCGAGCTATTAGCACACTCCTTTAAGAACCAGTGTATTAGTTTTTTCCTTGCTTATATAAACAATGTGTGATATGCGATATGATAGGTAAGTAAGTGGCTGTCTGAGAGCACCCTTATATAAACAATGTGTGATATGCTATATGATAAGTAAGTAAACGGCTGTCTGAGAGCACCCTTATATAAACAATGTGTGATATGCGATATGATAAGTAAGTAAGCGACTGCCTGAGAGCACCCTTATATAAACAATGTTTGCTGTGATGTGCACCAGGAGAGTACGAAACTAGTCAGCTCTTAAAATCATTATAATATTTATCGTCAAGTGAAGATATAGTATTTTATCTGCCTTAATATGGTTTTACTTGACATAGAGTCCCAATTCAACCAAATTGTTTCAACGAGGAAGGATGTAAGAATATTTCAAAAATGTTAATTTGTGTATCAACTACTATTAATTACGGAACGAATAGTGACATATATATAAATAAACATTCCTTAATAGTTTATTGAAATACGATTGCTATAGTGAGAGGCATGCTAAAGTTTCTTATCATTCAATTTGAAAACAATAATTCTAATAACCGTGAAGTAGATAAAACAAAAGAGAGAGAGAACGAGTGTGAGAGAAGAGATGGAAAAATCAAATAAAATACATTAAAAACAGCAATAAAAACATTGTGTGTGCTGTGAACAATGAATGGTGAAATGGAATTATAATAATGATGACAAATAAAAACATTGCAAATTATATGCACCGGAATACACTCACAATGCTTGCCCCAAAAGTATGTCATATAAAGTTGCCTGAAATCTCATAAATTCTGGAACTCAGGCAGATTCTGAAGGATTTGAATCAAGAAGAAAGAGAGCTCAATGGAAAGAAAACGAGTTTGGGACAATAATACATCAAGGTGGGCAATTAGATCTCCCACATTTGAAACAGCTGGTAAATAAAAACGAAATGAGATATTTGAAAAATTATTTTGTATTCTGAAAGCTAGTGTATTCTAATTTTTTTTTTTCTTTTTTTTTTTTCATCTATGTTTTGTAAATAATGTCATCCAAATGACAGCCTTGGCGAGTGATGCACATTTGCAGTCTTTCGCGGAAGTTTTCCATGACTCTCGTCAGAATACCCCAATCAATTTGGATGATTTCTTCCAAAGTTGTCTCCTTTATCTCTTCAAGGCTCCAAGGCGATGTTTGAAGACCTCAGCCTTGTCGTAATCCCACAGGAAGAAGTCACAGGGACTCAAATCCGGGGAACATGTCCTGCGGAATCTCACGAGAACGATTGGCTGCATGGGTAGCTCCAAACAGCCTAAAGCTGATGATGTGGTCCTAAAGTTGTGAAACCAACTCAAAATTGTTTTTCGATCAGGAATTGGATCTGTGAAGTGCAAACCATACCTTGTGCCGGACACCCTCTGAGTGACCATAAAGGATTCACTTTTTTCAAAAACACCTTGACAAGGAACGCACGATACTCGCGCGACCAAACCATTGCGACACCTAAAAACTAAATGTCATTTAGTGTTGAATACCACAAACCCCACGCTTCTCTCGCTATTAATTCCCCTCTTACGATTTTGTGAAAAGTGGGAGAACTAATTTCTACAACCTGTACAATAATATTTGATTATCCCCCAATAGGTAAACATTAAACGTGTTTTAACTTCCCATATTTTACTCGGTTTCCCTTCACGAGTGATGCACATTTGGAGTCTTTCGCGGAAGTTTTCCATGACTCTCGTCAGCATACTAGCATAAATTTGGATGATTTATTCCAGAATTGCCACCTTTCAATCTTCAAAGGTCCCAGGGCGATGTTTGAAGACTTCAGCCTTGAGATAACACCACAGGAAGAATTCGCAGGGACTCAAATCCGGCGAGCGAGGGGCCCACGAAATGTCATGCCGTTAGGAGATCACATGGGTCGTAGCCCCATACAGCCTAAAGTTGATGATGTGGTCCTAAAGTTGTGAACCCAACTCAAATTTTTTTTTTTCGATCAGGAACTGGATCTGTGGAGTGCAAACCATACTTTG
>CM022883.1:21755295-21770541 GCA_012654025.1 Pachypsylla venusta | reverse complement strand
TGGTAAGTGTTTTGTTTTTATTTATTTAAAAGAGATACATTATGAATTTGAAAATCCCATCAAACGGGCCTTTAAAAATTGAATTGTAATAATCAAAAATTTGAAAATGAAATTTAATGTATTTATATAAAAAAATGATTTATTGTCAACGAACGTGACTATTTAGAAATTCATTGAACACAACAAATTGTACTGCCGCTCCACATCCGCCCTTAAACAAATTGCTCTTACTAGTAAATGGTCTTCACCTTGCACCATGGGCCAGCTTTTTGGCATCACAACTGCAATTTATTTTTTAAAAAAACACCCAAAAACAAAACCTCTGCCAATTTTACTGCATGATGTTGACTCTGGTGCTATTCAAATCTGAAAACATAGGCTCCACCTCCAGTCGGTGACTACATTTTATAACGCTATAAAAATCTGAAAACATAGGCTCCACCTCCAGTCGGTGACTACATTTTATAACGCTATAAAAATNATGGAAATACCCTAATTCGAGATATTACTGTAAACGATTTGCTCTCATGTGAGACGCGTTGTTCATAGAAATAGACAATAATAGGCAAGGAGACAATGACCTAGATGTAAGAAACATCTTAGGCATCTCAAACTGGCAGTCTCACAAATGCGTCACAAATCTTAGCATCAGTATAGAATTGCTAGAGTTTTCAATCGTAGAGTATATTTATTTTATGGAAATTATGCCAATTAATTGAGTAGAGGCAATGATACAAATATTTGTTCTGTTACAGAGTTAAAAGCTACTAAGAAAAAGAAAATATATCGCTGAATCGTATGTTGTAAGAAAAAATGGCGTAAGGGAAGGATTCCATATACGAAATGTAAAAACATGTAAATTCTTACCTTGAAGTTTTGAAGATGTTCTCTGATATTAAAACTGAATGCAACCGATAATTTTTTAGATAAAACAGATTAATAATTCACAATTTAAAGAGTTTAAACATAAAAAATGTAAAAACTAGGTAGAATTCTCACGAATCATCGGCATTTAATTTTCACTTAAAAAGAAAATGGCGGAATTAGATTGGGGTATTTTCAAGATGGCGTATGGCTTCGCGTCACTTGGTGCCATCTTGGTTCGTGCTTTTATTTTGCCATATTTCAAATGGAAAATATTTTTAAAAAAATTATTATCGTGTGTTTCACCAAACTTTTAAGTTTGCCCTTAAGATCTCAAATATCTTGGGCTACGCATTTATTTTAATTTTCGAGATGAAATGGTGAGGAAGACCACCACTTCTGAAAATAACTAATGGATTCAAAAAAAGGCCAGCTCAATTAAACAGTGATTCAAGAAACAGTCACCCACAAATATGCATTCTTTGGGGGAATGTTTGCGTATTTTTGCGATATCATACTGAGGCAGCCTCAGTAGCTCAGTTGGTAAGAATGACGGATTCGTAACCAGGAGGCTGTTGGTTCGAATCCAAGCGAAGTCAGAAATAAAGTAATAACATCCAGTGCATTGTGACAAAGACAAAGAATAGCTTTAACACAAATAAAATTCCTTTTTCCCAAATTTATTTGGAATCGCTTTTGTTTATGATGTAGGTATGACTCAAGAAATGCGAAAGCGGTTCCGGGGCATAACTTTTTTTTTTAATATTTCTTAGGTATGACCTAAACTTTTTTCGATAATGTTACTACCTTTGCGTAGAAGCATAATTACATTGGCTGAATGAACTTTCCAAATTTGCCGTATTTACATGGGTTGTAAGAACTCTCTTTGGCGTTGCAATAATTTTCTTGTACCTTGTTACTACCTTTGTGTAAAAGCATAATTCTTGTACCTTGTTACTACCATTGTGTAGAAGCATAATTACTTTTTGCTGGATGAACTTTCCAAATCTGCCGTATTTACATGGGTTGTAAGAACTCTCTTTGGCGTNTGGGGTTGAAACTATAAACGGCCATGCCTCTAAGGCGCCAAGCAAAGCGGGCGTATCCTGCTAGTATATTATAAGATATGTTTCGGTTCCACATAATATTGCAAGTCTAACCACATGCCGTGCAGTTATTTGCCTATCACACAACACACCGGGCAATCCTCTTCCAATTGATCTCTCTAGTTTTTAGTGTGGCACTTTTACCATATGTTTACTTCTTACTTAAACTGTGTCCACTACCTCTTCTTCATCCTGCATACATCATCTTCCAACATCTCATTAATCAATCGGTGTTTTATGAAAATTGATTTAAATCCGTTTTCGTCGGCAAATTCAGATCCACAGTTTGACAACAATAAGGTAAGCTAAAACTACAGGAATTTATCGGTCATAAGTCATAACCCTCTCTTCCATCCAGGTTTACGACGCTTTCTACTTGGTCCAAGCTGTGGAAACTTCATGGACTGTACCAGGTGTCATTTACTGCAGTGACCTTTTCCAAAACCCGACCTCCTTCATCCCCTCACAGTTATGGAAATGAAATTTCAATACTGTCCACTCAATTTTTATGACCAAACACAAGTTTTTATAGAAAAAAAAAAGAAGAAGAAGGAACTTTACTTCGAAATAGAATTTAAGAAACAACACAAGTCTTTCTCTATTGAAAGTTCAGATTAATAAAGCTGACTGATTCCGAAACTTTAATTTCTTCCAATAAATCATACTTAAGATTGTGAGATGTTACATGAGGGTAAGGGTGACATCCTCAAGGGCCGAGCTCATGCTTTAAAATAACATGGAAAGAAACTCCGCACTATTGTTATTTTTGGGGTACTGATATAGTAATACTAGCTGTTTTCCCGTGCTTCGCTACGTTCAAAGAATTCAGCAACTCAATTTCAGATCTTTGGTGGAACCGACCCCCAGAGTGAACATGGTTCCTATTTAGAAAATTCAATATTTTACTCTAGGATATTTTTTGCACTGCGGAACACCTTCGTATAAAATTCGTACAGCTCTCTCGCTTATCCCGAAGTGGTAGTTCTTAACTATGGGGTTTTGGTGGAAATTGCAAAAAGACCCGCTAAATAGCATCATTTTTGGCGGTAACTTGCTCCCACTTGAACTTTAATTTTTTTCCTTTCTTATTACGCACCTACATACTAAAAGGAACCTGTGTGCCAAGTTTTAAGTCTCTACGTTTAGCCATCGTGGAGCTACGTTGATTATCAGTCAGTCAGTCAGTCAGTATACCAACTAGACTTTGCGTTTTATAAGTATAGATTGCAGTGATTGACATGGTTCAGGGTAACCATGTCATATAAGGGGTCAAAATTAAACGAATTATGATTTAAAACATTAGCTGCAAACAACACCTTCTTTAGAGCTGCAATCTCATATATACACAATCGAACATGATAAAGTCCCACTATTGATAGATTGATTGACTAATTTTATTTTATATGGTTTGATAAAAGTTCTTACGAAATCAGCTTCTATATGATCCCAGGAATCGAAGACAAGATATAAAGTAGAAAGCGAACTGGATCCGCAAACTTATAAACTAGATGTTAAATATTTACGGAAATTTTGGGGGTCCCGAAACCCTAAACACAGGCCCTGTTTTAGAATTTAACAGATTTTTTTTTTCAATCCTCCGAATCATTTAGGCATTTTTGCTCTTTCGAGTACATTAATCACATCTATTCCTAGACAAGAGAAAAATCTCAATTTTAAAAATAACAAATCACCAAAAAATAACTGATTGGTGAACCAAGTAATGGGGGCGGGACAAACATCTGATTTGTGTTTCTAAAAAAGTATAGAAATAAAAGACGAAGCAGAAAAGGCTCTTCTGGATAAGTCTGACAGTAGCGACAAACTCCAAGGAAGGCAATGTGGAAAGTGCTTATCACGACTGACGAACTGGTTTTTTACTTTGCATTTTAGATTCTACTTACCTCCAAAGGTAAAATACCAAATTTTAGGGAGTTTACTTTGGTGATACATTTTCATTGGTGATATTAAAATTGGAAAATGCCAAGAAAACAAGTCAGAATTTTGATGCCCCCACAATCTTCACATCCTCGGCAATTTTCGGTGTTCTCGTGAAAGAAGCACTCCTTCAATCTGAAATATTCTAGACGATAGGAAAGGTTTATATGACGGAAACTAAGTCGAACATTAAAGAATCCTTACCCTTATTATACCAAGGCCTTTCGATAGTAAATTGGAGACACCAAAATTGTGCAATTTGAGAGGACAAATAGAAGAAAATTTACAGAACATTGCCCAAGATAGAATCCAGTGGAGACAACTGTGGTAAGCTAGCCCCGGTCGTGGAAGTTATAAGATGCGCGACTATAAGCTTACGCCACTATGAGCGACTGCACGCTCCTACGAGGGACTGATCTAAATGAATATAGGTTAATGGCCAAACTCGTCCAATGTAGTTGCTTCCAAAGGACGACCGTCTTCAGGATTTTCGATTTTCACAGCACTGTGGAATGATAGTATTTTATCAAGAAATACCCTTTCCCTTTGGAAACACCCTTTCTAGACAAGACATTCTTATAACAAGATCAAGACAAAGGCTATATTAGATTAAGGGAAGATAGGGGGGGAAATATTTTCCACGGTGGTCAAAGTTTTCATTTTTTTTTATTGTTGTAAGAAAAAAATAGAGAAAACTTTGAAACATAAAAATGATATTAAAATTTATTTTCTCAGATAGATTTGAGTAAGGGAAGAAGGTTTTCTTTGGAGGGTTTCTTGTTTTACTAAATGTAGTGAAGGGGAGAGTAAAGTAATACCGGAAATAACATTGTTCAAGGAGTTTGTTCAACAGCTAGTATAGGTTCCTAATTCATTTACACCTTCAGGATCCAATTCTCTGATAAGAGGAGAGTGAAGTAATAGCGAAAATAACATTGTTCAAGGAGTTTGTTCAACAGCTAGTATAGGTTCCTAATTCATTTACACCTTCAGGATCCAATTCTCAGAGAAGGGGAGAGTGAAGTAATACCGAAAATAACATTGTTCAAGGAGTTTGTTCAACAGCTAGTATAGGTTCCTAATTCATTTACACCTTCAGAATCCAATTCTCTGAGAAGGGGAGAGTGAAGTAATACCGAAAATAACATTGTTCAAGGAGTTTGTTTAACAGCTAGTATAGGCTTCTAATTCATTTACACCTTCAGGATCCAATTCTCTGAGAAGGGGAGAGTGAAGTAATACCGAAAATAGCATTGTTCAAGGAGTTTGTTCAACAGCTAGTATAGGTTCCTAATTCATTTACACCTTCAGGATCCAATTGTCTGATAAGGGGAGAGTGAAGTAATACCGGAAATAACATTGTTCAAGGAGTTTGTTCAACAGCTAGTATCGGTTCCTAATTCATTTACACCTTCAGGATCCAATTGTCTGATAAGGGGAGAGTAAAGTAATACCGGAAATAACATTGTTCAAGGAGTTTGTTCAACAGCTATTATAGGTTCCTAATTCATTTACACCTTCAGAATGCAATTCTCTGAGAAGGGTAGAGTAAAGTAATACTGGAAATAACATTGTTCAAGGAGTTTGTTCAACAGCTAGTACAGGTTCCTAATTCATTTACACCTTCAGGATCCAATTCTCTGAGAAGGGGAGAGTGAAGTAATACTGGAAATACCATTGTTCAAGGAGTTTGTTCAACAGCTAGTATCGGTTCCTAATTCATTTACACCTTCAGGATCCAATTCTCTGAGAAGGTCTTGTAACCTAATGTAATAAACATTAACAACATTACTGTTCGACTGAGTCGATCGCATAAATAAGATGTGAATACAATGTGAAATGTCCTATTTAAAGTGACCACCTCAATTTATTCCGAAATTGTTGGAGTCACAAAAAAAATATTCTGACCGAATGTTCATAAAAAAGAGGGAGACGCATTATGATGATCTTGGCTGACTTGTCAAGGTTGTCCTTCACGGTCAGATGAAAGTCAACTTCATTTTCTTAAATGAGACGAACTGAATTTTATTACAATTTCGGATTTCCCATTTAATTCTACGTACATTTGACTATTCACTTCATGTTTTCTTTGAACTTTTTTGCGCCAATTTTGGGAATATTTTTTGGTCTGACATACCCGTGTGGCATATAGAAATGCATTGCAAGATTGATTTTTTTATAAAATCAACAAACAAGTGAAGAAAGGAATCGATCGTACCTATAGGAAATGGCGAGAGTTTTCATTCGTCCCCCTCTTTTTTATGAACATTCGGTCAGAATATTTTTTTGTGACTCCAACAGTTTTGGAATAAATTGATGTGGTCATGGTCACTTAAAATGGGACACCTTGTACGACTGACATTATTTTGAGACTTCTTGTGAGTGTTTGAAAATTTCAATGACGATTTCAACATACCTTTTGCTATCCGTTAAAACGCACAACCAGAAAAAAAAGATTTGGAGATGTAAAAATTTGAATCCCTGAAAAAAATACACCTCGCAATAATTGTCAAAAGAAAGGAAAATGTAAAAGCCCTCTCTTCTGAATGCAAGCAACCAATATGTAAAAGTAAACAAACCAGAACACAATGATGAGATGATGCTGATGGAGAATTGATTTGCTAAAGAAAACACAAAACATATCTTTTCACACACGCAAACACAAGTAACACAATAAATAAATTCAATCAAGATTTACATACAGAAAAGAAAACGAGAGGGAAAAACTGAAGAAGGTACATTAGTATTGACCATGCATACGGAACCTACGTGGAAAGGGAGGAACAGAAACACTTGGGGGAAGAGGGATATTGTTGGAGGTGGTTTCTGAAGGGTCCAGAATGTAAATCAGAGCTTTCTTCATGTTAACAACATAATAAATGACACTGAACAAATAACTTTTATATATCTTTGGTTATGTTACAAGTGAGATACGTTAACATGATGCCTCAAGTGTGTTCTTCTCACTTGATTGAGATTATGTCAATAATTTTGAGATTTTTTTTGGTGATACAATTGTGAAATGTTTATTTTGTGATTTCTGTTTGGTCAACAGGAACAATTCTTGTTGCTTTCCTTTAATATTCTTTTAAATTTTATGTACACCGAAAAAAAGTGGTCCCAATGAACTCTACTTATTTACATTCTAAATACTCCTTAAATCCGAAAGCTTATCAATTTAAATGCAAACCCATTTGAATTAAAAGTTAAAAATATTCCATTTGAATTAAAAAATTATAAAATGTTTATATTAATTACTAGGTTTAGCCATCGTTGAGTTACGTTGATTATCAGTCAGTCAGTGTACCAACTGGGCTTTGCGTTTTATAAGTATAGATTGATACCCTGATAAAGTGTTTTCTAAATATTACAGCTCCTTTAATCCTAGTGATGCGTGCTTTTAGAGCAAATTTAAATGCGACCCGATATTAGGATAGCATACCATTGCTTAATAAGGATTCTTTTTTTCAAAATATATTCTTCTCCGCTTTTTTCACAGTATGTCGCGCGTCGCACTTCTTTTGTCTTATTTTGTTGTAGAGAAGTTGTCCTAGCTGATCAGACAAAAAGATTTAGTGAGTTATTGTATCGTACGGACGCGGACCAGCCCTACACATGTCACTGATTTTGTGTGGTCAAGGGGCGTACCTAAGGGGGGAGGGACAGGGGACAGCGGTCGCCCCGGGCGCAATGATTTGTATGATGAGAAACGTGTAAAACGATGGATGGGCGGTGCAACGAACCATTCTTTTCCCCGGCCGCACAATGTTCTAGGCACGCCACTGTATGGTTATATAAACGACCATTCCAAATCTGGCTGTAATAGTTCAAATTATCCAAAGAAGGATGATCTCCTCGGGATTTCCTCTTCACAGCCACTTTTTTAGTAGCTTCAAACTAGCAAAAGCAAATCACAATAGGAAGCTACACAAGAGTCACAAGTAATAATCTCTATCCGCCAGATGATATTTGACATGGCTTCTTTCATTCGATATTTTTCTTACAATCAAATGATTTTAATCAGCAGCATTTCGGGGTGACCCCATTTTCTAAATTGGAGTCATGCTGATCAGTGTAGGTGTAATTAATTCTATCTATCCTGTGTACTGTACATATATAACAAACAAACTTTACTTTTTAAATTCATTTGAGTGCTTCCTCCATATACAAGAAGCTATATATATTTTGTCGAAGGTTCGATCTGAAAATTCCTCATGAACATTATCACATACATATTTTACTCTTAAATTAGTTGCAATCTTCAGTACTTACCATTTTAAATTAGTTGTAATCTTCAGTACTTACCAGACGGACAGATAGACACGCACGGACTAATGGCTGACACTCGGGATTTGGTCTCTGGGGATCCCAAAACGTGTTTTCGCATTGAAGACTCGACATCGGGAATTTCAGCCCATTGCAAAACTTGTTTCAATTTATAGGATACGAAAAATAAAAATATTTGGAGTCAGGATTTTTGGACAACAAATTTCTCCGAAAAATAGGATGTTCATCGTACAATAGACAATACTCATCGGAAGCAAGCATTTTCATCACCTAGTTGTGCGAATCAAATCTTCAACCCAAATAATATTCCTTCTTTAGCAAGACCGTTAGGAGCAGACAAATTTTCATTTACACTGTAAATACAATTTCTCGATTTCTTGATGTGCGAGCATAGTGCATACAGAATAAGCTTTCGATTAAAACTTCTTGCTGAGTTTTGTATCGTTTATCTTACTTTTTGTTTTAACTGTTAACATATTTGTTTACTTTCAATTAAATTGGCTCCGTTCAATGTCGAACTAAAACAAATTAAATTCAAACATGATTCGCCATCTTCTTCTTGGAACATTGTCGACACCTTCATTAAGCATGTCAATGATAACGTTTGTGTTTGTGTCTAATGAAAAACAACACGATATGCAGGAGTGTTTTTGAATATAGTGATTCAATGCTGGGTTATTGAGTTCGCTCTTCTTCTTTGGAACATTGTCGACACCTTCATTAAGCATGTCAATGATAACGTTTGTGTCTTTGTCTAATGAAAAACAACAAGATATGCAGGAGTATTTTTGAATATACTGATTGATTCATCATGACAAGTTTACTAATGGTTCATATTCCCCTCACCTTGTACTGTTAACCGTGCTATTCCCAGAGGAATTCGGATATCATATTGGAAACAATGAATTTTCCTTCGTATACTTTTGGTATGTTATGTACTAAAATGAACCTTTGGAATCTTTTGTCTGATGTCATTCCAACCGAATTCGAAGATTTAATCATGACAACTATCTTCTTTTATTATCCGGTTTTATTAAGCAAACATTTGGAACTATCCCCTCCCTAGTTCGCTTCAATATTATAGTCAACTTATATACCAAAGAACAAATTGCTGAACTAATAATGGAAGATTGGTATAGACTGGTAACGTACTATTATGGTATTATGACCAACGAAAAAAAAAAAACCTTTTGTTTTGCATAAAAGTCTGCATAATATTTGCCCACACTCACCATTACAGTTTGCATAAAGTATACAAACATATGAAGATAGAGGTACATACATATTCACAAAATTTAACTTCAATAGGGGCTGCGGTCAAAGCAAATGTAACTCTTTGAAGTAGAAAAAAAAGAACAATTCAAAAATCTGTTATTTACATCAAACTATGTTGATGGATACATACGGGTTGAGATGTGCAGGAGAAAACTTTTATTTACATATAATAACAGTTAGGTGTACACATGTAGTGAGGGATACAGGGTAAAAGTTAAGTTGTCCGACATGGAACAACTGATTCGGCCATGCTAAACCCATTAGCAAGTATGTAACCCCTTGAAAAGGACTGCCAGGATTTACTACAAATATTTGTGGAGAAACCAAAGAGGGTCTCTTTGGGCAAAAGATTTCAAGACTCCAGTTACATTACTTGCCTAGCAAAATATCTGTCTATTTTAAAATAAAAATGCAATTATTTTTTAAAATAAATATTCCTGCATTGTAGAGCAGTCATTAAAAATGGAAATATGAGAAACTAGCAGGATACGCCCGCTTCGCTTGGCGCCTTAGAGGCATGGCCGTTTATAGTTTCAACCCCAAAAGTAGCCTATGTCTTTTCATAAAGTTTAGTCTATCTCCATACCAAATTTCATCAAAATCAGTTCAGTAGATTAAGCGTGAAAGCGTAACATACATACAGACAGACAGACAGATAGACAGACAGACAGAGTTACTTTCGCATTTATAATATTAGTATGGATGATACATCATACCTTCTCCATTGCGAACAAGGCGATATTTGAAGTCTTTTAATTTCTTCTTTAACTTCCCCCTTTCCTAATTCCATTTTTCGGGTCGGCATTGCTATACTTAATTCTATCATGACACAATCTTTTTTTTCTTTGCCCACTCCCTTTAGCTGTAACCCTTTCCGGGTACGATAAAAATCGCTTGCATCTAACAGTATCCATAGAAGCTGATGATCTCTCATCATTGGTTTGAAGCAGAGTTTGCCCTTTCCAACACAAAACTTTTGTATTTACACGGGCTCAGGACCGTCACCTAATTGCTCCCCTCGGTGACTACATTATTATATTCGGGTTTTTAACTAAATGAAAGTCCCAACATTATTTCCAAAATACATCCACGTGTTGTCAAGCAATATTCCCAAGTTTCATCATTGCCCTGTACAATGCTAAGAGACTAGCATTTTCTGTGAGACTTCCCAACAACATTATCCCCCAAAATACATCCACGTGTTGTCAAGCAATATTCCCAAGTTTCATCATTGCCCTGTACAATGCTAAGAGACTAGCATTTTCTGTGAGACATCCCAACAACATTATCCCCCAAAATACATCCACGTGTTGTGAAGCAATATTCCCAAGTTTCATCATTGCCCTGTACAATGCTAAGAGACTAGCATTTTCTGTGAGACATCCCAAAAACATTATCCCCCAAAATACATCCACGTGTTGTGAAGCAATATTCCCAAGATTCATCATTGCCCTGTACAATGCTAAGAGACTAGCATTTTCTGTGGCTTTTTCAAAAACGTTTCAGCTGCAGAAATAACCCGAGAAGAAAGAGTTTTCCAGTTAGGAAACTTTTCTCAGAACTTTTCCAAACACAAAAACCAGAAAACAAACAAAAAGTAAATAAATTTTGCTTCGAGGTACAATGTTACTTTTTGGTAGGACAATATTACAAAGGGTAAAGAGAGCGGGTCACGAATATTAAAGACTATGGGACAGTGACGGAAATTGTAAGACAATTGGATAATGACAGTAAACACACAGCATTAAGATATTTTAAGGTACCTGAAGATTGTAGCGAGTAGGGAATATAAAAAATTGTTTCTTATCTTACCGAATACCCTGATTAGTAACAATGAACATTCCCATGAAATCACATACCTGAAACAGAGGAGAGAAATCAATCAATCAATAGAAAAGCATCATCGCTTTCGTTGGTAGACGAATGTATGATGAGTTTGCAGCTTTAGTGAAGTTGTTGCTTGTTACTAAAGGTTATAATGGTCATATTATCTACAACTAATCATGAAAGCTAATAAATATTTAGCATGGACCTCCAGACCCATGTCAATCAGAGCAATATAATTACGTAACATAATAATATTGGAGGGTGGCGGTTGATTTCAGTATTAATTTAACATCAGCTCAGGTGAGCGCGGCCCTTGAGAATGTGCACCTCATTTATTTATTTATCGTATGACAACATGTTTTATTTTTACAGAATTACAACTTAGAAATAACTTAAGTACTAATTTATTTATAGAACAGAACATTTCTAGGAAAACTTGGTAGACATGGACAAGATCATCTCTGAAAATATTGAAGGATATAATACAAATAATTATGTAAACAATCTAACATTACAAAAAAATAATAAAAGAGAAATGGGAAGAAAATAGAGAAATTGCCCAATTAATTACTGTTGACTTTTCAATAAATAGACATACCAGGCATTTAATACCTTTTTACATAATTTTGTATTTTAGTAAATAGTCTAGGTCAAGAGCAGTTAATCAGAACAACTATAAAAACCAAATACAAATAAAAATAAATACAAATAAATAAATACATGTAATAAAATATTAACAGATTGCAAATAACAAGTACCTATAGGTACAAAAATAAAACTATAAACTTTAGCAAATAAAGGAAAATAACGAGGTAAGAGAAGGAAGAGAGTGGAGAGAGAGAGAGAGGGGGGGTTGTGCAAAATAAAAATAAATAAAAATGACTAACTTCTTTGGTCAGGACGAAATAATTAACTAAATAAACATTTTAATATGTAGTTGCATCTAAAATTTGCTGTAAAGCCAAAATTTAGATGATCCATCTAAATTTTCAGATCGAGATTTTCAATAAATGTAATGGCATCATCCTTGGCAAGAATGAAATCTTTGAAATCTTCCCTATAACACCTAAGTGCCACCTCAAGTAACGTCTTACAATCTCAAGTATGAACTAATACATCAGCTGAATGTTCACCTCAAGTAACGTCAAAAAATCTCAAGAATGAACTAATACACCAGCTCAGGTGAGCTCGGCCCTTGAGAATGTTCACCTGAAGTAACGTCTCACAATCTCAAGTATGACCCAATACACCAGCTAACAGGTGAGCTAGGCCCTTGAGAATGTGCACCTCAAGTAACATCTCGCAATCTCAAGTATGGACACAAGATTCGTCATGGTAGATAAAAAGGAAATTAATAAATAGAAACCAGAGAAATTATTACGTATTTTTAAAATTTGGACCTATCTATAAAAATGAGAAAAAATGGTGCATTACTTTATCTTCCCATATACGGAGTATAGGAAAATAAAGTATCGCCTTGGTGAACATTTTCGATGTCGTTTTTTCTATACATACAGAACATCAAGATCCTAATTGGCTCCTATCTGAAGAGTCTCCTAATTTATCCTGGTATGAAGCTATTGTGTTCTTAAAGAGAACATCCTTTAAACGTCAAAGTTATCTACCGTTGAAAAGTGATTGTCCTTAATGATGGCTTTCATAACTTTAATGTACTTAGCATCCATTAAAGTTAAAGCTTCTACAAAACTTTCCTTAGGAGAGAACATGGCTCATCATCTACATGGAAAAAAGATGTGTCTTTTGTTATGGTAAAAGCTGCAAAAGTGTGGGTGTTTCAAAAATTAAAAGTCAGCGAGCAGGAGAAACGTTCGAGCATTACAAGCTCGCTTTCTTCTGTTGAAGAGGTGTATTATTTCTGAATATTACCCCAATGTTCTTGGGAAGCACTGCACGCCACAAGCTTCAATTCCTCCTGGACATGGATTTGTAAAAGCTCCAAAAGTGTGGGTGTTTCAAAAGTTAAAAGACAGCGAGCAGGAGAAATGCTTGAGCATTACAAGCACGCTTCCTTCTGCTGAAGAGGTATATTATTTCTGAATATTACCCCAATGTCCTTTGGAAGCACTGCTCGCTACAAGCTTCAATTCCTCCTAGACATGGATTTGTAATAGCTGCAAAAGTGTGGGTGTTTCAAAAGTTAAAAGTCAGCGAGCAGGAGAAACGTTCGAGCATTACAAGCTCGCTTCCTTCTGTTGAAGAGGTGTATTTTTTCTGAATATTACCCCAATGTCCTTTGGAAGCACTGCTCGCTACAAGCTTCAATTCCTCCTAGACATGGATTTGTAAAAGCTGCAAAAGTGTGGGTGTTTCAAAAGTTAAAAGTCAGCGAGCAGGAGAAACATTCGAGCATTACAAGCACGCTTCCTTCTGTTGAAGAGGTATATTATTTCTGAATATTATCCCAATGTTCTTGGGAAGCACTGCACGCCACAAGCTTCAATTCCTCCTGGACATGGATTTGTAAAAGCTGCAAAAGTGTGGGCGTTTCAAAAGTTAAAAGTCAGCGAGCAGGAGAAACGTTCGAGCATTACAAGCTCGCTTCCTTCTGTTGAAGAGGTGTATTATTTCTGAATATTATCCCAATGTTCTTGGGAAGCACTGAACGCCACAAGCTTCAATTCCTCCTGGACATGGATTTGTAAAAGCTGCAAAAGTGTGGGTGTTTCAAAAGTTAAAAGTAAGCGAGCAGGAGAAACGTTCGAGCATTACAAGCTCGCTTCCTTCTGTTGAAGAGGTGTATTATTTATGAATATTATCCCAATGTTCTTGGGAAGCACTGCACGCCACAAGCTTCAATTCCTCCTGGACATGGATTTGTAAAAGCTCCAAAAGTGTGGGTGTTTCAAAAGTTAAAAGTCAGCGAGCAGGAGAAACGTTCGAGCATTACAAGCACGCTTCCTTCTGTTGAAGAGGTATATTATTTCCGAATATTACCCCAATGTCCTTTGGAAGCACTGTACGCTACAAGCTGCAATTCCTCCTGACATGGATATGTCGCTTGAGGTAGAGTGTAGAGTTTAGACGCTTCCAAAGGACGAACGCCCTCAGATTCTAGCGACGTTTTCCATTTAGGTGCTTTAACTACTGTATTAGAACAGGTCGTTCGCACGATTTCCACAATATTGTGGTTCTTTCACTATTTGGATTTAAAGCAATCCTAAATATACAGTCGACGCAGTAGGCGCTATCAATCAAAAGCATTTATTGAGGAAAGAAATACACAAAAAGGCGAAGGCAAATGAAGATGTGGAAAAACATTAAACATACCACAGAAGCATAAGGGTGCTCGCAGACAGCCGCATACTTACTTATCTTATTTGCATAGTACACATTTTTGCACATATACAAAAACAAATACATATGTTCTTATGAGAGTCCGTAGATTTCAAAACGACCTCCTCCAAGTGAGATGATTGCTCGAACTTCAGATCTCGATGGCTTTCAATTTGTTGGTGCAAGCACCAAAATTGAAGACGAAGGGTTTGAGTTCTAAAAGCGGTACTAATCATTTTTAACGAGGCTTTTGATAATGGGATTTAAATTCAAAGAGGTATGACGTTAAATACAGGTCACCAAAGTTACGCAATGACGGGCGTAAGAAATAGTCGGATATGAGTCCTCTTGGGCTTACACATGTTGTTGTCTGTTTCGGAGCAGTTGTGTGAGTGAACTTCAGCAAAATGACAGCCGATGTTAGGGGGTTGAGGCGAAAGCAGACGGCCCCTTGCAATCTTCCACCAGGGTCTACATAAAAAAAAACATATTTATAATTCATTGTTCAATGCGCAGTTTATCTTGTTAGACTTAAATGGATGTGTGATGGAGTCGCGATACTGAAATAACTGAAATGGGCGTTTTACCTTCTTAACACGAAATGATTACTTTGGTGTCACCCAGTTTGTTCTACTGTACTGCATATCTACCCCCCCCC
>CM022883.1:21736490-21752989 GCA_012654025.1 Pachypsylla venusta | reverse complement strand
AACTAAATTTTTTGAGAAGGGTTGCCAGACAATCCTCCCCTGTTCCAGACCCATCTTTTGAGGTGAGAACGCTGCCTCTAGTGGCCAAATTGGTAAATAAAAAAAGGAATAATCAGCTGTTTTATAGTAAAGAACAGTAAAGTAAAGAACAAAATGGCGGATTTGGGAACCAAGAAATACTTGGGTCACAATTGTTCCAAGAAATAAAATTCGATTAATATGTAACATTTCTTTTCCCTTACTGATTTTTGGGCCAGCGCTGGACCTATATTAAGTACGACTGATTTATTTTACACCACCATCAGCTCAAGTGGACTCGTCCCGTGAAAATGTAGCTCTCAAGTAACTTCTCGCAATCTCAAGTATGACCTTTTTTTCACCAAAAAATTTAGTAAATCGCATTGGGAAATTCTTTGTTGATTGGCGGTGTTCTTGAAGTTAAGATATCGAGCTAAACCAGTTTCTGATCACTGAGGTGAAGCAACATCCATATGTTTTTTTAAAGACCACCCAAAATGTCTTTTTTCGAAAAAGACGCGTCCTCAAGACACCTCTAATTCTAATTAATAGATATTACTTATTTCATAAATTGTGGGGTAATAAAAATTAGATGTCTCATTTTATTGTGCCATTAAAAATAATTATTGTTCAGAATTTTTCATCAGCTCCTTTTGGATTGTGTGAGAAACTGTACAAGTAGTGCTCTCTATTGACAGAGCAGTCAACTAATACATTTCAGTTGAATTCTAACAGAAAAAGAATCGCTTCACAAAAAGGGGGCTTTTTGATTTTTTTTTTTAAAATAAAGCATCCATTTTAACAGTTATTTGCAACGAGTTTTGAAAATCTCTCATCTCACCCAACATCGGGAAATCGATGCTAACTCTATNCCCCCCCAAACTTGATATTTTTTTTATTGATAAACAAGCTGTCATTGGTCATTTCGGAATGCCTTTTTTGGTGTCAACTTTATGGAGGTTTTACATTACTCTAAAGGATATAAGATATATAAAACTCTAATCCGACCAATCGTCACATACGGCAGTGAAACATGGACACTAACTCAAGAAGACCAGGATAAAATCAGAAGGCTCGAGAGAAAAATAATACGAAGGATCTATGGAGCCATACGGTTAAACAAGGAGGATAGGCGTATGCGGACCAACAGAGAAATCCATGAAATCTTGGGAGGAGAAGATATAGTAAAATCCATAAAATCTCAAAGACTCAGATGGTTCGGAAACGTCCAAGGAATGGAGGAAACCAGGATGCGCAAAGAATACTGAACTCAAAGATATACGCAACCCGGAGAAAAGGAAGACCTCGACTTAGATGGCTGGACCAAGTCCTGGATGACCTAATGGTGATGCAAATTACTGGATGGGGAACGATGGTCAAAGACCGTGTTTTGTGGAGGAGTTTGGTAGAGGAGGCCAAGGCCCACTCCGGGCTGTAGTGTCAAATGATGATGATGATGACAGGATATAAGAACAAAAATGGCGACAGATGAATACGTAGAATCCAAATATTCAATAGACTTATCAATAAATGTAAATGAATAAGCCCACGTGCCAGCTTCATAATTTCTAATGATGAGATGAATCCACTGCGGTCTAGTATTGGAGAACCGTCCGTAAAGAATTACCTCTTGCCATTCAAATTCATTTTTCGCAACTTTCTTGTATCTCAACTTAAATCAAGTGTCGGTCTTGGATGACTTGACCATGTTAAAGAGATATTGAGTGAACCATAATGTATTGTTACTTCTGCTTTATATATTTTTATTTTCGGAACAGATTTAGGAAGCACCCTATTTCTACAACCCTGTGAGGTATTGAGGGTAATCCTGTGAGGTAATGAGAAAGCGGTTGGGCATCATAGTATTACAAGGTATTTTCCAATATCACTGAGCCTAAACTACACCAAAAGTTACAACAAGCCTTAAAATGCTACCACTTGGCGCTCTTATCATAGCTTCTAAATTACACCCAGGCCAAGTAGAAAATTCGAAAAAAAACTTTTTTTATGGTCCGAGAATCGAGCCCGGAACCTGCAAGCCAAATGTGACGCACAGTCTGCCATGGAGACGACACCTTTACTGTTTCGTTGCAATCAACAAAAGCTACTCAGTTGTCCGCACAAATATGTGCAACCAAAAAGCTAACACATAAGGTTCTCACCACAGAACAAGATGGATTGGCGAAAATGTCGAACTGTTTCAAAAAGTATACAAACAAGGTTGCTCATCTTCAATGATCAACCTGCAACTGATCGATTCAACGTGGTACAGTGGTTGGTACAAAAAGTTATGGAAACATGAAAAATTCTGATGATTTTATTAAAGGCTTTTATTACGCTTACTAAATGTATATCTTTGGGGTTAAATCTTAGAAATTAAAATGAACCCACTTCCCATTGTCCGATTGAGCTGAAATTTGGCACAGTAGTGGATGACAATTGAATGTGGTTTGGTTACGGTTGGGTTCAGTTTTTTTAAATCCACATGCTTGGATTTGAGGACGACCCCGTCCGTTAATGTTTATAATTGGCAAAAGAACGTCTCCGTGGCAGAGTGCGCATCACATTCGGCTTGCACCAATGAGGTTCCGGGTTCGATTCCTGGACGGGGCGAAAATTTGAAAAAGGTTTTTTTGAATTTTCTTCCGAGGACAATTGAGTAGCTATGGTCTATGGTAATAGCGCCAAGTGGTAGCATTTTAAGGTAAAAATTGTTAAAGTGCAGCTTCTTAGGCTTAGTGATATTGGAGTGAATGTTGAAAATACCTTGTAATGCTATGATGGCCACAAACATTGTGACATAATAACACAAAGAAATATTCTTCCTATTCTTCTTCTGATTATTATAATTTTGGCATAAAAAAAAAATAGCTAATAATAGATCAGAACTAATAAATAGTCTATTTTGTTTTAATATTTTCAATAATGAATTTTCCTCACAAAAAATTCTTAAAATTTGATATCGAATTAAAAAAAAAATCAGCTCGTATACACGCCATGAGGGGCATTTTTGCCACTCCTGAGCGGTGACCGCTTAAAATTTTAATTATAAGTTAAAAATGAGCTTAAAATTAAGAAAACATGGCATTCCAGCTACCTACCTCAGTATAATCCAAAACAATATCCATCACAGCATTTCGCAAAAAAAAAGAGAAAAAACCACTCTAATACAAGTAAATCATTAATTTGTAACAACCGGCATGCTGCGTGACGCGGCGCGCGATGATGATTAAAACTGTTACTGTCGGGATGTGCTACTAAAAAGAGCCCACAGCATCACAAGTGGACTGAGACTCCCCCTCCATCGCAACACAACGGCGCACCGACAAACAATGTACTAGCATATAGATACTATACTCACGTTTAAGGTGTAACTCGTTCGAGATGAAACACGAGGGTCGTGATGCGAACAGACAAAAAAATCATTGTGTAAGTATATTAATTAATTCAATGATGATCTAATGTTTCAAGATACGCACGCAGAGTAAAACATCCAGTAAAATAAATAGGCAACTTATATTTTAGCTCTAGCTAAATTTTTAGTCAGGAACTGCCAGAAAGCGGCCGAAAATGGGTAAAAACCGACAAAGGTAGATTATGCTTCAACCAAAAGTGTCTTTGCGCCATCTGTGGATAAAATTAGTCTGAATATTCATAAGTACCAAATTTCAAGCTCCAAGCTATAACCTTTTTCTTTTTAAACAGGATTAATTAAAACCGCTAAAAGGTCGCAAAAAACGGCAACAGTAACTTTGATTTTAACCAAAAGGTTCGTGGAATAAGATTTCAAGTCTCTAGCACTTACCGGCTGAACAATTCTATGGTCAGATAATATTAGACATGTGCCTCTTAATTCATAAAAATAAACATTTCTTACCAACAATGGCACACTCATACAACACGAGAAACGCTAAAGATTTAATACATTCAAGATTAACAATTTTTGGGGAATNTCTAGCACTTACCGACTGAACAATGGGTATATTCTAAATTTAATTTTGTAAACGCTGGAATAGTTGGCTATAATTGTGTAAAAGGCCATCAAAAACTTTCCCGCTTTGATTTGATATGTTGTCGCGACAAAATTTTAAATATCGAACCGTGGCTTGCAGAATTTGAAGGATAAATTGAACATTTGGGCGTAATTCGAAAACGGGTCAACATTTTCGAATTCCGAGGTTCCAGCCTATATAATCTATATATGGATTTGGGAGGGGGTGGGGAGGTCCATTCTCATTAGTTTATCGACATCTCTTACCTTTTTTTTTTGCTAAGCAATTATTGATACATATCTATCGTTATATTAGTGATACATATCTATCGTTACATAGATGTATGTATCACTCAAAATTAATTAACTATTAAAAACCTTGAAATTTCATACTTTACCTTTCAAGGTTTTACATA
Organism: Pachypsylla venusta; assembly: GCA_012654025.1. NCBI lineage: Eukaryota > Metazoa > Arthropoda > Insecta > Hemiptera > Aphalaridae > Pachypsylla > Pachypsylla venusta. Next base: position 21,748,564 of record CM022883.1, on the reverse strand, counting down.
CAATACCGTTATTAATGACGAGAGTTCACTTACTTTTCACTGGCGACTCGAGTTTCGTCTACTTCGAAGACATTTTCACGGAAACTGACTGTTTGGTGTTGTTGTTATTGTTGGGTATCCGTTGGTAACTCAAGACCACGTGATCAATCAGCTGATTTCTCTCATACACAAAGTTTGGAACAGTGTCGACGATCGCGTTGAGACATTTACCTTTACTCATTGACGAGCGGATGTAGATTCGTTCTAGGAGTTCCATTTGACGACACTGTTCCAAACTTTGTATATGAGAGAAATCAGCTGACTGATCACGTGGGTCCTGAGTTACCAACGGACACCGAACAATAACAACAACACCAAACAGGGGTCTGGAATCGGAGTGTCTGGCAAGAAAAACTCATGATTTTTTAAAAAAAATTTTTTTTAAAAAAAACTCTTTACTGGCATACATGGATCCATTTTGGACGGTTGTACATACGAAATACAGGCATGGTCGTATAAACGTTTCCTAACCTCTCTAGTTGGGCTAGAATTGGTTAAATCCAAAGGGTTGCCAGACACTCCTCCCCGGTTCGAGAACCCACCAAACAGTCAGTTTCCTAGAAAATAACTACGAAGTAGAGGAAATTCGAGTCGGAAGTGACAAGTAAGTGAATCCTCGTCATAAATAACGGTAGTGTTTTTTAAAGTACCAAATTTGGCTTAACGTCTCTTTAACATTAATGACGTTTTACATACAGAAAGTTTTTTTTTTAATCAGTTCGTCAGGCGTCAGTCGGTTGTAGTTGCCATTTAAGATCTAGTTGGTTCCCTTACAGAAAACCATACAACTAATTGCGATATAATGTTAGTCTTGCTCTAAAAAAAAAAAAAANATAAAGTTAGTCTCGCTAAAAAAAAAAAATTTGGCAGCAAGTTTGTCACATGAAAAGTTTGTTGATAGTTCCCAGTACCTCTTGATATATTATTATATTTTACGGGAGAGACAATTCAGGTAGCTCTAACCAGGCAAGAGTTTAATGAGGTTTAATCAATCTAACCTTGAGGTTAAATTACTAGATGGGGGGGGGGGGCGTACTCACAGAGGTAAACTACCTTGCTAGTCTGAAACATCCGGCAAAAAGGAAGAGCGAGAAAGATATGTATCTCATACGGGTAGAGGTCTTAATTGGACCATGTGGACGCAGATGATCTTTATTGGGTGATGGGCGAGGGATGGAGCGTTTTAGAACTTCCGATACCAAGAGAGAATTTAACAAATGAAAGAGGTGAATACTGCCGAATTTGTTGGAGGATTTTAATTGATCCGAGTGGAATTGTAAAGGATCTTTATTGGGTGATGGGTGAGGGATGGTACAAAAATTGTGGACTCATAAAGAGCGTTTTACAATTTCCGATACCAAGAGAGAATTTAACAAATGAAAGAGGTGAACACTGCCGAATTTGTTGGAGGATTTTAATTGATCCGAGTGGAATTGCAGAGGATCATTATTGGGTGAGGGATGGTACAAATAATGTGGACTCATAAAGAGCGTTTTACAACTTCCGATACCAAGAGAGAATTTAACAAATGAAAGAGGTGAATACTGCCGAATTTGTTGGAGGATTTTAATTGATCCGAGTGGAATTGTAAAGGATCTTTATTGGGTGATGGGTGAGGGATGGTACAAAAATTGTGGACTCATAAAGAGCGTTTTACAATTTCCGATACCAAGAGAGAATTTAACAAATGAAAGAGGTGAACACTGCCGAATTTGTTGGAGGATTTTAATTGATCCGAGTGGAATTGTAAAGGATCTTTATTGGGTGATGGGTGAGGGATGGTACAAAAATTGTGGACTCATAAGAGCGTTTCACAACTTCCAAGAGAGAATTTAACAACGGAAAGAGGTGAACACTGCCGAATTTGTTGGAGGAATTTAATTGATCCGAGTGGAATTGCAGAGGATCTTTATTGGGTGATGGGTGAGGGATGGTACAAATATTGTGGACTCATAAGAGCGTTTTACAACTTCCGATACCAAGAGAGAATTTAACAAATGAAAGAGGTGAACACTGCCGAATTTGTTGGAAGAATTTAGTTGATCCGAGTGGAATTGCAGAGGATCATTATTGGGTGATGGGTGAGGGATGGTACAACAATTGTGGACTCATAAGAGCGTTTTACAACTTCCGATACCAAGAGAGAATTTAACAAAGGAAAGAGGTGAACACTGCCGAATTTGTTGGAAGACTTCCGTCGGGTAAACCATGTGTTGATCACTTTTTGGGTATGAACTCAGTCGAGTGAGGATAAAGAGCTGTTGTTAACGACAAGTTATACTTATAGTTATACTCACATATCCCAGCTTTACTGAGATCGGATTCATTTTTGAATTTCTGAGATAGTGCAACGTTTTTTTTTTTTTTTTAATTTAATCAAGAAAGGCTTCGAGGTCATGTCAATCCTGAGGCCGTCCATCTCCCCGAGGTTGACAACCTATATAGACGTTTAAAACATAGGGCTCCATCCCTAGGTGCACCAGATTCCAACCACCTATGAAGCTAGCACGTGGACTTATTCATAAACTGTTTAATTTTTCTTATTTTTAATATTTTAAGTTGAATAATATTGTTCATTATATTTAAGTGTCTAGATTGCAATTATAATAAAATGCCTTCATCCGCTATTTCTATTTTTTTTTTTACTTTCTCTTCCTATAGAATATACAGAAAATTTTGACTTTTTATTGCCTAAAAAATCGTCTGACGGGAACCCAAAATCCAAAGTAAAGATCAAATAAGAAATGATCTATTGCTTTTGGGCCATATTTTCACTATTTTTTTGATGTTTGAAAATATTTGGAGCCATACGGTCCTAAAAAACCGATATTTCCGACGTGGGACGTGAGACTTACGTACGGAATCGTGTGCAGAGCTCTGGAAGCCAAACCACTGGTCCTCTGGTTTTGATGAAATTTGACACAGGTCATCTTTGAGCAAAAAGCCCGACCCATATTTTTTTTTTTAAATGGCTTAACGTTTCTTTAACATCTATTGGTCATTTAAGACGGGGGTTTTACTCTCCATTCGCTTAATTTAACTTCAATGATTTATCGGGAACAGGTGTATTCAACGTGCCGTAGACGTTTGCTTAACATTCGTTTAACATACAACTAACGCTCTCTATAAAGAAAACTTAAAATGAAAACAAAAAATTCCTTCACTCAGAGGAAAATTCAAAAGCGTATTCAAAGTTTCTTCAGCTTTAATCTACAACACAGCAAGCAGAGAAACTTTCATGAGCTAGAGCTCTCTAGCGGCATATACGATCACATAGTCCGTGGAAAAGCTCTTCTATTTCCCGCCATTTTTCTTTCGTAACATGTGCTCTCCCCTCCCTCATCTTGTTTCCATTCAGACATTTCCCATCCCTCCCCTCTCCTTTTCATATTTCTTCATCCCTACAGAATAGTTTCATTTCGACACCATCATCTCTGATTAGCATTTTATTATGAGAGAGGAAAATGGGGTGAACTTTGTGTACCTGTGTCAATATTGATATGACGTAGCATGGCTAGGGTGACCAGAAAATTTTGGAGCCAAAACCGGACGCGATATATTTTTTTTGGGGGGGTGGAGGGGAAATTTACATGGGGGCCTTTATTTATGTCAATATTGATATGACGAAGCATGGCTAGAGTGACCAGAAAATTTTGGAGCCAAAACGGAACGCGATATTTTTTTTTTGGGGGGGGGGGGAAATTTATATGGGGGCCTTTATTTTTTTGTATTAGTATTAATGGCATGCAAAAATTAACAAGGTAAATTAGAACTCTTTTACCTATTTATATTATCCATTCTCTTAATATTTGTCTAAATAAAGTAGTTTAGAAATGGTATTTGGGATGTTTGTAGTCATTAAAATATAAATTTCAATTAAATATTGTGTATCAACTACAAATAATGAGGCGAGTCACGGGCGCTTTCGTGTGTTACGACATTCTCAAGTGGACTAACTCTGATTTGAATTCTGATGGTAGAGAGAAAGAGAGAATTCTAATTGAATTAGAATTAGAATTCTATTTTTTTTAAATTGAATTAGAATTAAAATCAGAGTTAGTCCGCTTGAGAATGTCGCAACAGACGAAATGTCTGTTACGACATTCTCGTGACTCGCCTCATTATTTGTAGTTGATACACAATATTTTATTGAAATTTATATTAAATAAAGTATGTACATTACCCTACCAATACTCAACATTACAAATTACAAGCAAACCAATACATTTGTATTACATCACCAGTCTTCACACCATCAAACCAATACATCTCTATTATATCACCAGTGTTCACACCATCAAACCAATACATGTCTATTACATCACCAGAGTTCACACCATCAAACCAATACATCTCTATTATATCACCAGTGTTCACATCATCAAACCAATACATCTCTATTATATCACCAGTGTTCACATCATCAAATCAATACATCTCTATTACATTACCAGTGTTCACACCATCAAACCAATATATCTCTATTACATCACCAGTGTTCACATCATCAAACCAATACATCTCTATTACATCACCAGTGTTCACACCAGCAAACCAATACATCTCTATTACACCACCAGTGTTCACACCAGCAAACCAATACATCTCTATTACATCACCAGTGTTCACACCAGCAAACCAATACATCTCTATTACATCACCAATGTTCAATATTTTCCGGACAAGACTCCTCACCATTTCAGAGATTAAACCCCCTGACAGGGTCTTAGGATTCTGATGATATACCTTGCGGGAACGGATACTTTAAAACAAAAAACCATCAGAAAGGAATATACAAAGTAATATTACAAGGAAATACAGAAAGTAATATTACAAGAAAATGCAGAAAGTAATATTACAAGGAAATACAGAAAGTAATATTACAAGAAAATGCAGAAAGTAATATTACAAGGAAATTCAGAAAGTAATATTACAAGGAAATGCAGAAAGTAATATTACAAGGAAATACAGAAAGTAATAATACAAGAAAATACAGAAAGTAATATTAAAAGGAAATACAGAAAGTAATATTACAAGGAAATGCAGAAAGTAATCTTACAAGGAAATACAGAACGTAATATTACAAGAAAATGCAGAAAGTAATATTACAAGGCAATACAGAAAGTAATATTGCAAGAAATACAGAAAGTAATAATACAAGAAAATACAGAAAGTAATATTGCAAGGAAATACAGAAAATAATATTACAAAGAAATACAGAAAGTAATATTACCAGAAAATACAGGAAATAATATTACAAGAAATACAGAACGTAATATTATGATAAAATAAATTCCTCAAATTTGTTTTAGAATTTCCCTAACCGAAACCCCTAACATTACATTGAAAGAGAACAAAAGAAGGGACAGATCCCATAATTTATAAGAATAAAAACTATACCCTTTGCAGGTGTCATTTTTAAGGGAAGGGATTAGATAACAGATGACCGAAACCTGGGATATACGTCCCACACTGATCGAAAGGGGAAAAAGCAATATGAAACCAATAAGATGAAATCCCGTCCCAAGGAGAAACCATAAATTGTGAAATGTGTCTCAGGAGGGAAATGTAATTGGGGAATGTTGTTGNTCCAAGTACTGACCACGCCCGACATTGCTTAACTTCAGTGATCTGACGGAAACTGGTCTATTCAACGTGGTAATCGTTGGCTAAGCGGGAACATTAATTTCCTAAACTGAAACACATGCATGCATACCTTTTTTGCGGGAGTCGATACAGCGGAGTTACTGTTTGTAGCGATGATGCCGCATACTTTCTTATCTTATTGCATAGCACATATATGCAAGAAAAAAACAAATACACATGTTCTTTGGATACATGCGAAAATATGAGCTGTGCAATAAGATCAGTAAGTATGAGGAGTATACGCTAGCAGCGAAAACCTCGCATCTCTATCTGCCCATATTTGTAAACAAAGCGTATTTTTCTGATGTCTTAAATATCGTAATTTGAAGTATAAATATAAAATATGATTGACAATATATAATTTTTTGCAAAAAACAAATAAAAAAAAAATGGCGGGACTAGGATCAAAAGCCCACGCGGAATTCCAAGTATTCCCGTTACATTTTCAACACAAATGTCGGGACTAGGATCAAAAACCCACGCGGAACTCCAAGTATTTCCGTTACATTTTAAACACAAATGTCGGGACTAGGATCAAAAACCCACGCGGAACTCCAAGTATTTCCGTTACATTTTAAACACAAATGTCGGGAATACGACCAAAAGCCCACGTGGAATTCCAAATATTTCCGTTACATTTTAAACATACCTCATACCGACTTCTTTACCAAACAAAACAAAAACAATGAAAAAATATCGGGAATGCGACCAAAAGCCCACGCGGAATTCCAAATATTTCCGTTACATTTTAAACATACCTCATACCGACTTCTTTACCAAACACAACAAAAACAATGAAAAAATATCGGGATACCTCGTACCGACTTGTTTACAGAACAAAACAAAAACAATGAAAAATGTCGGGAATACGACCAAAAGCTCAAGCGGAATTCCAAGTATTTCCGTAACATTTTAAACACACCTCGTACCGACTTGTTTACAGAACAAAACAAAAACAATGAAAAAAATGTCGAGAATACGACCAAAAGCCCACGCGGAACTCCAAGTACTTCCGTTAAATTTTAAACACACCTCGTATCTTCACAGAGTTTTCACAATCTGGCAAACCTTAAGGTATCAAATTCACGGACAGAAAACAGGCCAACTCTTTACCGAGTGTTGAAAAGTTCATTAAAATATTTAATTCCACTACAAGCTGTGTCTAATGCCGTTATCTTGTGAATGCAGTTACTGCACCTTGCACCTTTTTTTCCTGCAGGAAACTATTTCCAACATTGCATCTTGCAATTTTATATTCACAGCCTTGTTATTAAGAAAATTATTCTTCTCTCCCATTTCAATTACATGCCAAGTCGGGTGAATGTTTATTTTTTTATTATCTACGGAGAAGCTTTCCTTGCACACTATATTATCATCATTCAATTACAAATTAAAATTTTATTTCATCACTGACCGCCATCAATTTTTACTGCTCGATAATGTTGTTTTTAAGCTCTTAAATTGTTGTTGTATTATTTTGTGGGGTGTGCACAGCAATAATCCCACAACAATTCAAGAGNATGCCGACGTTTTTCAGGAAGAAGACTAACTTTGGATCCTATGCTATCGCATTTGGCTTTTTCGGACATAGTACCTCTATGAATAGAAGCAACTAACAATGTTACATAACAAGAGTAGACAAATTCGTTCAGACAGTTTCCCAAAAGTATATTTTCTTGGACAAGACAAGCAAAGGAGAGCCAAGAATAAATCAAAACGGTTTGCTTTGAGTAAAATATATTTTCTTCTCCTTAGAATATAATCTACTTAAGTTGTTACTTTCTCAAAGAGATAACAAGTGATCATTGGATTGTTACTTCCTCAAAGAGATAACAAGTGATCATTGGATGCAGAATTGTAAAACGTAGGACATACCAATCAAGGATCATGTGTGCCATTATAATATAAATCTACTCAAATTGTTACTTCCTCAAAGAGATAACAAGTGATCATTGGATGCAGAATGTAAAATGTAGGACATACCAATCAAGGATCATGTGTGCCATTATAATATAAATCTACTAAACGGAGGATTTACCCTCCATTCTGGAATTGTTTTATTCAACGTGCTGACTGATTCGACGTTGTAACACGTCCAAACTAATAACATTCGTACGAGGTGGCAACATGTCGCCCAGGTCGCAATGGTTGAAAAGCTGATTCTACATATTCATACCTACAGAAAATGACCACATCAACTTATCAACAAAAGCTCTGTTTTTCTAGTTATACGCATTTTACATGCGTACGCCTTACTTCGAAACAATGTCTGACTTAACTCTAAGTCTCATCCCATGTTTCCTACCAGAGAAACTACTAAACTCATGTGCCAAGTTGATATTATAGTTTTCCAGTTTAGCTCCAGCAACACCAAGTGGACGGCGAGTCGCTCATTAAAACTATTGAGTCACTCCAAAGAGAAGACAGGACAATTTCTCTTTTACATAACAGAAAAAGAGCAAAGGATAAATTCAAAGGTAGGAAAAAGGAAAACAGAGCACCTGATCTTCACTCCAAAATGAACATCTTACCTCTAAATGTCAGATTGTGGAAAACGTATAATCTTATAGCTTTTCTATTTTGAACATGAAATGCGGAATGGGAGGGGGCGGGTGTCCAGGAGAGAGAATGGTACGGGTCCAGAAAGAGAAAAATTGTCTGTGGGTATTTTGGGATTATATGGAATTTACATAAATATTCATTTGTCAAGCCAAAAATAATTTTAAAGTTAAACCAGAAAGCTCGCTCTCCATCGGATGCAAATTAAGGGTTTAGGGGAGCGATCAGAATATTGTCAGCCAGTCACCACAATGACAAAGAGGCGAAGGAGTTTTTTCAAAAGGCGAATGCGAGTCAGTCTGGTGTGGCCAGGATCTCCAAAGTTGGTGGGCTAAGAGAATATAATTGGTGCTTTCCGTGATTATCACAGAAATTGATGGTGGCGGTCAATACAACCTCCTCAATTGGAGTATCTCTACAGTTGGTGGGCTGAGAGCGTATAATTGGTACTTTCCGTGATTATCACAGACATTGATGGTGGCGGTCAATACAACCTTCTCAATTCGAGTATCTCTAACAGTTGGTGGGCTGAGAGCATATAATTGGTGCTTTCCGTGATTATCACAGAAATTGATGGTGGCGGTCAATACAACCTCCTCAATTGGAGTATCTCTAAAGTTGGTGGGCTGAGAGCGTATAATTGGTACTTTCTGTGATTATCACAGACATTGATGGTGGCGGTGAATACAACCTCCTCAATTCGAGTATCTCTAAAGTTGATGGGCTAAGAGCATATCATTGGTACTTTCCGTGACCATCACAGAAACTGATGGAGGCGATCAATACAACCTCCTCAATTCGAGTATCTCTAAAGTTGGTGGGCTAAGAGCATATCATTGGTACCTTCCGTGACCATCATCGAAATTGATTGTGGCGGAAGGGTTAGGTAGCAAAATATGCTACTCTGAGAACGCCGGACTAAATGTTGATAATCCCTTTCCATGTCCTCTAATAGTAGTAAATATCTCAAATTAATGAGGATAAAATTCCAAAGGGTTTGGATGGGTTTGAACTCACGTCCAACTGTTTACAGTCAGAACGTCTTACCACTGCACTCATCATTGATTTCTTGCTCTTTACTTTGTTTGGCCCAAACAGATCACAGGGGGAGCAATTTCATATTCTATATAGGGTTGTTAAAATACTTTTTACCGTTCTGCATCAGTCATGAAGAGATATAAAGGGCAAATCTAGGGTAATTTACAAGACGTACGAGGTGTGGCTATTAAGTTCGTAGACTCGAGCCGCTACGCAAAAGCTGGGCATGCTAGGAAGATATGATGAACATGTTTGGACAGCTTCAAGTCTTTCTCTACAGGCGCCCTAAATCAGATCGAAAGTGACCCCAACTTCTTAAAGTTGGGTAAGTTAAACACACATTGTTTTATGGGAAGAGTCTACGAACTTAATAGCCACACCTCGTATATCTTTTGCAAGTATTTTGCAAAAAAGGCCTTTCCTTATAATAAAAGTAGCTTATATAGCGTGCGGTTAATCTGAACTCAAATTAGTAAAAAAAGTCATTAAAAATTAACTTAAAAAAAGCGAGTAAAAATTTTTCCAAACTTCCATAAAAGGCACCATTTAATTTTGAGAAGTGAAAATTGGATCGCATATTAAGGAGATAATTTAACCTTAAGCAATGCTATCCCCAATTCTGTAGTCTAAAACATATCTGTCAAAGTGTTTTCAAGGTTTTTCTAAACAACAAATAAATGAAATTAGTAAACACTCAACTGACAACTGACAACCTCTAATCTAAAGGTGATATCGCAATATTTGTCATTATTCCAAATTTTGTCATTTTTTCGAATTCAAACAGTACCAAATAGTGTGTTCGGCCAATATATTTGATAAAATCCGCTATTTGATTGCTTTGATATTAAACAAAAAAGAGACCAAAATTTTATCTGAATAGTCTGATAGGGTTTAAACGCATGACAAACACGTTTGTCATGTTTGATCGTTTTTGAAAACTATTTCATTAATCTTACCTTTAACAAATATTTATGAGATGTCCGTGGACATACAAAATACAAAAGTGAAGAAAAACTAAATTAACTTTCGAGAATATCAAAATTATATTTATTACAGATAAATATCTGGTTGCTATGGTACAAAATAAAAAAAAAAAAAGAAATACAAAATAAAATTTGAAAAGAAATAATTTTGTCTAAAATTCTCATCAAATAATGTGATAGGGGCACAAACATATACCAAACATACAAATTCAACAAATATACAAAATTTTGGAAAAGATATATTGGGCCAAAATTTTGGAATCATGACAAATAGTGTGGATACCACCTTAAGAATGGGGCCAGGTGACCAACAGATAGTCAGATATCGTTTTAGGCTTAGCAATAATTTTAGTTCTTAGAGTACCAAAACCCTAAATGATTGGACAGTAGGTATTTAACTAATAAATAATTCATAAAATAGATATGAGGCAGTCAGCCAGAGGTATTAAAGATATTAGAGGAGGTCTTAAAATTATGAAATGTCCGAATCATAAAATTTACGAGAATATTTTCGACATTATATGTAAATTCTGATAGTAAAAAAAAAAAGGTAACACGGGCACTTAATATATAGAACTGATTTATGGAGCTTTTATTATCTGATGTGAAGGTATTATTCACAACTCTTGGTTAAATATGAATAAGGATTGCGTTCAGCTTTCCTTGAAACTTTAAAAACAAACGTGTACAGGTACAATAGAAAAATTATTAATTCTGTGAAAATATTTGATGTGGGGATACCCACAAGAATCTAGATCAAAACCACAGAATCGTGGATTTTCCAGAGAGAAAATCGTGGATTTTCATATTATATAGCTTCTCCATCCATAACACTTGTAACTTTTATTAGTCCTCTTATAAATTTAATTGTTTTGTCTCAGTTTTTCGCCTTCTTCCTCACCGCTTCACCTCTCCAAAATTGAAAAAAATAATTTAATTAAATCCACATGTTTGTTTTTAAAGTCTGAGGAATCTACTCTAAAATTTTGTGCTATATCGAACCATCTAACCTAGTACATCAACTTCGGATGCAAGTACGGGTCATGCCGAACACAATAATTGGAATACAGATAGAGGTTTCTAACCAGGGGGGAACAGTTTGAGTCGGTAGTTGTTTGAACAACATGGAATACGTAAGACCTTTTGGCAAGCAGCAAAAAACAATTTCATCCCCATGAATACAAAGCTTTCTTAGTCCTTAGCTTCGGTAATTCGGAAGCAAAATGTCCACAGCTATCACTTTCACTTTAATCATCCTTTTAAGAGGTCACATTTGTGAGAGACCTGCCACCGCAAAATAACCCCCTCCTCCTCCCCCACAAAAGTATATTATCACTTCCCACATAGATTGTTTATTTTTATGATGGAGTCACAAAAATAAAAACGGAAGGAAGTAACAGAATGGAACATAAAGGCAAAGAACAGAAATAAAAACAGAAGACAAAAGAGCTTTCAAACATAAAGATCTTGTTAAGTTACAGAGAAGATTTCCACATGTCCCCCGTGTTAATGGCTCCTGTGTAACGATATAGAAATAAACCATGAAATTTTTAACATTTACCTTGATTTGTCAACGCAGATAGAACAATGTATAAATACCTATCCACAAAGCAGCTTAAGACACGTGTTTCGTTCTTGTTTGAACTCATCAGTTAGGCACAGCTAGGAATTGAACCCGGGACCCTTGGATTTGAGAGGCAGAGGGATAAAAATGTTACGGATCAAAATGTTACAATGTATCCGTACCTCTTCAACAAGCACTGGTGGCTTGATGGTTAAGTCTCTGCCTCTCAAATCCAAGGGTCCTGG
>CM022883.1:21673711-21688711 GCA_012654025.1 Pachypsylla venusta | reverse complement strand
GATTTCTAGAGTTTACCATAGTATCAAGATCTAGTATTTTGATCAGAGTCCGATCCCCCTAGCTCCGTGATGTATGCCGATATTTTTTCTACTTTCATCATTTTTATAGAAAAGGAAAGTAGTGTGAAGTTCACACCAGATTTCTAGAGTTTACCATAGTATCAAGATCTAGTATTTTGATCAGAGTCCGATCCCCTTAGCTCCGTGATGTATGCCGATATTTTTTCTACTTTCATCATTTTTATAGAAAAGGAAAGTAGTGTGAAGTTCACACCAGATTTCTAGAGTTTACCATAGTATCAAGATCTAGTATTTTGATCAGAGTCCGATCCCCTTAGCTCCGTGATGTATGCCGATATTTTTTCTACTTTCATCATTTTTATAGAAAAGGAAAGTAGTGTGAAGTTCACACCAGATTTCTAGAGTTTACCATAGTATCAAGATCTAGTATTTTGATCAGAGTCCGATTCCCCTAGCTCCGTGATGTATGCCGAGTGTGAAGACAATATATATATTGTCTTCGTGGTAAAGTGTGTATAAAGCGTAAATATCAACTAATTTAAATTTAATATTTTTATGTTTGTCTTTTAAATTGCATAATAATAAAAAGAGAGTAAATTGTTCAATTTCGTAATTCAGTTTTAAGCTCTTAACCCCATGTTCATGTTGCATTACTAAAAATATAAGTCTGTGGTTGGCCTGAAGAAGAAAGTCTGTCTGTTATGTTGGACATTGGCCAACGACACGAGTTGAAAGAAAATCGTGAGAGGTAAGTGTGGTTTGGTATTTCATATAGACATGCTTCATTAGATAATCTCGGGGATTGCTAAAATTGATTACGTCATCTCTTCATTTGATGGCTCTTTCAAAACGGTCCATGTTAAATAGCCGTTTTTTTCATTCATAAATGCGTTTTGGTATTTCATATAGACATGCTTCATTCCATAATCTCGGAGATTACCAAAATTGATTACATCATCTCTTCATATGATGGCTCTTCCAAAACGATCTATGTTAAATAGCCGTTTTTATGTTTCGAATAAAAAACCGTTTTTCCGCCGCGTCGCGCCGTCATTAGTGTGGAAACATATATATGCGACTTACAATTAGACCCCAAATAGAACTGCAAACCAAACTTCATCAAAATCGGTCAACGCTAAGTGGCAATAGTGTCCATCACGGCGGACGCTGTGCGGTGTACAGGGTACGGGGTGCAGCGGCCGAACGGATCCATCACGGCAGACGATGTGTGGTGTACAGGGTACGGGGGGCAGCGGCCGAACGGATCCATCACGGCAGACGATGTGCGGTATACAGGGTACGGGGGGCAGCGGACGAACCGTTTTATTTTTTGGATACTGCGTGCCTTAAAAGGTGGCTGATTTTCAGTTACAGGAGTTTAAATTGGAGTACAATACATTTTTCTGAAAAAGTGTAATAAATAGCCTATTTTCGACTTCCCATTCTGACCAAACCGCTGAACCGAATTTAACGTTTAAATATGTTATTCCACGTCAAATTTAATTATCATTAATTTTTGAATAGGACATTTTTTCGAANCATAAAATGCATCATTCGAATGTAATACGCCAAAAACTAAAATTAGCGGCAAAATTAGGCGGCTTTTAATTTTGTCTCCTTTAGCTCTCCTCAGAAACCGTCGCTAACTTAGAATACTATTATAATATAAAATCATTTCCCGCTTTTTACTAATTGGGCGGAGCGAAGCGTAGCCTTATACTCCCTACAAACTGCAAACTTTTGTTACCCTACTCCTCCGAAACTACTCAACCGATTTTTACCAAATTTTTTTCTTCATATTNGCCCGTTTTTGTCCACGGACACACCTAGTTTATTCTAGGTTCGGCTCTTTTTTGATCTAATTTGACTGTAGGCTTATAACAACACATTTTCAGCTCACGGTAAAGGTAACAGCCCAGAAATCACAGCCGCAGTTGAAAAAATTCATTATTATTCGTTAAATGGATCGAGTCGATTCAAAGGCTCAATGAGTCAGTATAAACCCATTTATTAAAAAAAAAAAAACTAGAAAATGACATAATGTACCTTTTTGTACAAATTGAAAAGTTTTTGTTTCATTATTTTCCCCTAAATAAAAAAAAACAAGCATTAACGGGGAAAAAGAAAAATTCTCAATTGTGAAAAGTTGAAATTTTATTTATTGATGATGAGAGTCAAAACTCTGCAAGTGGGGGAAATATTAAAAATAAATTTATCTGGCGCCAATACATAAATATAGTGCGACGACATACTTAACTTTACTTTTGGGGGAAAACACTTTTTACAGGATTTTCTGCTTTTTAATGCATTCGAAAAGAATAATAGCGATTTTCGCGATGATTCTTTCTATTTTGAATTCAATGTATAAATACAGATGTCACAGTTTCCATTGGCTTCAAAAATACGAATAAGAAATATTATTGAGGATGTTTGTAGTCATTTTGAAATATAAGTAAGCGCTCGTGACTCATCGATTTACTTGATTTTGTATCGACTACAAATAAATTGATGAGTCACGAGCGCGTTCTTCTGTTACGATAGTGAAGTTCACTAGAAGATGTCGTAACAGACGAAAGCGCTCGTGACTCATCGATTTACTTGTAGTCGATACAAAATTAATTCGGAATTCTTTTATTTCAAATGTGACGAAAACCCAATATAAGAAACCCAACAATAAGGTGTAACGCCACCACTGCCCATAATAATATCACGCCACTCTGTCCGTTTATTAACCCAATATAAGAAACCCAACAATAAGGTGTAACGCCACCACGGCCCATAATAATATCACGCCACTCTGTCCGTTTATTAACCCAATATAAGAAACCCAACAATAAGGTGTAACGCCACCACTGCCCATAATAATATCACGCCACTCTGTTCGTTTATTTTCCTATTAACTGAATCAGCATGATTTACACTTGGAGTAGTCACCGTTCTATCGTAGAAGCTCCCGTCACAAAGGTTCCAGGTAACTGAACAAGGGGTTCACTGAAAAGCAAGAATAAGCGCTGAACATAGGTAAAGCTTTACAAAACTCTCTCAACATTTTACTTACATTTTCTAAGTATGTCACCGAGTTTACAGACACTTTTTATGATTTTGGCAAAAAAGGTGAGAACACATAGTTTGGACTTTACGATGTCTCCGAATAATTTTGAAGGTATTAAATAGAAACACAGTTCAGAATTTATCTTAACCTGCCTTGGAATACATAGTAACTTATGCGATATTGTTCAGCTCATACCTATTGTTATTTCAGAAAATCTTGAATCTCGTCAAAATTGTACAAGCATAGCTATTTCGGACTCCGAAATTAAAAAAAAAATCGTCCATTTTGCGGATTCCCAAGATTAATTTTAAAAGCAATCACTAAAATTGTATAAGCATATATATATATTTCGTACTCCGAAAATTTAAAATTTTCTTCCATTTTGCGGATTCCCAAGATTAATTTTGAAAACAATCAACAGAATTGTATACGCATATCTATTTCGGACTCCGAAATTTTAAAAATTCGTCCAGTTTGCGGATTCCCAAGATTAATTTTAAAAACAATCACCAAAATTGTATACGCATATATATATTTCGGACTCCGAAAGATTAATTTTGAAAACAATCACCAAAATTGTACACGCATATATCTATTTCGGACTCCGAAATTTTAAAAATTCGTCCATTTTGTGGATTCCCAAGATTCATCACTGCACTTCATATTGTTTTTCTCCTATAACGCCGCCAACTGGTCGCTACTCGCATCCTCACGATTTTGAGTGCACCCCCAACAACCGAGCACAATTCCAACAAAAAAAAATCCGATTCCGTCAGGATTCGAAACCGGGTCTCCCGCGGGCAATGCCAATGTGATACTCAGTAGGCCAAGGAGGCTGCTACAAAGTTGAATACATAACACTTTTTCATCACTAAAGTTTTTAATTTCGGCCGTGTTAAGTGTTCGGATGTGAGTTTGCTCGGGGACGTAAAGTTTTGTGGACTATTCGGGGTGTCATCAGCCTCCTGACGATAACTGAGTAGCTGTTATTAATTGCAGCGAAATTTCCAAAACTTTTTGAAATCCAACGTTTAAAAAATCAACTCTTTCAGGATGACAACTAAATGTACGATATTAGTTTCAAATGAACTGACTCGAAGAACAACACAGGGTTAACCTAAGAATTATTTAACATGAAGTAAAAATAACATAAAAACTAAAAGGTATTAAATATAATTAAAACATTGTCAAGATATAATTTGAAGTGAAAAGAATATAATTTGGGGCAGTCAGCCAGGTAAATCAAATATAGGGGAAAACATACAAAACTAGCTCTCCTCACACTTGAGAGATCCGTTCTAGATTAGGTGTAGTCAAATAAAGATGGAAATTGAGCTGATGAAAATATCAACATCAACTTTCAATCCAGGTAAATCAAATCTAGGGGAAATCACACAAAACTAGTTCTCCTCACACTGAGAGAGGAAACCTCTCTGGCCGACGTAGAGTCCGGTATCAGATACCTCAACATAGTCTATCCGTACGATAAAATTGAATTCATTTTCGTAAAATCGGCAGGAAAGGCAAAGCTTTTGCTATCGGTTTAAGCGCTTTGCAAAAAATAAAAGAAAATGCGGTCAATTTCACTAGAGGAACGAGAAATAGAAACTCAATTTTCTATAAATATGTCTCGCAAGTGTTATTGGACCGGCATGGGGTTGGATGCGTCTAGCAAGCATACTTCCTTTAGATCCCCCCTTCCAACAAGGATATTGTCAGGGGCGGATGCAGGTCTTCAGTTGAGGGGGGGGGGCAATCAAGCGTTGAGCTCAAAGCTGATGTGAAAAATGATTTTTTTTTTAGGAAATAAGTCTATACAAGATGTTTAAGGAACATAGGTCGACTATTATTTTTTTTATTATTGATTGTGGCGGCCTTTCTTTTCGGAATTCCAATTGTTGCGTCCACTAATTAGGACTATTGGACACCAGATCGACTATTAACTAACAGACTTCTGACAGATTAATGAAATTGAATCTGTAATTTTTTAGTATGAATATTTCACACACAAAATTGAAGCATGAATGCGTTTTCTTTTAAACACAAATTTCTGAAGTCTGTTTTCAAGGGGCGTGGGGCTAAGCTGAGGGTGGGGGGCGATGGCCCCTACCGCCCTACCCCTGTATCCGCTACTGGATATTTACTGGGGACATACTTAACAAATAATAAAAATAACTACATATTTAGCTTGCTCTGACTTAAACGTTAAAAAAAAATAGTAAAGCGTTAATTCAAAATCCTGAATTATCTGGAGAAATGTGTCTAAATTGAACACAGTTCCCCGAAAATTAAACTGTTGTGTCATATCATTGTATGAAAAATGATTAAGTTATTTTGATATACTTCTTTTCATTTCGCATTATTAAGTATGCATTCAGTCAATGCTCTGCTTCCTATAGGTGCATTGAATAGCAAATAGCAGAACAGAAATGTAAATTTAGAGAAACGATAATTTTGAGTGAAATCTTTTCATGAATTTCTCATGAATCGAATATTTTAAGTAGATGCATATATTAATAAGAAAATTTTGTGTTGTAGTTAGAATTAACATTTTCTCTATTTCAGCACTTTTGGCTGCTTCCCCAGAGCTTTCTAAAGAGTAGCTTATCTTTGATCTGGTAAATGTGACAACTCATATTAAGTCTTAGGTATCGCACTTCATATTTGACTGCCCATACCTGGCGTTACAACGCTTCAGGACGCTAGGGTTCCCGGGTTGTGAACATACAAAGGTACACTCTGACCCTGTAAAGTCGTTGCAGAACTTCAGTAGGGGTGCGGCAATTTTAGGACTGAGTGAGAGATACTGGACATGTGGAACAACTGGTATGCAATAATCCTAACTGGTGGACGCAGCACTTGGAATTCCAGAAGGAAAGGTCGCCAAAATTAATGCTAATAATAAGTATTGCAACGGTGTCAGTGTGCAGTGAACCACAGGGTCACAATGTGTCAGTCAGGTGGCGAAAGGGGCACACTCGGAGGTCAAGGACAACCTAGGCTGGGTAAAGTCAAATATGGGTAGCGGGTTTGCAAGTTTCCAACGAATGGAGAGTAAAACTAGCGTCTCGAACGACGCGTAGATGTTAAAGAGACGTTTAACATTTTCCACTTTTGGCTGCTTCCCTACAGAGCTTTCTAAAGAGTAGCTTATCTTTGATCTGGTAAATGTGACAACTCATTAAGTCTAGATGTCCAGAAGAAAAGGTCACAATGTGTCAGTCAGGTGGCGAAAGGGGCACACTCGGAGGTAAAGGACAACCTAGGCTGGGTGTAATTATGATATTATAGCCAAACTATAATATCATAATTCTTTCTCTCCTTCTTCTTCTTAATTAACCCCACCCTTTGAATGAACTATATTAAACTAGCCAAACTATATCTTTTCATAATTCTTTCTCTCCTTCTTCTTCTTAATTAACCCCGCCCTTTGAATGAACTATATTAAACTAGCCAAACTATATCTTTTCATAATTCTTTCTCTCCTTCTTCTTCTTAATTAACCCCGCCCTTTGAATGAACTATATTAAACTAGCCAAACTATATCTTTTCATAATTCTTTCTCTCCTTCTTCTTCTTAATTAACCCCGCCCTTTGAATGAACTATATTAAACTAGCCAAACTATATCTTTTCATAATTCTTTCTCTCCTTCTTCTTCTTAATTAACCCCGCCCTTTGAATGAACTATATTAAACTAGCCAAACTATATCTTTTCATAATTCTTTCTCTCCTTCTTCTTCTTAATTAACCCCGCCCTTTGAATGAACTATATTAAACTAGCCAAACTATATCTTTTCATAATTCTTTCTCTCCTTCTTCTTCTTAATTAACCCCGCCCTTTGAATGAACTATATTAAACTAGCCAAACTATATCTTTTCATAATTCTTTCTCTCCTTCTTCTTCTTAATTAACCCCGCCCTTTGAATGAACTATATTAAACTAGCCAAACTATATCTTTTCATAATTCTTTCTCTCCTTCTTCTTCTTAATTAACCCCGCCCTTTGAATGAACTATATTAAACTAGCCAAACTATATCTTTTCATAATTCTTTCTCTCCTTCTTCTTCTTAATTAACCCCGCCCTTTGAATGAACTATATTAAACTAGCCAAACTATATCTTTTCATAATTCTTTCTCTCCTTCTTCTTCTTAATTAACCCCGCCCTTTGAATGAACTATATTAAACTAGCCAAACTATATCTTTTCATAATTCTTTTTCTTCTTCTTAATTAACCCCGCCCTTTGAATGAACTATATTAAACTAGCCAAACTATATCTTTTCATAATTTTTTCTCTCCTTCTTCTTCTTAAATCTTTCTTCCTATCTTTCCTCTTTTCCATTCATATTGTTTCATTCAATAAAGCGTAAAAAATAAGAATAATAAAAAAAAGTATATATTTCAACTTAAATCATACATGTATATCTTAAAAAGACACCACTCTAACTTTTGTTCAACTCTCACCGAATATAATATAGAAGAAACCCAACAAAAGAGCAAAGGAATTGTTTATGGTGGGTGCATTTGTTTTTATCGAAGCACATGAACAATTTGTGTTGATAAAATAAAAGAAGAACTAAGCATAAGAGATAATGTATTGGAACTGAAAGGTCATAAAGAAGTCAAGGAATTAGTGGAAATGGGTTACGTGAACAGAAACACTGGGGGGGGGGGGGGGGTGAAATGAAAAAAGAAGAGGGAAAACTCACATTAAGGGTACTCACGTAAACCCTAAGTTATATTCTGGGTTGAAAATATATTCGTATAAGCGGGTCGTTGTTGTTTTAGCGGCATTGTTTCCGGTCAAACGTCTGCATAATCTATTTCCTTGCCCAATAATTGTGCGACCTTTGGATGGACCAGAGATCCAAATAGTCATTTATGTAGGAATAGCTGTTTTGCGCGTGCTTCGCTACGGTCTATAGCTTGGCGCCTTAGAGGCATGGCGGTTCCCGTGCTAATAGTATTCTATGATTTCCCTTCCAAAAATCGGAAGCTGATAGTATTCTATGATCCTCCTTACAAAAATCGGAAAAACGGCTATAACTCGAAAACGGTTGGACCATTTTTTGCAAACTATGTTCCAAATTAAGGCTTAAATGGCCACCTTTTAATCCTTAATTTGGAGTTGATATGTTGTCGCGACAAAATTTAAGATATCGGACCATGACCGGCTAAATTCGGTCAAAAATCGAAAAATCGGCCGTAACTCGAAAACGGTTCGACATTTTTTAATTCTGATATTATTTCTAGAGTTTAGGACTATGATTTCGGGGGAGGTCCATTCTCATCAATTTTTCGATATCTCTTACCGTTTTGGCTAAACAATTAGTGATACATACACACACATATTTATCGTTACATTGAGTTTTATTATTATAGATAGATAGATAGATTAGCGGCACAGATAAAGATATGTTTTTAAATCGTGTGGACAAAGGTCACAAAGTAAACATTTAGCTCCAGTCATTTTGTGTTGATAGGATTTCAGTATTAACATATGAACTAGATTTTATTTTTGGAGCAGCTTTGGAAAGCACCGTTCCGCTGCAGTCAGCAGTAGCTACTCCGACTCAGTTAGGATTACTGGAAATTTCAGTATGATGATGATGTCAAATGTTGAAGGGGAAGGTACAAAGACATTATTCAAAAGAAGAGAAGGAAATATGTGATCCACAAATTGTTCATAATGAAAAGAAATGGCGGAATACGGAAGCAATATTTGTTCATGCGAGATCCTATAGGCTCGCATGAACAAATACATTCGATCGTATGGGCGATCTCCTTGTGAGCGAGTTATTAAGACCATTGACAGGAGGTTGTGGGTTCGAATGCCGTCCGGAGCGATAATGTTCTGATCGAATTTTCTCGTTTCCGGAATGGCATGGCTGTAAAAAGGATTGCCCTGAAGTCATGCCAAGCGGTTCCAGGACTACCTTTCCTATATTGTACCGAGTTGTTCACACCATTGCCTATTGGATCGAAAGTTTTAGGTTCAAAACAGCCTCGCCAGATGAAGGCGTCCGGCGCGGAAATGTTTTCGCAATTCTTTAACATACGATACGGGCTCTCTAAACAATTCCTAAGACTAAATAGAAATTCGTAAATCAAAAATCTGTCATCTGTTATGGCACTTTTTTTTCGTCATCACGCTTATAAAATCGCTCATCACACTTATGAAAGGTATTTATGGTAAGCTTAAGCTCTACAGCTTTTAACAAATTAGGTATCGATAAACATTGCATTAAAAAGTACTGCCCAGGACTCGAACCCTCGGTCTCTAGGTTAAGAGTCCCTCCCCCTCCCCCCTCCACATTTTCTACTAGGTATATTGTGCCCCCTCAGTACAAAAGGGCAAGTTTAGGTTAATTTGATAGAACCAAATTTTTCAAATTTCATTTGGGCCAAATAACTTTAGGAAGTGGTCAAAACTTTTAGAAAACTCTGTATTTGTACAGGTAGTAGAAAATAATCTAGAAGAATTGAAAAGGAGGAGGAAGAAGAAGAAAAAGGTGACATCTCATGTAACTATGGAAACGGAAAATAGAAGGAAAAAGGTAATAATACAGGTGCACATCACAGACTTTCTATACCTCTTTCTCTTTCCAGCGGTTCTTTTCCCCAGCATTGTTCACAATTATGTGTGTGTGTGTGTGGAAGGAAAAATACCGGCATGTTTGAAAAGAGAGAAAAGTCCTTTTGTTAAAAAGCTCCCTATTTCATTATGAAATGTCATGAAGACGAGAGAGAGAGCTATTGGAAGAAAAAAAGGACAACTTGAAAAGGTAAAAAAAAAAAAAGTTTTGGAGTTGGAGGGAATCAGGTAGAAAAAAGGAAGAAGGGTGAAAGGGAATTGCACATTGATAAGAGCTTTTAACAAGGGGATAAAATTCCTCGTCATGAAATCTTTTATATTGTGAAAACATACGGGGAAATATCTCAAAAAGGTAATGAAGTCTTTTTGTGAGGGTTTATCATTGAGAAGAGAATACCATCATAAAGTTTCAGATAGAATGTTTGATCTCTTTATTGTACATCAGACGGATGGCTTATCATCACTTTGTGGTTGTGTGAGGGGATTTTAATAGGGTAACTACAAATTATATTGAAGATGCTGTGAGTTTAAAGTTTGCAGGTCAACTGCTGAAATTGAACACAGACGTATAAAGATTCCAATTTACTATACGGGGTAGAATTGAGTTAAGTGGTGGACGTTATCAGCAACATCATTAGACAGATGAGAGCGTTTGAAATGTGGGCTGTATAGAACAATATTGAAAATTTCACGGACCGGTAATGTAACGCTGCACTATCTCTTGAACTTTCATTAATCACTAGCTAAGTACCCGAACTTCGTTTCGAAGAAGGTAAGAGAAATATGATAATAAATCTGACTCTTACCTTAATTATCATATTATGTACCTTTTTTAATGCTTTCTTTTGTTGAATGGGACTGAATGAGCATGTATATCTAGGTAATTCATGTTCATTTGATCTATTTCAATTTCAAGTTTATTTATAATTTTCCTGACTATGGAAAATATTGTAATTTTTGTTTTTCCATTTGCTATGTTTTTTGAATATTTTCATACAGATGAATGTTTCTTTCTAGTGTTTCCAAATACAGCATTTTAAGAATGAAATATATGCATCTCATTCCTCTGTATGAATTTACACAAGCTTAATTTTAAGAAACCATTTGTATTTTGTTGTATATTGTCAACCTTTGTAACATAATATTACAATAAACATTATTCTATTCTAATTATCATATCACCGAGGTACAACCGTTCAAACGCGATTAGAACATACCACATATAGATTACATATTACCTACACGTTTGTTCACCTATCTAGAACATGGGGAGTAGTAACGGGTTGTTAAGCTGTGTAGGACGTGTTGGGAGTAGTATTGGGTTAGGATCNAAAAAAAAAAAAAAAAAAAAAAAAAAAAAAAAAAAAAAAAAAAAAAAATGCGTGTTAAAGCCTGCCTGTGTTGGGCTAGACATAGAAACTGGTTGGTGTATTCAACATATCATTGTCGCCGAATAACACAATACCTACTTAGTACGAAGTTTGACCAAAGATATTAACGATCACAATTAAATACAGAAAACTTGAGTACTTGATAAAATCTATACCACATATGATCTCACCCAGCCAGGGTGACGGATATGGTGGTTGAAAAACTTGAGGACCTGATTCGACACATTTACAACAAAACTCTTCGAAGCTACCAAAAAGATGGGAGTACGTACAGAGAACGGTCGGAACCAATTTCGTGGCTAAAATTTGTTTTTGGCTTGAAAAATCGATTTTGGTTCTGTACTATGATGAGTACTGAATCCGTCAGCTGATAAAAATATATTGATGCAGAAAGTTTTTGACATGCACTAATACGTTTTATTAAAATGCAATGCACAATTGACTAGACGGCTCGTGTCTGTAGTGATTAAGGCAGTCTCACAAAGCGCAAATAATCACCCATTCCAAAGGAAAAAAGAAGGATTTCACCAGTCAATATTAGTTACCAGTTCTGCATTTGTCACCCGTTCTCATTGACCGCTTCTGTTGATGGGAGTTCAGAGATTGCATGCCACAGCTGTAATACATATTTAAAATCCATTCCAATGGGAAAAAGAAGGATTTCACCAGTCAACATTAGTAACCAGTTCTGCATTTGTCACCCGTTCTCATTGACCGCTTCTGTTGATGGGAGTTCAGAGATTGCATGTCACAGCTGTAATACATATTTAAACCCATTCCAATGGGAAAAAGAAGGATTTCACCAGTCAACATTAGTTACCAGTTCTGCATTTGTCACCCGTTCTCATTGACCGCTTCTGTGGATGGGAGTTCAGAGATTGCATGCCACAGCTGTAATACATATTTAAAACCCATTCCAATGGGAAAAAGAAGGATTTTACCAGTCAACATTAGTTACCAGTTCTGCATTTATCACCCGTTCTCATTGACCGCTTCTGTTGATGGGAGCTCAGAGATTGCATATGAGTGATTGCAGCGTCCAAAGAAGAAAGATTATAGATTTTTACAAACACTACTGTAGGAACATTTTAGGTTAAAACTAATTTTCTCTTTATGCCGAGTTTCTCTCATACGCAATCCACGCGGCGCGAGATAGTATCAGATATATCCGCAAGTTTTGCGGAGGTTCCGGTCTCAAAAGTTCTTTTGAGACCGGAGGTAATTTCTTTGAGTTCCGGAGGTAATTTCTGCTTTCAAATTAGGGCAAAACCACTGTTTTGCCAAACGAGAAGTATAGATGTGAAAATCCGAGCGATAAATAAGGGACAGAATATTTTTAAACCCGAAATTTTCTGAGAACGCGAGAAGTTATCACATACAATAGGAAGGACATTAAAAAACAACTCTGCTTTAAAGCAATGATGAGAGGTCATCAGCAAAAAGCTAGTTTCTAGGTTTCTACTCAGTTATTGATACTGTGAGGTTTACCGTGTGGGGAATGGGTTACAGCTAGAGTAGGCAACGAACGAAAAGTTGTGGCATTGCAGAATTAAGAGAAGCAACGCCAATCTCAAATAATTGCGAAAGGGTTAAAGAAAAAAAAGAGGGAGTAGAAACTCTATTGTTCTTTAAATGAGACGATATCACTAGAATCTTGAGGAATAGGATATTTCAGAATTTCAATTAAATTCTTATTGAAAGCAAGTCTTGCCTGCGTGAGCCGTCTTGTCTATTACTATGCAAGGTAGTTTGTCGGAAAAGTTGGGTGGTATTCACCTGGTGGTTGCCATGGTAACTATCTTTGCATTTACATAAATGTTGTTATGTCTCTTTACAAACACATTACCTCTCTTTGCTCATTTCTCACCTCCATAAACCTGATGGTCATTGTGAATTTTAACACCAATCATAGGAATATTGTACATATTATGACATACAATGGCCTGCCACGACGGAGGGCATTTTGTCCATTAGGAGATATTAAGTATTAAAATAGGTCGTTTGTGTCAAGAAATACATCAGAATCAGTTAAGAAATGTTCTTTTTATGAAGGAAAGATTTTTTTAAGTTTAAATTTTCGTCGATTGACTTTTTCACTTTAGGGAAAGTGAGTCAATCGACGGAAATTTAAACTCAAAAAAATCTTTGAGGTGTCGAAATCGTTAGGGGCAATTTATCAAGAGCAAACTAAGGTACCAAAACTACTACATTAGGGATTACGGTGTATCGAAAAAGGGCAGAGCACCTCCTCACATGCCCTCTGATTTCAATTCGTTGATCTCTTCCCTCGCCACATTTCTTGACTGATTGTGATGATTCTGTAAAACTGGATTTCGAAATTCGCCGCGAATTAGGAAAACCATTGCTGTGATTTTCAAATTTTGAATATTTTTGCGGGGGAACCTGGGGTTAACTTTGAATTCTTATATGGAATTGCCATTTATTTGAGATCTGTACTCAAAACATTGCAGCAGAAAAGTAACTTCACTGGTAAAGTTACTCACCACAGTCATTCGAGGCGCGGGTTTCACCCTCCATTCGCTGGAAACAAACCAGCCAACATCACGAAGGAGCGCGAAACGAATTTGGTTAACCACCAAGTTAAACGTCTCGGCACCTTGCTGAACTTCAGTGATCTACCTGGTATATATCGTACATTCACCGTGCAATTGACGCTGACCCAAGTTAAACGTCTCGGCACCTTGCTGAACTTGAGTGTTCTACCTGGTATATGTCGTATATTCACCGTTCAATTGACGCTGACCCAAGTTAAACGTCTCGGCACCTTGCTGAACTTGAGTGATCTACCTGGTATATGTCGTATATTCACTGTGCAATTGACGCTGACCCAAGTTAAACGTCTCGGCACCTTGCTGAACTTCAGTGATCTACCTGGTATATGTCGTGTATTCACCGTGCAATTGACGCTGACCCAAGTTAAACGTCTCGGCACCTTGCTGAACTTCAGTGATCTACCTGGTATATGTCGTATATTCACCGTTCAATTGTCGCCGTCTTGGGTAACATTTTAATTTCCCAACATTGTGTATCATTGTCGTAAAAACTGTTGTAAATGCCTCAACCTTTATTTAACAAGATAAAACTGCGTGGGAAGAAGCTTTTGTAAACCTTTTTTTTTTTTTAAATTACCTTTCTTCCTATTTTATTATTACTTTTATCTTCCTACCTTATTAATTTTTCTTTTTTACATCCCTTTTGTCAGCTTTTTGTCTCTCCAATTTTAAACTAATTTTTTTTATCAACTTTCTATTTTTATCTTATTCCACTCTGTTGGTTTGTTTTATAGCTTCCTGAATATCAAATTTAAGGAAGCTTCGTATTGAAAAACATCATCACAAAAATCATTGAAAAAAGGCCAAGTTCCACTCACTCAACCGAAAAATTCTGCCTATGAAAGTAGTGATATCTATTATTGGGGCCAAGTTTATTGTTGCTGCCGTATATTCCGCACTTGGCCTGGCGCACTGCCGTGCGCTCAGATCTTGCTGAATGTATACGTATAAAACGCAAAGCTCAGTTGGTATTCTGACTGACTCATAAGCTCCACGATTTCTAAACATAGAGTCCTAATACTGGGTGTCTACCAAATCGTCAAAGTGAAATTCCCTGATTTTTCCAGGTTTTTCAGTCTATTTTTCCAGATTTTCCAGTGCACTTTTTCAAGATTTTGTCTCCCCCATCTGACTTCAAAAAACACAATATTGGGGACCAGGGACCCCAAAAACTATACAGCAAATTTCCTTCATACCNGAAATTTCTGTGTAAACCGGACCCAAATGTCCAATAAAATCTAACACCAAAGTATTGATCTTTATCATATACACACATTACAATGAAAATAAAAACAGCAATATTTATAGTGTATCTTCTTGCCTGAAGTCAAAACACTGAGAATTGACGAGTTTCAATTTTGACATTT